>OX155697.1:7542614-8062324 GCA_944547425.1 Eupithecia centaureata
ACCGCGCTATTAGGGTTGGCGCAAAGTTACAGACAGTTTTATATTTTGAGATGATCGGGGTTGGCGCAAAGTTACAGACAGTTTTATATTTTGAGTTGATCGACGGGATAAGTTAACAACCATAAAAAATACGATAAATATGAAAATGAATATGTATTTACTCTCTGTAATTGAGTTAGTACCAAAAGTAGTGTTATAAAATTAAGTTTAGTAATAAGTTAATTAATTTATTAGTTCTTACTTTACTAACTGTACAATTTTCACCACATAATTTATGTTGTGCCTAGGAGGCGGGCGATGAGGTCGCTCCACAGTTTTTAACTTTTGCGACCTCATCGTTCATTGTTGTACCCTACTTATCTTTGTAATCTATTCTAAATAAATTATTTTGTATTTTGTATTTGTATATCGAGTAATGAGATAAATACACAAAGTACCTACCTACAATTTTTGAAACATACAAAGACGGATAGTGGAAGAAAGCAAGTACTCGATACAGCAAAAAGGTAAATAATAATAATCTTCTTGGGTAAATAATCACAGAATACTCAAAAGGCAAAAAAGATCATGCGACATTTTGACTTTTATTATAAACCGTCAAAAAAGATTTGCATTTGAGTACCTATTAGGTTATCAACGCATCTGAAACATAAGGAGGCTTCTTATTAGAGCTATAGAATCACTACATAGTATAAATAAGTCGCTTTCTGTGTCCCTATATATGCTTAAATCTTTAAAACTACGCAACGGATTTTGATGCGTTTTTTTTAAATAGATAGAGAGATTCAAGAGGAAGGTTTATACGTATAATAAAACCGTGCTAAACCGGGGCGGGTCGCTATTATTCTATAAATATATACTAAATATACTAAATCTTGTAATAAGTAGGCACAAATTCTATTTTCCGACGTTACCAATAAACTTCATAAGCAAGTATTAAGACCTTGAAACCTTACAAACCACTATCTATTCGAATGATTTACAAGTTTAATGTACATTTAATAGATATTAAACTACTTAATATTTATCTAGATTGTAGGACAATCGCTGAATTGTAATAAGGTAGAGATGGTAGAGTTATAAATAAGGTATTTGAATATGAACGAAGTAAGAAACAAAAGAAACAAAAAAAATCTGAACAGAAATGTTCATGAAAAGCATTCATGAAAAAAATATTTAATTATTTTAATATTTCCCTTATTTGGGCAAAATAGGTAAATACCTAAACGCGATAAATACCCGTACCCAATTTTTTATAATAATGTGTTCTGAACACGTCAGTTTAAAAAACTATACTAATAATAGAAATGAGTTTTATTTATAATTAAGTTTTTATGTAAATAACGTTAATACATAGGTTTCGTCATCTCTGTCGTGATTTTTCTAGAATTTAGGATTCGTTTTTAGTTTTCATGAAGTTTTTTAGGGTTCTAGAGCTAATTTAATAATAATTTCTAGATCTCCACTTCCATGTCAAGAAACCGTCAAGGAAAGACCACCTTTACAGCAATGAGGTATTAAACTTAATTACTGATGCGAGAATTAATGCTCCCAACCAGTAATTATGAGGTCGTATTAACTTAATGTCTTTGAATTACGCACACACAACTATGTGTTTTACGCACACAGATGTAGGCTTGAGATATTTACAGTGTAATTGTAGATTGAGAATTCAAGGTTAGAAGGAAATTAAGAGGATAGAGTTGCTAGTGGAAATTTTATGCGGTTTTGCCCTAGTTTATAAATAGGCTGTGGCAAATCAGTCTATGATAATTCAATAAATAATGCTGGAATATCCACACAGAATCATCTAGCTCCAAGCTAAGCAGAGCTTGTGTTATGAGTAAGAGATGACTGTCATACTAAAACAGACATAAATATCACAGTACATTTGTTTAAGTAAAACATCCTTTATTAACAACGAAAATTACAATTAAGGAATAGAAAAAATTAAACTAGTATAAACAATTGAAACCATTAAGCTAACTGTAGACGGTTGGAAACAATCTAAAGGTAGCTCCTTGATTCATGTTAATGCGTCCCCAAGACGATAGCTGCATTGCCTTGTTGTTGCACGGCAATACTCACCAGATACAAGTTTTTGGGTCTTTTGTCGCTTCCACCAGACGCTAAATATACCTACGCAACGTCTATCCTTCTTTTTTCATAAGCAAAAACATAACATTTTCCCTGTTCTAGAAAACCGAACAAAATCATATTACGTCCTGCTATCCCATCAAAATCGCCTAAAGTGAAAATATTTAACCACCCAGCAAGCTTGCTCTAAATGAAAATAAGTATGAAATAAGTTCCGAGACTAAACACAAGTATTTTATAAAACCTGTGAATGTTAAAAGGCAATTTCTAAAGCACTCTTTTTCTCTTCACGGCAAAGAGCACATTGGCCTTACTAATGTTTTTACAACATTCAAAAAACTCCTCGAAAAAATATTAAAAAAAAATATCTTTATTAAAAAATTGTAAAATATCTTTATTAAAATATTCTTTATTATAAAATTGTAAACGTTCTTTTCGCTTACATGTGCATCTCAGTTTCGGTTTAAAGAATTTATTCTCATTAAAAGCTGTACAGTTCACTTATACAGACTACATAATATAATTAAGTTTATGACTACATAAGGCTAGCGCGCTTAATCTTAAGAATTTTTTTTACAGTTTGTACTTAACACACAATATTTAGGTACCTACTTAGCATTATATATCACTAGCGACCCGCCCCAGCTTCGCACGGTTTTATTATAAGTATATAAACCTTCCTCTTGAATCACTCTAACTATTAAAAAAAACCGCATCAAAATCCGTTGCGTAGTTTTAAAGATTTAAGCATTCAAAGGGACATAATGACATAAGGACAGAAAAAGCGACTTTGTTTTATACTATGAAGTGATTACACAAACACAATAGAATGCGAGCGTAAATTGTTAACAAATAATCTCAAACCATTAAAGAGGGTAGGCACTTTTTAGTAAATACAAATTACCTATTTTCTTGACTGGGCAAAACCATTTCTCTAGTATTAATTCCACGGGCTGGTTTTAACATTGTACGTCAGATAACCCCTTTATTTTTTCTTTTGAAAATTCAATTATCGAATTTACAAAATGCATTTAACTCTTTTCTCAACTGGAAAAAACCTATGTCCTGAGTCTTCATGACAGGAGCTGGTTGTAATTTTCCACGTATGAAAAGTCCTTCTGTCTTTAGAATGCTATCCGCAACGAAAATGTAAAGCCGCATTCACTGAAAGAATCTCTCTATTACTCTATTCGTGAAAACCTTTAAATAGCTTTCTGTTTCTATTTTGCTTATTTTCAATTATCTGCATGTGCTGTTCGTTTTCCTTAAATAAATAAATAATTAAACAAACTCACAATCGAGTTCTACAGACACTTGGTAGGGGTGCAGAGTTAATCCTACTTTTTCCTTTTCCCTCACACTTCCGCTGGAACTCTAAGCATTTATTGAATGAGATTAACTTAATTTATGTGGCAATATTTATATTGGACCTTCTTTGATAACCTTTCGCGATGTTTCAACCATTTGTGTAAAATGGTTTCGAAGGAATTCCAATACTGAAAAAAAAACTAGTTATATATTTATAAATACTTGTCTGGCTGGATCCAATAAACATAGATTTATTTCAAACTAAGGCGTTTTCCAAAAAAGAAAAAATTCTAACTATTTAATTCGGAAATAAAACCCCTGTTTTCGTCTAATACATATCGACGCGATACAACTAACGCACAAGAATATAACTAACATTTTGAATTTTATTCAGAATAAGCAAGCTGTCTTAAGTATAGTTTTAGGGTTCCTTGCCAACGATAGGTATTCTATGTTACGTCTATCCATCCATCCTTCTATCAGTGAGTTATATCTAGTGAACTATGAATCAGAACCAAGTGAAGAGTACCTAAGTCAATTAATACTTTATTTTTTATTCGAAAAATAATCTACAGGTTATACAACCATCGTCGGGCGCAGTCAGTAGTTGTATGGACCGCCTCTTAGTGGCTTCCTTTTTAGATTCATTTCCATCATACAAACCTACATAAAATAAAAGTATTTACTTAAAACTAAATGATGGAGGCTTGATGATAAGTATCTTATTACTTCATTTGCCAAAAAAAATGGTAAAAAAACTTATTGCTTGGAACCCTTCATGTGTAATTAGACTGACTCACACTTGACGCCTTTTTTATTTCCAGGCTTTTGGTAGATTAAATTAAAGTCTTGACCTTTTCCCGCCATAAACAACGGACATGTCCTAGAGTGACACGTAAATGAGATCGCAATTAAATTTATAATGACCCTTTATTTATTTTAAAATAATTATCTTGAAGGCTTGATTATGTGTTGTACAGGGTGCTTCAATAAAGGCGGACATTGACAGCGGATAACGGTTTTATTAATTAAAACGATTTAATAACTTGTGCGTGCAAATTCTAAAAAAGTACCGTTTAGTTCGTTTTGAATATTATGTTATTTTAATTAACTTAAAGTTTGTCAATCTACGTGTTTATCAATTATGAACGTAAATAAAAAAGGCTAGCACCTAAATAATACGAGAATTACGACGATAGGACTATCACTACATAGTATAAGACAAAGTCGCTTTCTGTTTACTCTAGTAGCAATAGATGTATGTTCAGTCCAGTACAAGCGTTGTAGTACTTTTATTTCTAAGCAAGACGTCGTCGTCGCTAGTAAAAAGAGCCCAGCTCTGAATCGCGCTGACGAGAACGCACGGATTTAGATAGGGTCATTTCATATATTATAACAAAAGTCAGTTAAGTTGTGAAGTTGTTTTATTATAAACACCTCACCAGTAGTAGTAGTGATAGTAGGGGTCGGGCTCAACACTTTCTCTGTCCCTAGGGCGGGTCGCTAGTAAGTAGTAAAATGTCTATGTAATTACGTTTCTTTCAAAATACTTTGATGCGATTTTTGAACGACTTGCGTCAAACAGTTTTGAACAGAAAATGACTGCCTTTATAACTTTTCCATTATTAAACACGATTTTCAACGTAGCGCGAAGTCCATAAATTCACAAAAGTGTAGTCTAGGTACCTAATTTGAAACAATTATAAACTCAATTCAATACAGAGTAAGCAATACTATTAGAAATATATTCATCACTACATAGTATAAAATAAAGTCGCTTTCTCTGTCCCTATGTCCTTATGTCCCTATATCCCTATGTCCCTTTGAATGCTTAAATCTTTAAAACAACGCAACGGATTTTGATGCGGTTTTATTTAAATAGATAGAGTTATTCAAGAGGAAGGTTTATACGTATAATAAAACGGTGCGAAGTCGAGGCGGGTCTCTTGTTAGAAATATATTCATTCAGGATAAATTAAATATTATTTCATCAGTTTTTAGCGAGACACCCTGTAACCAACAAGTGATAAAACAAGTCATCAAACTTGTTAATTTAAAGAAAGATCTCGTAAAGTGTGCGTTGCATTTATTTAACACTTACTGCACCCCGCGGCTTCGCCCGCGTGGATTTCTTTTTGTCAAATTTCTGAGATTTATTGCTCGCATCCTAGTTTCATTAAAAAAAATATGTGTTTTTTTTTTTTTTTTTTTTTAATTCCGGACAGTCCACACAGTTTAATTATTGTTTTGCAGTTTACCGATTTCATACCGAGGAATGAGTGAATCAATCCAAGGAATAGTAATTTTCCATACAAAACAAACTTTACCTCTATTTAACCCCCTCGAAGGTTATAATTTCCAAATTTTAATAATTCTCTGTGTTATTCTACGTCCTAAACTATCTACATACCAAATTTCATTCAAATAATTAAGTAGTTACGGAGATTACCTATAACAAACATTCACACAGCCTTTCCCATTTATTATAAATAGTAAAATAGAGTAAGGTAGAGAACTACTTCGTTTCGATATCGTTACGTGCAAGTGTGCGTGTGACGATACTCGTAATAAGCATACGACAGGGCGGTTAAATTTACATTTAAATTGATTATTATCGTAAGATGGAAAACCGCTTGACGTTAAGATTAATTAGTTCTTTTAATAGTTTGCAACTTTTTGAGATAGAACATTACATCTAGTATGAGTTTGCAATATTTCAAAACGGATAAGTTTTCGACAATGTGACTTCGGCTTGTTAAAATTAAGCCTTGTATGTATACCACCAATACGTAACGAAAAACTGAGTTAAAAATATTTTTTAAACTTAATATAAATATAGTTTTTTTGTCATTTACTCGTAGTTGCCTTTAACTTGAACATCACTTTGTGCCACATAAATCGAAATATCTAGTTATTTATGAAATTTATGTTATTAGAACATTTATAGATAAATAATTTAAAATCGTCATTATTTATTGCAGCTTGTAAGCGCTTGAGAATTGATGAAAAGTAGCCTATATGTCTTATTCCAAGCCTAAAACTACGTCTATTCAAAATTTCAGTTGATCCATTCAGTAGTTATAGCGTGATGAGGTAACAATCATCCATCCATCTCAAATCTTCGCCATTTATGTGTGTTTTTGAAATAATATCTATTTTTCTATGCCAGAGATTTTTATAGTTGACTGTACCAAGGTTCATGCGATATCTTAATGAAGTAGAAAGGAAAGTAGGTGCATATTAATGGGAATTTGTTCGAACTGCTAAATACTAGGATATCTGCTTGTAGGCGGAAATATAGAGAATTTAGAACGTTGACACATTTGTTTTAATACATAAAATAAAAAATCTGTCAAAAAGGATAAGGTTCCTAATTTAATGACTGTATTTTAATTACTATGTGTACAGTCATATTTTTTTAATGGATGTACCGATTTTGATGATACTTTTTTTATTTGGAAGCTGGTGGTACGAATCGAGGACCTCATTTTCTCGGATTCGGCTGATAAATCGGTTCCTATGGCAAAATAATCTTTTAAACGTTTCCATTGAAAAAACGTTACAATCCGCGGGCATCCGCGGGCTAAAAGAAGTTTTACAAAAGATAAACATTTAAATGAATATAACGAAATAAAGATTTTCCTCACTCAATTATTTTATATTTGTGTACTAACGACCCGCCCCGGCTTCGCACCGTTTTATTATTCATATAAACCTTACTCTTGAATCACTCTATCTATTAAAACACCGCATCAAAATCCGTTGCATAGTTTTAAAGACTTACGCAGACATATGGACAGAGAAAACGACTCTGTTGTACGCTATGTATGTAGTGATTTTTCATTCAGAAAACAACTTGATGCATTCCGCGTCACTGTATAGCTACAAACAATAAGGATGCATGTGTGCGATGTTTGTCTGTGTTGTGTTACAACGGATGAGGCCCTAATTAGCCAGCAATTACTGCTAATGCAGCGACGCACTTAATGAACCGTACAATCCTTCATTTTAAACCCTAACTAGTTACACCAAGATCTACTTTTCACTACCTCCTAGGTAAGTGTTGGCAACACTTGTAAGCGAATGTTGATGCCGTTGTAATTTAAGCTGTGATTCTTTGGGTTACAGTTTAGTATGGTTTAAAGATTTGTAGTAGTATTGTTAGGTGACGCAATGGTATTAGTTTTGGAACGTCACATAGTTGGTAAGTTGGTTGACAAAGGACTAGCTGTTGTTTTAGGTAGAGCTCACAGTCAGTTTTAGGCGCTACCTAAGGGTATTGCGCTGTCACTTTTATTATTACGTTAAAAAAAGGAATTTCCTTTTTTTAGCATCTTTGTTAACAACGAAAATTACTATTAATAATAATAATATAATAATAATTCCGGACAGTCCACACAGCATCATCTAGCCCCAAGCTAAGCAGAGCTTGTGTTATGGGTACTAGATGACTGATATACTTAATACAATATACTACATAGATAGATATTTTTTTTATTATACATATTAAACACCCAGACCAAAGAAACAAATTTCTGCAGATCGTGCACAAATTTGTTCCGCGGCGGGAATCGAACCCGCAACCTCCTGCGTCGCAGGCGGACTTTCGCCCACCGCGCCACATCGGTCGTCATTAAGGAATGGTTAAAAATAAATCTAAGTAATATATACAATTGAAACCATTGAGCTAACTGCAGGCGGTTGCAAATAGTCTAAAGGTAGCTCAAGTGATCCATGTCAATATCAGTCGGAAGCTTCCCCGTGACACTGGCTGCATTACCACGCTTAAGTTCGTATAGTGTTTTCCCTTTATAGCTTTATTTCACAGCATTACACGATCTTTGCATGAAATGCAAACAAAATTACAAAATCAGCCTCTTAACATTGTACTTATCTTATAATATACATTAATATCTGAAGTGGGAGTTACAACATTCTTCCGAGTCTAGTCTGGATCTATAAATAATTTATTGCAATAAATTTTAGCCAATAATCATTTCCGTTTGGTAATCAAGTCACATACCTTACACAGACTCAAATAATTGTTAAAATTTAATGATAACTAGGATTAGAGAATCTTTAAAAAAAATATTATCACTATCTCTACATCACTATCACTTGAGTATAATCTAAAACAAGCTCTACTTAGCTTGGGGCTAGACGATACTCTGTGGATTATTAAGCATTATTTTTTTAATTAATTATTTATCTACATAGTATAGAAGTTGCTGTCGCCGTCTCTACCTTAGGTCTTCTAAACAACGCAACATATTTTAAAGCGGATTCCATCAATAGATAGAGTGATTTAAGAGAAAGGTTTAACTGTAAAATGCATGCGTATTATAGTAGAAAAAGTCCAATAATTTCAATATCTACATTGCACCTTTGCAAAACCGGAGTGGGCGGCTAATTTAATAATATGAAGAAAAACGTGTCAACTCCTAATTTTCCACATTCATAGACCTATTAGAGGAAAACCAGCTGTAGATGATGATGAAGAACCTAATTAAAAAAAAAAAAAAATTATTTCTGTACCAACATTAAGAATTAAAGACCAACATTAAGAAATGTGCAATCAGTGTAATATTCTATCAAAGAAAACCTTGTTCATTGGCACTTCCAAGAAAGCACTAGTCCGTAACGTATCTGCCCAATCATTATGAGACATTAATTAACTTAGGTACCTACATATTACTTAGACTTGGGATAAGCAAAAAATTTTCTAGAATTTTTTAATAGGCTTCTGAGCTCACTGTAATATTTAGCCTGTTGTGTCGCATTTCAGTCCAGAAACCTAGACTATGTAACATTCGATTAACGATAACGATAAGTAGTAAATGTACCCAAAAATGTATTTATTTGACTTATGCCATAGATTACCTATGTGACTTGATCTGTGTGAACAATGTACGATGCCATTGGCAAAAGTGCCAAGCGATTTCGCTAAGTCGCTTTCTACTAATCGCACTTATCGTTATATCGTTTGTGTTATGGCTATAAGACTGATATTAGACTACAAAGACAGATATTATTATTTTTTACAATTATATCATCATTATCTTTATTTAGTATCGTTATTAAATATATTAATTAATATCGTCAATCAATAATCAATATTGTTAGTCTAATCACAATCCTCTCCATAGACTGGCGACATCAAACGGCGAGATCACAATAACGACCTCCCACAACACGGGGGCCGGCCCCGCGAGCAGCGCCGGCAGCGCGGCCTCCGGCCCGGTCCCCTCGCCGCACGCGCAAGTCAAGATGTCCCCGGGGTCCACCAAGTCGCCGAGCCACGATGATAATGACATGCTCGCTGATTCGCCAAGTAAGTCGATACTCAATCATCTTCTTCTTCCTCTTCCAGACCTTATCTCACGCTAAGTCGATACTCAATCATATGATTAGGTAAAATAACGTGCCTCATTGTGCACACAAAACATCATATGCCCGTGCTAACGGTCGCCTGGGTTTACCAAATAATAATACATATAATACCAATAATCACGATGATATAGATGGAATCCTTGGATAAATCTCTAGAAGCTTCGAGAACATTCCACATCTAAGGTCCACAGGACGCGTAATTCCAACGCTTCGCCCGACTTTACCAAATCACCGAGCCACGATGATAATGATATGCTCGCTGATTCGCCAAGTAAGTCGATACTTATTTATTGTAATACCATAGGTCATCCCAACTAGCACGTTGGCGTTAAAATAACCTGTATATCATACTTATAACGGTTCCAATCGAGTATCCTAGTGTTAAAAATACCTGTAAGAATGGAGTTAGAGCATGCTCTAACTCACTTATAACCACGAAAGAGGCCCACGATTTTGCAGGTAAAGGTGTTATAAAGCCTGTATAAGGGTGGTATAAGGGTGTTAAGTACCTGCACAAGAGTGTTTATTCATTCTCAGCTAATACCTTAACCGGTATAAATGTCTTGTAGATGAGTTGGTTAATACTTTAGGTGTTAGAATCATTTCGGTTAAGAATGAAATATCACCTAACATATTACAAGACCTATTAAAGATACTTGTTTGACACTTAATCGCTTAGTAGTTAGTTAGAATATTCTCAAGCATTTTGTATCTTACGACGGGAAGTCTATGAACTTTGTTACTTAATAAAATTATGTGACTATCAGTGAATGGCGTAACAGAATTGACAGAGGAGAATATACAAATACTAAGGAGTTAAAGTTTTCATTGTGAAGTGAACATAATCTGCCGCGGTAATTTTACTGTAAATGTATACCATGTTTCTCATCTCAATTTTAACGCGCCCTGGATTAAACTAAGATTTTAAATAAAAATTATGAAGAATAATAAAGAAATTTCAAATTTTTATTTTTTTATTTTTTTCCTTATTAGCCAGTAGCATGTTAAATTAAGAGGTTTCAGTAGAATGACAGAAGTTACATAAATAATGAAGTATTTTGTTGTCAAATATTGAATAACCTATTCAATATATATAAGTTAATTGACCAAAACAATGGCGACCGAACATTAAAGCTTTATGTCTTTGTTAAGTGTTCTATTACACATTTCGAGATACAACATCTTTAGTCAAGAATGTTGTCAGTCTTTAGTACTCTTTACAGTGTATTAATAGTCTTAAGTAACTACAATTACTATAGCCAAGACAATACTACCGGCTAAGCATAAAATGAACTTATACTCTTGACAAACTCTGTTTTAAAAGTAATGTCTGCACCTTATAATCAATATAACACCAAAATACTTATAAGGCACTTTACGGAAAAAACTAAACAACAATAAGTGTTAACGAGAGTCAGCGAGCACCGTTGTATAGATTTGGGTGTTATAAACAGGTTAAACCTATAACATCTTAAGTATACTTGTTGCAGTTAGCACTATTGTAACTCTAAAAGTTGTTTAACGTCGTTCAGTATAATACTACTAACACTTTTCGAGCTCAATTTATATTTTAACTACCTTATAAAGTTTATAGTTACAACTGAGATCATTATTACTCCGTTAAACAGTTAAAAGTAATAATAATACCTGTAACTGACACCAAAATGTTAGTTGGGATGTTACAGAGCAATCTAGAATCTTCTAAGACCACAGAAATCTAAATAAAATTCACTAATAATTAGATATTATGTATCTAAAACATTTCACATGACAGTTAATACCGACGCGTCACCCAGCCTTGTCCATAAACGAGGTGGTACGCATCCGGTATTATTGGGTACGCAGACGACAGCACCGTGATAGACAGGTACCTGTCTAACGTCAGAGCCAGTCAGAATGAGATAAGGGCGCACAGACAAGACATGCTGCTTGAATTCGACCCTGAAGGTAGTCTCAGATTGGGACGAGGCCAATCGGGTCAATTTCAATGCCACCAAAATACAAGCATGTCTTTTTTCTGCTTAAAAGAGTCCGTTAGTCCAAGCTCCTATTTTCCGAGATGTACCGGTGCCTATAAAGGATCATCTGGAGCTTCTCGGTGTCACGCTCACACCAACTCTGAACTTTGGTGTCTTTATCGAGTCGAAGGCTCAAATAGCAGCCATGAAGCTAGGAATCCTAAACAAGGTTCACCGATACTTTACACCGGGACAGCTTCTATCATTTTCAAGCACAGGTCCGATTCCAAAGAAATGTTTGGTACCCATACAATAATGAAGTTACATTAATTTCTACAAAAACTAAAAATTATACTAACCAACGGACATGAACCAACTAATCAAACAAACAATAGTTTTATACAAATCCGGATTGCACTCCAACTTTCTTTCAACACTATAAATATTCAGTACATATCAGTTAAAAACTAAATTAAACATTTACAGTAGCTCATTCGCTATTTGAGCACAACAAAGCAGTGAACTTAAACGCTATTTTCGACACAACTAACTCAATTCTATACTTACCCATAAAAGTTTCACGGCCCGTTGCATAGAGTTATAAATGAAAAGACATTCCGCTCAGTATGAACTTATGACATTATTTCACTAGATCAAAAAACGTCTTTCCCTACAACGACTGTTTATCAGTAAGTAGTATTAATTATCACAAACAATCATTATAATAAATATATGTGTAAAAAAGTTTATGTTGAATAAACCATATTCCATAAAAAAATATTATGTCAAATCTCTCGAAGTCATTCGAAAATTGAAATCGAGTTCATATGAAACTAACATTCTAGAAGCCTACGACCATGAAACTATTAAACCACTGTCAAACTACTAAAATTAGTTCCTCTTTATCAGGCCGGTAGAAGCTTTACAAGGCATCAATTGGATGGAAAGAAACGAAAAATGATCGTCATCCGAAAGTAATACACACAATAAACAATAAATGAATATTGTGTATTGCTAGTACTAAAGACTCGACTTTAATTTCTTGTTGTGTGGTGCCGCTTGTCTTTCACTACGTCTCTGCGTAGTAAGTGAGTGTGTAAGTGTAATAAAGACTCTGTTATGTTAAAATTACAGACAATAATAATAGTAAATATCAGAAAGAGACAAAACATCTTATGTGTTCCCTGTTCTTTTTAAATTGTTTGCCATTAAAGCAAAGACGATCCATTAGGTACAAGTTCTGGAGTTATTTGAAGCACTATAAAGAATTGACATATCAAATAATATCAATAGGTACTGTCTTCAATCATAACTTACCTTGCGTATGTTTTGACACAATTCTGCCAATGACCTTCTAATGATAACATCGCAAGCTTTTTAAAAGAATGTGCATGAAATTACATTCTTGCTACAAGAAAATTCAAAGTCAACTTTAATTTATTTTAGTGTTGGCGCTTTCTTTTCGCTACGACTCTACCACTTTCAGATGTCATAAATAAACTTCAAAAATGGAATACGATCCCTTTTATGAACTTACAATCTTACATTATTGATGAGATCTTACAGTTTTACAGAGATTCAATGACAAGAAATCCATAAATTTTGTATCATGTACGCTCTCTCATTTTCGTCTTACCTGAACATACGCCACTGTTCTATTCAACCCCTCTGTGGTCTAAGCAGAGCAATCCATTAGGTACATGTCCGTAGTTATTCGTAACACTATAAAGAGTTGCCGAGTGCAGAGTCCTGTTTACAAGTTGCGAGTGCGTTCAGTGGACTGTCCAGTGACTCTACTAACATGATTATGATTACCGAGGCGTTGGCAGTTAGGTCACTGTTGAGTTGGTAGATGAATTTTGAGTTGTGTCTTTTTATCAAAGTGTCTTTTTAGCAAAAATACAATACAATAATACTTTATTGCACACCAAATAAACAGAGAAAAGTACAAAAATAAACAAAAACAAATACAGCTAATGTACAATGGGCGGCCTTATCGCTTAGAAATAGCGATAATATGAAGACATCGCCATTTTCAGGATTAAGTTTAATTACAGTGTTTTCAAACTTTTATTTATTAAAAGTTTTATCTACTTTTATTTATCTTGCCAGGGAAATATTAGAAATCAATGTTTGAAAATTTGTAGAATATGCTGAGAAATTCATTACATGAGATTTATGTATATTATTGTAACTGAAAACCAATAAGTTTATTAAAAAAAACCTATCCAATCTACATTAAACTACACACTCACGAAAACCTCAACTCTAATAGAATTTATGGGTGTATACCTACATGCAGTTTGTTCAGTTGACTTCATCCCAGCAAACTTTACAAAGATTTATCCAATTTACTTAATAAGTTGTCGTTTATAATGAGTGAACTAGCTGTTTCACACTCAGCTGTGATCGCTCGCGGCTGTGGTGAGGCGATCTTATCAAAACATTTGTAAAGTTAATTTACCTCGAATGGGCTTTTTTGTTTAACTTCATGTTTAGGGTTCCGTAGCTTAAAGTTCCAAAAGGGACCTTATTAATAATGCTTATAACCCTTATAAATGCATAGACCTTTTATAATATAGCCTTTGACGTAAAGGCCAAAGTATAATGGTAGCTATAGATAATAGCTATATGTAGCTATCATTTACAAAATTTTATATTCCGGAAAGCCTTACTATCCTACGAGAGTCTCGGCTCTATAAAAATAAAGTTATACTCAGAGGACAGGCATTGTCACTACTACACCACCAATGTAAAAAAAGGGTTTTTCAGATAGAAATTGTTGTCAAACTGGCTACCAACCAATAGAGAAAAAGGGAAAAAATGAAGGGGAATATGTCTTTGCAGTAGAACTCCATAGGCATATACATTTAAGAATACATTTTAATAATTAATAGGTTTGATTTATCAACAGAGACGAAGTCTGCAATTTAAAATTGATTGTCCTCGTTAAAAATATTCCAAAAATAAAATATACCTGTCTAACGTCAGAGCCAGTCAGAATGAGATAAGGGCGCACAGACAAGACATGCTGCTTGAATTCGACCCTGAAGGTAGTCTCAGATTGGGACGAGGCCAATCGGGTCAATTTCAATGCCACCAAAATACAAGCATGTCTTTTTTCTGCTTAAAAGAGTCCGTTAGTCCAAGCTCCTATTTTCCGAGATGTACCGGTGCCTATAAAGGATCATCTGGAGCTTCTCGGTGTCACGCTCACACCAACTCTGAACTTTGGTGTCTTTATCGAGTCGAAGGCTCAAATAGCAGCCATGAAGCTAGGAATCCTAAACAAGGTTCACCGATACTTTACACCGGGACAGCTTCTATCATTTTCAAGCACAGGTCCGATTCCAAAGAAATGTTTGGTACCCATACAATAATGAAGTTACATTAATTTCTACAAAAACTAAAAATTATACTAACCAACGGACATGAACCAACTAATCAAACAAACAATAGTTTTATACAAATCCGGATTGCACTCCAACTTTCTTTCAACACTATAAATATTCAGTACATATCAGTTAAAAACTAAATTAAACATTTACAGTAGCTCATTCGCTATTTGAGCACAACAAAGCAGTGAACTTAAACGCTATTTTCGACACAACTAACTCAATTCTATACTTACCCATAAAAGTTTCACGGCCCGTTGCATAGAGTTATAAATGAAAAGACATTCCGCTCAGTATGAACTTATGACATTATTTCACTAGATCAAAAAACGTCTTTCCCTACAACGACTGTTTATCAGTAAGTAGTATTAATTATCACAAACAATCATTATAATAAATATATGTGTAAAAAAGTTTATGTTGAATAAACCATATTCCATAAAAAAATATTATGTCAAATCTCTCGAAGTCATTCGAAAATTGAAATCGAGTTCATATGAAACTAACATTCTAGAAGCCTACGACCATGAAACTATTAAACCACTGTCAAACTACTAAAATTAGTTCCTCTTTATCAGGCCGGTAGAAGCTTTACAAGGCATCAATTGGATGGAAAGAAACGAAAAATGATCGTCATCCGAAAGTAATACACACAATAAACAATAAATGAATATTGTGTATTGCTAGTACTAAAGACTCGACTTTAATTTCTTGTTGTGTGGTGCCGCTTGTCTTTCACTACGTCTCTGCGTAGTAAGTGAGTGTGTAAGTGTAATAAAGACTCTGTTATGTTAAAATTACAGACAATAATAATAGTAAATATCAGAAAGAGACAAAACATCTTATGTGTTCCCTGTTCTTTTTAAATTGTTTGCCATTAAAGCAAAGACGATCCATTAGGTACAAGTTCTGGAGTTATTTGAAGCACTATAAAGAATTGACATATCAAATAATATCAATAGGTACTGTCTTCAATCATAACTTACCTTGCGTATGTTTTGACACAATTCTGCCAATGACCTTCTAATGATAACATCGCAAGCTTTTTAAAAGAATGTGCATGAAATTACATTCTTGCTACAAGAAAATTCAAAGTCAACTTTAATTTATTTTAGTGTTGGCGCTTTCTTTTCGCTACGACTCTACCACTTTCAGATGTCATAAATAAACTTCAAAAATGGAATACGATCCCTTTTATGAACTTACAATCTTACATTATTGATGAGATCTTACAGTTTTACAGAGATTCAATGACAAGAAATCCATAAATTTTGTATCATGTACGCTCTCTCATTTTCGTCTTACCTGAACATACGCCACTGTTCTATTCAACCCCTCTGTGGTCTAAGCAGAGCAATCCATTAGGTACATGTCCGTAGTTATTCGTAACACTATAAAGAGTTGCCGAGTGCAGAGTCCTGTTTACAAGTTGCGAGTGCGTTCAGTGGACTGTCCAGTGACTCTACTAACATGATTATGATTACCGAGGCGTTGGCAGTTAGGTCACTGTTGAGTTGGTAGATGAATTTTGAGTTGTGTCTTTTTATCAAAGTGTCTTTTTAGCAAAAATACAATACAATAATACTTTATTGCACACCAAATAAACAGAGAAAAGTACAAAAATAAACAAAAACAAATACAGCTAATGTACAATGGGCGGCCTTATCGCTTAGAAATAGCGATAATATGAAGACATCGCCATTTTCAGGATTAAGTTTAATTACAGTGTTTTCAAACTTTTATTTATTAAAAGTTTTATCTACTTTTATTTATCTTGCCAGGGAAATATTAGAAATCAATGTTTGAAAATTTGTAGAATATGCTGAGAAATTCATTACATGAGATTTATGTATATTATTGTAACTGAAAACCAATAAGTTTATTAAAAAAAACCTATCCAATCTACATTAAACTACACACTCACGAAAACCTCAACTCTAATAGAATTTATGGGTGTATACCTACATGCAGTTTGTTCAGTTGACTTCATCCCAGCAAACTTTACAAAGATTTATCCAATTTACTTAATAAGTTGTCGTTTATAATGAGTGAACTAGCTGTTTCACACTCAGCTGTGATCGCTCGCGGCTGTGGTGAGGCGATCTTATCAAAACATTTGTAAAGTTAATTTACCTCGAATGGGCTTTTTTGTTTAACTTCATGTTTAGGGTTCCGTAGCTTAAAGTTCCAAAAGGGACCTTATTAATAATGCTTATAACCCTTATAAATGCATAGACCTTTTATAATATAGCCTTTGACGTAAAGGCCAAAGTATAATGGTAGCTATAGATAATAGCTATATGTAGCTATCATTTACAAAATTTTATATTCCGGAAAGCCTTACTATCCTACGAGAGTCTCGGCTCTATAAAAATAAAGTTATACTCAGAGGACAGGCATTGTCACTACTACACCACCAATGTAAAAAAAGGGTTTTTCAGATAGAAATTGTTGTCAAACTGGCTACCAACCAATAGAGAAAAAGGGAAAAAATGAAGGGGAATATGTCTTTGCAGTAGAACTCCATAGGCATATACATTTAAGAATACATTTTAATAATTAATAGGTTTGATTTATCAACAGAGACGAAGTCTGCAATTTAAAATTGATTGTCCTCGTTAAAAATATTAATGGTACGGAACCCTCAGACTGAAATATCTTAGTAAGAGTCCGACTCACACTTGGCCGGTTTATTTAACTTCATTTTTAATTTCTGTGGGTGTTTACATTCGCCTCTAATGCTGCTCATATCTCATTTTAGTTTGAATAAGTGGCTGAATTAGAATAATGTACAAATGCATCATTTGTAAACTAAATTACACCTTTTGTTGTATTTAGGGGTAATTAGGTTTTAAAAGCATCGTAATTTATTACATTTGAGATTTTAAATGTACATAAGTACCTATATGGACTATTTACATTTGAGGAATATAAAATTTCAAATGAACATATATATAAATTTTCTATTTGTAATAAACGCTTAATATAATAAAATCTTTACGTAGTTACTTATTTACTGACACTCAATATACACGGAGAAAAAAATCTCGTTGCACTTACTGAAATTCTGTTTGACTCAACAATAATTCTCGTTCTTTTGTGACAGCGAGAATAATTTAGTAACGATTAGAGGAATGTAGTTCTAGTTATCAGAACTAGAGGTAGCTGTTATCCCAACAAAACAGTCTAGTAGAGATTACAAGAATAATTAGTACCTAAAAGTAAGTAAGTGTTATGCCTACTATCTTTTTTGTATATGAACACTAATATTAGTGTCTGGTATACAATTTTTATTGTAACGATAACTATACTCATTGTAATAGTTACTATGCATTATTGTTGTATGTACAATCCATAATTGTAATGTGTACTATCTTTAATTGTAATTATTACTTATTATTCTGATTCCACTACCTACAAAGGATAGGCACCTATTTATATTATTTAGATTTAATATGAAATCAGATATACCTCTAAACTATTACTATTTTACTGTACGCGTCCTTGTTGAATAAAACTTCACACAACAAGGACACATACAAATTAAATAGTAATAAATAAAAAAATTATATATCTGATTTTAGATTAAATCCAAATAATATAAATATGTACCTGTCTTTGGTAGGTAGTGGAATCAGAATAATAAGTATTGTTGAACTTAATTAAAAAACATAGTTTTTATTTACTTCTTTATTTTTATTATTTATTTACAAATGAGTAACTACAATTTGAGCCTCAGAACGTAAATCTTGTTATTACGTTTAAAACTATAAAAATACTACTACAGTATTACAAGACTTTACTGCTATAAAAAGTATTTAACGTAACAGTACAAACAATATACATAGTTATTAAATAGAAACAATATTCCGCAGCATTCGTTGTAGCCTCATGCATTCCACATCATCAGATATTTCTGAAAATAAAGAAAAATGTTAATTTATCTTCAGGTAGGTATAGGTACAGAACCTTATCGAGTATAAATAACAATATAACAATATAAATATTAGTAATCTTTTTATAATTTTCATAAGTTAGAACTCGCCATAATATTATGATCACTCACCATCAAACTATCATTCATTTTCATCCGAGGTTTGGTTATATTAGTTACTGGCAGCGTTTTCAGTTAAATATTTTAACTATGTCCCTTCTCCAATAGATAAGCCCAATCAGTTCCTTGGCAAGATAGGCGTCTTAGAGAATTAGACCGTTAATGTCTAATTTGTTGGCTGAAAAAACAAGCGGGTTGGTTTATAGTTAATCATGTAGGTATGAAGTCTCCCCCAATCTACAAACATAGTTTGATAGGTACTATAGCTGTGCGAGATTGAATGTTCGTTGGTAGGTATAGAACAAAACACGTGTTTTTGGAGTGAAGACAAAGTTTTAATGTAAAAATGTATTTTCATTGTTTATTGATTTGGTAAGATTATATATAATCTTAATCAGAAGAACTTGGATGTCCAAATCAATAAACAATGAAAATACATTTTATAGTGAAATTGTTGATTTTAAGAAATTTTGATGTCTATTATTTATTACCAATTGCACATGAAATAAAGGTTATTTACTCAAATAATTTTAAATTCAATCAGACCTATTCATTTCAAGTTCTTTCATAAGTAGTTACATTTTAATTTACAAATGCAAAGTAAGATTTGGAAATCAAAAGCTTATTTATTTTTCTAGAGATAAAGAAACGTGTGAAGTAAAACAAATTTCTTGCAATTGACCTGCTGAGAAAGTCTCCTTAGAAGATTTGTCTTTTATCGAATTTAAAATGCACCAAACGTTATTCTAGAACGCTAATAGAAAAGAACTAGAAATAGCTCAGACGAGCAATTTAAAACTAAGTTTATTGCCACTGGCCTATTTTAAACGGATTTAGAGTTGGGCCGATTTTTAGTTACATTTGTCGCTTGACCTATAAAGATCTAAGTCTTAAATATAGCGGGTCAGTTATTTAGTCTATCTTGAATAGATGGTGTCTGAAATCAATACATTTATTTATTTTTATTAGTAGAAGAAATAAGGTGACAATTGATTTTCTCTTCAATGTTTAGTCCAGTCATGGACGAAGTGAAAATAAACTACTAGCACGTTTATGTATGACTTATTAATGTAATACTAATATTTTTTTCATTAATAATTGCGTATAATTGTCGGTGTGGAACTTTGCGACATCTGGCCAAGCATTAACGTCATTGTTGTGATTATGAATGCCTTCTCGATGATATTGTAATCTTTAAAATCAGATAGCCAGAAACGAAGGTAAATATTATAATCTATACAAATATTATAAAGAGGAAAGGTTTGATTTTTTGTTTGTTTGTTTGTTTGTATGAATTGAATAGGCTCCGAAACTACTTGGCAGATTTGAAAAATTCTTTCACTGTTGGAAAGCTACATCATTTCTGAGTGACATAGGCTATATTTCATTTTCAAAAAAAATAGGCATCCTTACTAAAATTACGATAACGTAATCCAAGGTGTGAAAAAAATATCAAAAAACTACCTTACATCGCGTGCGCTGCGAAAATTATTCTTATTTTTTTTTTATTTACTCTTTTTTAGGAGCTCGACGCAAAAAGGGATGAATATGTGTCATATTATTATTATTATTATGAATGTGTTAAAATTAACAAATCTAAATGTAATGTTTAATGCCCGTGCGAAGCCGGGACGGGCCGCTAGTACATTAATAAACTTATAAGAAAACACAAAAACGGGCCAGAAATATCAGCGAACAAAATGAGCCAGTTCGTAACCTAAACCACCTAAGCCGTTGTCTTACGTATACCTACCTACAAAATCTATAATAGGTCTAGGTTCTAGCTAGGTTAACTACGAAGACAACATGAACCCAACACGCAAATTAGGCTCGAAGTTTAAGCTTAAGTACCCATTTAAAACAATAGCGGTACCACTTAAAGGTGTTTACAAATAACGACTTTATTTTCGCAAGGGTAAATCTAGATGCTAGAACGGGATAAAAGAGGCTGTCAGAAAGGAAAGTATTATAAGCAGAGATACCCGCAATGATTGATGATAATAATCATCATCATCATCATCATCACCAGCCTATAATAGTCCACTGCTGGACATAGGCCTCTCCTAATGAGCGCCATATATGGCATCATTATGTGGGGGTTATGATAATAATAATTTTGATAAATCGAAATCATAATTTCGCATAATAATAATTTTGATATAGTACATATATCAAAATCATTATCGGAAACTGTCAATTTTTTATGTTTCAACTTTTTGGAACAAAAACTGTTAACTGTTTATTATAGTGAACGGTTTTCAATATTCAATATCCGTTTTCGATATTTATTTATACAGTAGGTATTTTAGAATAATGGGTAAATATTAATTAAGTACATAAAACCTATCAATTAAATAAATTATGATAGATAAATAAGGTATAGGATATTTTTGAAAGCTTTCAAGCATAAAATTTCTGTTTTTGCCCTACGAACCAAGAAAACAAATCGATACGATGCACGCGATGATGCAAAAGCCTTCCTAATCGTATCGTACACTTTAAATGCACCTAGTAGTTTCGCGCACAAAACTTCTATTGATCACTATTTAATTTATTGTCTATGACACACTAATTATATTACAATAATTTTACATAGTTACATTACAAAACAATAATTCCTGACAAATTTAAACTTATTTATCTTCGTGACGGTCATGAACTCCTGGTACACAAATAGGGATAGACGCAACAAATTGTACTGAAAATATACCTAAATATCGCTATTGTTGAGCCTAAAGCTCAAAAGAATTAGCAAGTTGAAGTGGCAGATAGCCGGTCATATCGCGCGAAGAACCGACAACCGTTGGGGTAAACGTGTTCTTGAGTGGAGACCGCGACTCGGCAAACGTAGTGTAGGACGCCCTCGGGCCAGGCAGATGCTGGATGCATCAAGCTGAAGACATGGCGCTCATTAGGGGAGGCCTATGTCCAGCAGTGGACTAATTGGTTGATGATGATAATGATGAGCCTAAAGCAGGAATAATTCATTATTTAATTGATAAGTATATTATTCTTATTAAATTGGTTGCAATTAAAAGGTAATCATCAATATTCCTAAATTCCTACTGTTTCGTTATCTTCAATCGAATTCCATTTTATCTTGGTAATTACTTGTAATGGATTCCTAATAGTTTGGTAATTAATTAATTAACGTCGGATCCTTTGGTGTTAAATGTTTTGTTACATACCATTCTCTTTATTGTTAAATGCTGAATTACAAACAATTATTAAAGATAATTTAGATAAATAGAACAACCTACGTACAAAATTTAAACTCACGAAAGTTTGTGTCTTCAAGAAGTTCGGGAAAAACGTTTGTATGATCTGTTGATATTTTTACCGGTCATTCTAGATTTATCCTACTTGTAAGTATGGATGGATGGATGGATGGATGTTTGTCACTCTTTCACGCAAAAACTACTAAACGGATATAGATGAAATTTGGCACAGAGATAGATTATAGACCGGTATAACACATATGCTATATTTTATCCAGGAATTCCCACGGGAACGGGAATCACGCGGGTAAAACCGCGAGGCAATGCTAGTAATGTATAATAAAATATAAATCTATGCTATGTATTATCTCCTTAACTTGGGCTAGATGATGTTGTGTAATATTTCCAGCATTTACTTATTTTATTTACTATCGATTGAAATGACTCAGTCCTTATATATCAACTGAAAAGTCACTCGATATTTATCGCTGATTCAAACGTTTAATTGCAATTAATCGACGTAATACGTAATTGGTAAGACTTTGGCCGTCCATTTGTTACCCACTTTCCACTTTAACTCTTAATTACTGGAATGCAGGATGCTTTATTTCTATTTACTTTACCTAGTTTACTTTCATCACTGCAATTAAGATTAACTACATTGCCATACAGCGTGGTAATGCAGCCAGTGTCTTGGGGACGCTTTCGACTGTATTGACATGGATCAATTGAGCTACCTTTAGACTGTTTGCAACCGTCTGCAGTTAGTTCAATATTTTCAATTGTATAATACTTGTTTTAATTTTAACTACCTACCTATCTACATTCTGTACCTATTTCTAGAATATCCTTCCCTGGTTGTCTGGTATTTAGGTGGTCATAAGCAATAATAATAATGCTGGACAATACTCAGAGCATCATCTAGCCCCAAGCTAAGCAGAGCTTGTGTTATGGGTACTAGAGAACTACTACATAAACGGAATGCCTATATCTAAGTAAAATCGTATATATTTATTTTAAAACTAAACAGAAAATCCTCATTCTAAATTTTCTTACGTACCTACGTACCTGCCTATTACGAATTTCATTGAAAAATACTACATTTTTTCAAATCGTTCTTACCTAAACGCTTTCTCCAAGAAATAATTTAATTAAAGATCCCATTCTTGCTATTATTATAAACAAAATTGATACCAAAAACACGTAATTCATTTAATTATTACTCAGGAATCAATAATTATTGAAGCTTTTAACGAAATAGGACTTTAATAACAGTTAAGGCAAATGAAAAGCCCTCGAAAGAAAGACCCGAATCTTTTAACTAAAATTGTTGAAGAAACTCGTTGAAACTTGGAAAATTTACGATAATAATACGTTCATTATTCGATAAATGTTTACATGTGTATGTGTGTGAGAATCGCATTTTTTTAAAGCTTGAATTGCCTTACGTATCGCTGGAGTCGTGATAGTCCTGTCCTACTAATATTAAAATGAATATTTAAAATGACCTTATAACTTTTAAAACTATCATGGTTTTTAGCACTTAATATCGGAAAACTCAAAAAGAATCAATCATGGTAAATATCCCGTTTTAAAAGACGAGTATAAAATGACCTTTTATTCTACGAAAATATGCACACGTATCCACTGCTCTAATTTGACTTTCTCCCAATAAGGTTTGCTGGAAGAGAACTATTTTTAGGGTTAAGCTCGAATGTGCCATAATTTATCTAGTTTTAAGATTTTCTTGTATGTATTTTTTATTTGTGCAATAAAGAGTTAAGGTAAATTAAGAAATATTATGATCGCCACTTTATGTGTGACTCTTAAAGATGCTGCGTTCATAGTTCGCCAAATCGCCACTTACCCTTACAGCTAGGAACTGAAGGATTGTCTTGAGGGGATGTCTCTTAGCTCTTCTGGGCTAAATAGATGTTTGCCAAATGAATGCTTCGTTTTTGCATCTTCTCCTATTAGATCGGTTTTTGCCCCGCCTCCTCACAACATTGCTCAATATCTGTATCACTACATAGTATAAAACAAAGTCGCTTTCTCTGTCCCTATGTCCCTTTGTATGCTTACATCTTTAAAACTACCCAACAGATTAGATGCGGTTTTTTTTAATAGATAGAGTGTATTTAGTATTCAGTATTTATTTATAAACATTACATCTACCTATATCTATACGAGTGATAACAGTGAAAGTTGTATACGTATAATAAAACCGTGCGAAGCCGGGGCGAGTCGCTAGTAAGGTAATATCGCTATATTACTAATTAATTATCGAATCACATTTGATTTAATTAAATATGATATGGTGTGAATTGTGTCTAACAATATATTACATACTTTCCTGTCAGTGTCCGGTTCATGGAAAAATAATATTGGAATAAAGACGTGGTTATAAATTAATACCATAAGCAGTATGAGATAATTGGCAAAACCATTGGCTTCATCAGTGACATGACTGTAATGTGATGTAGCTGTCATGACAATAAGAACTTACACAACATACTAATAAAAACAGAAGTCAATTGTTTCTCCAAAATGTCACTACAAATTACTTCCAAATACCAAACTTTCACTAAACTTTAGGTAAATGGTAACCAGCAACTTGGCATAGAAAGTCTAAGTTAATCGCCGTATCTAAATGGACAATAAAGAATTAAATACACGATATGACTGGACAGTAGCACGAAAAAGTTCAATAACCTGTGGTGAAAACTATTAAGAAACTGCAAGTGATGATTTTTGACTACGTCACTGCAGTGATTTGTGTTTATAATTAGGATTCCGTATCCAAAGTGCAAAACGGAACCCTATTATTAAGACTCCGCCTGTCCTGTCACCAGGCTGAATCGAATCTCATGAATCGTTATTTAGAAATTTTCTCGGATGATGTATTTCTGTTGCAGCTGTAAAAACAAATACCAAAAAAACAATTATTTTTTTTGGTACAACAGACATGATTTTTTTTGCCGTTTTGATAGATATTGGTACAGAACCTATCGTGCGCGAGTCCGACTTGCACTTCGGTTTATTTATTTTCATTTATTTGCAGCCTATCCAATCTTGATAATCTAGATTAAGAATACATATTTAAGCCATTTAGGGTAAACCCTTGGTCCATAAGGTTATGGAACACACTCAATTTAGAAAGATCTTACCAAACTTCTCATATAGTCCAAAGATGAGCTAATTTTCGTAGTTTGACAGCGTTTGAATAGTTTCATCTGCTCGTAGGCTACTAGAATCTTTTAATTTTCAAATGGTTTCGAGAGGATTGACGGAGGCTTTTTTCAAGGAATATTCTTTTTTAATATAAAAGTAAGCGAGATAGACATTAAGGTGATCCGAGTTCCATACGTCTGTATTTTCCCAAATATGAGCGATGTGGACATAATTTAACAAATAAATAACTGTTTTTGGCTTTGTTATTGGTCATTATTTGCGGCAAATTGTGTTTGATTCATGAAAACACTCGGTATAATTAGAAATAACGTGAAAATTTTAGGCCATTTTTATCAATGTGTGAGTGAACACGGATAATGTTGTACGCCCGCTTACTTGAACTTGTGAGTGTGACGGCGGCGACGGAATCGCCATCTCTGTGCTATCTAAAGAATCATCTAATAATACCATAGTCTACCGTTCTCAAAGGGTTTTTCCATCGTCCAAGTATTTATTCCCTTCTATTTTTGTTGCATGTCAAATAAGATCTAGGAAGCCTACGTGCCGTTCCCATGACAACAATAAATGACACTATGTAAACAGATAAAATGTTTGCTTATAGATACCAGTTTAGAGAGTTTTACGCTGGGGCCACACTACCTTACCGTCTACCGGGCTGTTACCGCAATAATTATGACATTAAATTACCGTTTAAATTACTGCATGAACTGGTGTGGTTACACTAGAGTTTACCTAGATATGTCAATAAATAAGGCGGTAAAAATATCACGTGCGTCGCCGCGCCGGTGAGCTCATATTGCACACTGGACAAACGGTAGTGGCCACAAACGCATTAATTACTGCGGTAATCTTCTTTGATGTGCGAAACAAGACCGCCGCCGGAGCTATTGCCTACCGCCATTTGCCATATTGATTGGCATTGTAAAATTATGGCCATAAATCGTGGTTACACCTAGGTGTTGTATAACTTATGGCAATAATTATCGGCATATCACGATAGTGTGGCCCCAGCATTAGACGTGTCAGAGTGTATGCAAAGCATTTCGCTCATTCATCAGCGACGACCGATGTGGCGCAGTGGGCGAAGGTCCGCCTGCGACCGGTTGCGGGTTCAATTCCCGTGTCGGAAAAAAATTGTGTACAATCTGCAGAAATTTGTTCCGTTGGTCTGGGTGTTTTCTATGTATTTAGAAAAAAAATATCTATCTATGTAATGTATTGTATTAAGTTTATCAGTCAACTAGTACCCATAATACAAGCTTTGCTCAACTTGGGGCTAGATGATGCTGTGTGGACTGTCCGGAATTATATATTTTTTTTTATTTTATTGGACTAATCGTCACTTTTTACAGGAGCCAAAACAAAATTTTGAACATGATTTTTTTGAAAAAATGTTTTTCTTTCATTCATCACATTCATCATTGTTTTCGTAATTTTTTGCTCTATTTTAAAATAATGGTCGCTGTTATATCTATCACCCAACTTGATAAAAACTACAAAAGCCCTTTTTGCATTCAAATTTTGAAGCAAAGTTAAGATAATAATCCCAATAAAAAGAAATAAATATTGAAATGAAATGTTTTCAAAAGAAGATATACTTTATGAGAAATAAAACATTTTCTAAATTTTTTGAAATGTGGCCGTTTTGCATTCAATGAGCGATTTGTAAAAATGCCTGAACATTAGCTGGCGTAAAGAGCTAAAATAAAATAAAAATCAGTTGGTGTTGATAGTACATAATTGTTTCATTTTATTTTTGTCATACCGTTAGAAACGAGGTCAGGACCCTTTGTGGGATGTACGCAGAACAGTCTACCAAAGTTTTATATTACAATAAAATAGACTTAGGAAGGCTTACAATAAGTAATTTATGACAAACATGAATTTGTTTGTACTAGGTCTATGACATTGTTCAAAACATAAAGAATAAAAATGATAAAAATCAAAAATTTTGGTAGTGTTGAAGGGATTCGAGCCCGTACTAACGGGATGTATCAAAATTTTGTGGATATTTTATCATCAAAAAGCAAAAAGTAAATCAAATTTTCAGTGGTTTCGAACCCAGGTACGACTATACATCGTCGCACCCACCCGACTGTTCGAACCGCTAGTCCAACGTGACTTATTGAAATACGGTGAAAATTTGTATTACTTTTAATCTATTATAAGTGGTCGTAAAATCGGAGCTAAAATACCTAAGTACACAAAGAACAGAGTCAAAAAAAGTGGAGACTTCCTTACGCCAACAATTTTATTGTAATTTTATTATAATATTGGAACAACTTTCACAGTGAGTACATTTAAAATTAATGATTGTTATTGTGAACTCATTCAAATTATTTGTCAATTCCAATGAATAACGAAATTAATAAATAGTGTGAAAAGTATTTTTTTTACCTATAATTTGTAAGATATTCCTTAGCTTATAAGCTAGTTTGTAAATAACATTACCCTCTGCGCCTTTTTACTTAAATTGTTCAAAACGATAAAAGAAAATTACCTCCAATTTTTTTTTAAATGTAAATAGAGCCTGTTTTTATTCTTAAAAAAAACAAGAGTCGAAAATTAGTTCGTTAACTAGTGGTTTTATTGAATTAATTTTAGATGTAATTTAGTTATGTCCCGAAAACGGAACTATTGGTCCGAAAAATATTTAGTCCTAAGGCGTCTCCAATTATCTCTGTTATTTTTCGAACAGTAGTTATTTTAGTTCCACTGAATTTATAGGGTTTGCCTGTGTGAGTGACTCGTAGCGGCCGATCACTCACACGGGCAAGATCTTTTTTTGTGTGAGTGACTCGTAGCGGCCGATCACTCACACAGGCAAAATCTTTTTTGCTCTTCCCAAATACAAGCTCCATAGATGCTTTCAACACTTGAAAAATTGCTTGGTACATAAAAAACAACATCCCATTTGCGGCAAATATATTACAATTAAACAATTATGCACAATTTAATAAGAAAATAGTGAAAAACTTCAACATAGAAAATCAGCGCCATCTTATAGCGGAGCTATGCTTAGTCCTGGACCAGAAACAACCTTAAAGATTAAAGTCCATCGCACTTGCGAAAACTTCTTGATGTAACACTGTTACTACGGAGTAATAGATAGGTATCGAAACGCAATACAGTTGTTTCATTTTAATGCATAATGTACGAAGCATACATTATTATATATGGCTTCCCGCCACAGATATAGAAGGTGGTTACCAACCTACCTGCTATACTGTACCTAAACGGAGTACTTAGAATGACCAATTGCCTTAGCAATCGACAAAGTAACATAGAAATTGCTACAAAAACAATATCGAAAATGGTTTAGCTTTCCAATTAACGTTGCGTGATAAGTGCTTCCATTAATTAGCTCCCAAAGATAAGTCAATTGGTTAAAAGCTGTAACTACAGGCCGAATTCAATAAGGAAGATGAGGAGATACCAGTAATTGTTTAATACACGTAATAAATTAATTAGATACAATTTAAGTTTGCGTGCGGTTTACGGTACTTGACCGGTGGTTACGTGACGTGAACGTAGTTCCCTACGTGATGGATTGCCGACGACATGTTGACTTGGGTTGTAAAATGTTTTAACACCTGTTTTGTAAAACTGATAGCCTTTTAGAGCAATTAAAACAGGTTGCTCCTATTTACTGAAATTGTATTGCCATATAGCGTGGTAATGCAGCCAGTGTCTTGGGGACGCTTTGGACTGGTATTGACATGGATCAGTTGAGCTACCTTTAGACTGTTTGCAACCGTCTGCAGTTAGCTCAATGGTTTTAATTGTATATACTACTAGTCTTAATTTTTTCTATTCCTTGATTGTAATTATAATAATAAAGATGTTTACTGAAACCAAAATTAAAATGGTTTACTTTTCTTATCAGTCTTATTTCATTCGACTTAAAAAAAAAGAGGACGTTTATATTTCGATTTGGTGTTTAAATGAGCGTTACCTTTTCACCACTTTTGGGGAAGGTTTTTTGAAAACATGGCCCGAATTTCTTGATACACAGATTTGTAGTTACATATATTAGATTGTAGATCAAACAAATCATTTAGTCTACAAGAGCGAAGCCGCGAACTGCAAACTAGTATGTAACTGAGTGAACTATCACAAGAAAACAAACAGAAATTCATCACAAATCAAAATCACATTAAGAATCAATTCCCTACCCCAAAAATAACTTAATCACACCCTAATATTTAAGAGAACATACGCACTACTGACTATACTCCAACAACGAGATTGAAATCGTCTGGGTTCCGTCGGTAAATGAAGGAACGATTGCCAATTTACGAACCCTACCCGTCTTAATTGAAGACTACCTTAAACTAAGCAGTAATTTGTCATCCGGAAGCTAAGCAGGTAAAAGGTATGACAAGATTGCCGTTTGAAACAATGGCGTCAGTATGTTTCATCATCATCAGCCTATATCAGTCCATTGCTGGACATAGTCCTCCCCTAATGAGCGTCATAGCGTTTTCAACTTGCTGCTTCCAGCATATGCCTGTATTCTTTCCCTAATATGAATGCTGTGCAGGTTAAATACAAGCTTACAGATATTCAAATATACCCGACGACGACGTACTTTTTTCTCTCTTGATTTCTTACTTTACAATTTATGAATTGTTTCCCTTTCTTTCCATACATTTAACGCTTAGCAGCTCCTTTTAATTTTCGTAATTTGATAGCGGTTTACCTACTAGGTACTGTAATATTTGTTTCATACGAAATAGAGATTTTGATGATATCAATTTTCACGGAATATAGTATTTGTCTTATACTTTTATTGTACTAAAAGCGAGACAGAAGTTAACGTCTACTGAGCTTTTAAGATATATTTTATGATACTTACCTTAACAAAGATCACCTCTAAAAGAAAAAATGATCCCTGTATTTGCGACATCGGTTTAAAAGAAACGATCGCGAAATCTTTTGTCTCTTGTGACAATTATATGCAAGGAAAATGAAGTCGAACTAATTGACACTTATAATATTTTAGTCATTTGTTTAATCGTTGTGCATTGAACTCTCTATTGACTCAGTCGTTCGAAATTCAATTTTATAAAACGGTTATAATTTGCAATCAAAGGGTGGGGATGAGTCGCTTACCGGCCGTTGAAGAGAGAGCACGTCTCCACTCTAATGACGTCACATATAATTAGGATCCGCAGCCATCTACTAATTACATAAATTGCCCACTAAACTCGACAATAATTTTCAGAGCGCCTCGGGTTGAGTTAACGACGAAAATTATGTGTGCTCTTAATATCGGGCTGGTTTTTGAATGAGATGGTTAACGACGTAAAAAAATCTAATGGATTTCTTTAGAAGTTTCTAAAGAAAGTCATTGTAAAGCCTTAGAATCCAGTTAGGTGCGCTTAGCCCGATACATTGCAGCCACCGCAATAAAACAATAAAGCTTGGTCTTGTACACCAGTCATAGTGGCAATTGGTTGGAAAGGCCTCTGTCCAATAGTGGTCATATTTCAGCTGAGATACTCTAAAACACTGTTGTTAAAGTTGATAAATAATACAAAGGGCATTGAATTAAAATTCAGAATTCACAGAAAGAGCAAATATTATATAATAAACCTTTTAACTTTACATAATTTTTTTACAGCATGATTTTTGTAGCAGATTTTTTAATGTAGGAAGTGTTTTTGCACGTCTGATGTCCAGGGGGAGAGCATTCCACAGACAAGTAGCTTGTACAAAAGATTTATAATAGAAAGAGGTAGTGTGAAAAGGGACTTTTAAAATTAGAGTTTCAGAGGCACGTAAAGAGAGAAAGTTTGAAAGGAATGTCGAAGAGCTCCTTGAGATTGGAAGTGCTTGCTTTTTAATGTATTAATATTAGTCATCTATAATTATATATATATACACCTATAACACAAGCTCTGCTTAGCTTGGGGCTAGATGATGCTGTGTGGCTTGTCCAGCACTATTTATTCATTTGCATTAAACTGTCATTTTTTTCCAGATCAACCAACCATCAGCCAGTCATCCAGCCAAGTAGTGGACGGCATCAACTTGGAAGACATAAAGGAGTTCGCAAAAGCCTTCAAACTCCGACGGCTTGGCCTCGGCTTGACTCAAACTCAGGTCGGACAAGCTTTATCGGTCACTGAAGGTCCGGCGTACAGCCAAAGTGCTATTTGCAGGTATGTTTGTTTGACTTTAGCTTGTAGCTGCATAGATTACTCGTATACTTAGGTATAGTTTTAAGTTTTGTACCTAATTTCCTACTACGGTTCGAATTTATGAAAAATGGAATGATCTAGAAATACAGAATTTATTTCTCTCTGATTCTAAGACAGTTTTCAACAGACACTCGAATAAATTACAACAATCGTAAAATATTATACTCCCAGTGCGTTTATTATTATTTTTAGGCAAATATTAAGTGTGAATTAAAAGGTTACTTGATAAACCTATTTTATTAAAAGAGGATAAAGTTGCACGCTTGTCATACGGTATTAATATTTAAAACTGTCTTCATTTTTACCTATACCACATTTTTCATTTATTGATTGACAAACAAATCAGACGATCTGTAGTTTTATTGTGAAATATTACATTTCAAGTTTTCTATACATCGAATTAATAAATAATGATCTAACAAACCAGAAAACTTTTAAATAACAGAAAACACAATTGAACAGAAACAAATTACAACTAGTATTTACAATTTGAAACAGTTGAGCTAACTGCATAGTGTTGCATACTATCGAGAGGTACCTCAACCTAACCATACAATACCAGCTGGAAACATCACCAAGACGCTAGCTTCATTGCCCGTTGGCAATACTGCTGCGCGTTTCGCTACCGTATCCTTCGATCAAGAGAAGACCGTATCCATTGAATTCAATCGCAACTGATAACAAGGAAAAGAAATTCAAGATATTATCTGCCTTTTATTCTTACATTAGTATTACAATAATAACCCGCAAACCTTTTCAATTTCAACATCGCAGTAAGGTATTAGGATCGCCCTAAAAAGTAACATTTCGTCACGCCACTTATTCTTTTAATATCGTTAATTGAAGTGATTTGTAAAACAGCATGAGTTCTTTCATTGCTTACAATTTGTTTAATTAATTACGATTGGGCAGCTTCCGTTGGGTGACTTCATTTTTTATTAGCTGACAGGCCCTTTCGCTGTTCCGAACTTTGGAAGGAAAAGATTTGGGGAAATTGGGGGTGTTTCGTTCAAGGTTACTTTAGAGTTCCGTACCCAAAGGGTGAAACAGGAGCTCATTACTAAGGCGTCGTCCTAATTGGGAGCGATCGTACGATGACACGATGCGTTCTCGTCGTGCGATGAGTTCAAACATACAGATTTCATCAGTGTCCTATTTGAACCTCGCAAGTGATCGTGCGAGCACACAAAATGCTTAATAACGATCGTACGATGCCTTTGATCGTGCGATCATGTAATCAAAGTAACAGATCTCTTTTCGTCGTCTTAATCGGTTACCTACGCGATGCGTTGACGCGCGAGGGGCATCGCGCGATCTATTAGTAGGACACCTGTTAGGGCATCGCACGAGCACTTTGATCGTGAGATTAAAAACGCATCGCACCATCGTACGATCGCTCCCAATTAGGACGACGACTATGACTGCTGTTCGTCTGTCACCAGGCTGTATCTCATGAACCGTGATAGATAGACATTTTAATTTTCATGATGATGTATTTCTGGTGCTATTATAACAAGAAATACTAAAAAACAGAATAAAATAAATATTTAAGGGAGCTCCCATACAACAAAAATATTTTTTTAAGTTTTTATAGATACTCAACCATTCATAAGCGAGTCCGACTCGCGCTTTTGCGGTTTTCGTCGTTAAATCAGTTTTATTCTGAGAATAACTTGTTTTATATAGCTCAGCTCTACGACAGTCTACATATAATTTAGCTTTATCGTTGTAGGTAGAGTATAATCAATGTTGGTTTATATGCAATAAATAGTTTATTTTTGTCAATCCTAAATACCAAACTTTATAGTGTTCACTGTTTTGGTAATTCATCAAGTGAACGGAATCAACCAGCCTAGAAAATTAAATATCTATACATAAATGTCAAAATCGTTTTTAATGATATTCGATTCCTGAAATAATTAGATATACCTACTTAGTAACAAAATCTTTATTCATCATCATCATCATCATCAACCTATATTAGTCCACTGCTGGACATAGGCCTCCCCCAATGAGCGCCATAGCGCCCTGTCTTCAGCTTGACGCATCCAGCATCTGCCAGCAGTCTTTCGCAGATCGTCATCCCACCTGGCCGGAGGGCGTCCTACGCTACGTTTACCGAGTCGATAACTTAATATGTATGAATATGATATAAGTTAATTTAAGTATTTTTTTAATGTCAAAAGATATTACAATACAAAAAGTATTCATTCAGTTCCAGGACCGAAGTTCGGTGAAATGTTCAACGAGTCAGATTATTAGGTCGATGTCTATAAAAGACGCCGAAGCCGACAGAATTAGTTCGGAAGGCGAACCCCCTACCTCCTTCCGTATAATAAAATCATTAATCGTTACTTCTGTTTCCAGTTAATTAATTATCTTGCCGTAATTACTTTTTTCGTGTAATTAAAAAGAGTAGAATACCCTGTCTTTGTTCCGTCGTGATTTCATTTTCCATTAATTTTTCTTTCGTCTCCCTACAATTTGGCGTTGCGACGAACATGGTTACCCCTTCTATTCTACTGGACTTAATTAATTTACATTTTAATTAAAACATATTATTGTTTTTTGTTAGCCTCTGAGTCATTTCTGAAAGACAGTGTTGCTTTTGTTTGAAAGGTAATAGGAACTCTTTAAAGTGCTTCCGAGTCGGATATAATTAAAATATCTCATTACTTTGAGGCTCCACAAAATACCTATTTAGATGATAGGTATTTTGATTTTCGCCAAGTTTTGATTAGTTTGATACGATCGCGGATTGAATGACAGGCATTTTTATAACCTATCTGGAATGGGAATCAAGGGTAAATCACTCTTTACATACATCATAATAATACTTCAAATACCGAAATAATAAATCTATAGTTACTAATAATAAAACTGTAACAGGTCCAATTCTGTACATTGAAGATATTTAGAAATTTTTTTTTGGAGGGCGCTCTATTATCGATACTCAAGCCAAAACTGTAATTTTTTTCATTCATGTCTGTCTGTCTGTCTGTCTGTCTGTATCGTAAATTTTTTTTAAATTTTTGAAAACCCGTACCTATAGCCCAGGGGAACCAAAAATTTTTTAAATTTTTGAAAACCCGTACCTATAGCCCAGGGGAACCAAACTGAATTGAACTGATAAACGCGAAAGTTTGTAAGTATGAATGGATAGAAGGATGGATAGATTGATAGATGGATGGATGTTTGTTACTCTTTCACGCAAAAACTGCTGAACGGATCTGGATGAAATTTGGCACAGAGATAGATTATAAGCTGGAATAAGAAATAAGCTTTATTTTATCCCGAAAATCCCACGGGAAAGGGAATTACGCAAGTAAAATCGCGAGTACTCTAAATACTAATCATGCGCAGACGAAGTCGCGGGCACCAGCTAGTAAATAAATAAAACTGGACAATCCACATACTCACATTCCAAGCTAAGCAGAGTTTGGGGTTAGATGATAAATATACCGCAACAAACAAAATTTTGCATTCTTATAGTCAAAATAGAGCAAGAACTCGGATAGAAATCAGTTATCAATAACGTTATTTAGCGTTTAAATAAGAAACCAGTCAATTACCAATTCATCAGTAACATCTTTCTCAGTGTCTTATTTTAAGTTTGCAACTTTGCAACAGTCCTCTGATTGCTCAACTGTTTCAATTGTAAATACCTACATTTATAAATTTGTTTTTATTCATTGATTAGGTATAATAATTGTCCACATTTTATTTATTATTATTCTTTACATAACAAAACGAATGAATGATTTTGACATACTTTAAGACTAAAACAAAAGCACTGATTTATATAATGTAAATATGGAAAAGAAAAATAAGTCAAATTTAGTTTCCGGTCGCTTGTTTTTCTGAGATAAGATACAGGGTCAGTGCCAGAAGGTCTCATATGAATAACAAAGCGTTGAATTGACCGTGGCATACCCATTGAAAGTATAATTTGGTGTGCGTCACGTGAATCCATTTGTTTGATTTACTGAGCAAGATCGATTCAGCATCGGAAGTCTATTTTAGGATTTTAAGACAAATACTTTCTTTCCTTGGCTACGTTATAAACCCTTTTAGATACTAAAAACTGGTTCATTATATGTGGTAGTCTCACTCAAACTCAGTGAATATTATTAGGACTCTTGGACACGTCAGAAAATCAATCAAATATAGATATTCAAAACTAGGAAACACATGGATCAATTGATCTACCTTTAGACTGTCGGCACTTTTCACTTCAATCTTTCTATGTAAAGAAGCGTAGTTTCTAATCGAAAGTATGTACTTATAATCAGCCGAAACGTGAATACGTGTAAAGTGCTAATTATTTAGGGGTTTTCAGACAGGCTTCATGGAAAATAAATATAGTAGTGACTAATTTAAAGAGACTTATTCTATCTCTGATGTGGCTGAAAAGTCTAGTCATATTTCGAAAAGTTTACTGATAAACAAGCGTGCAGCTTTACTCCTAAAATACTTTACTTACATTTTATAATTACTATCTATCTATGTCTAGATCCCTTCCAAGATCTTGAAAATTTGAATGGCCACTACAAATTTACGGATAAGATGTCTGGACGATCAAGATCACTTAGATTGGTTAATATCTAGCTTTACTGGCAGTTGGTCTTTGAACTTTCAAGTTATTGGAATATGATCCATTTCATCTAATCTAACATAATGATTTGTTACCGCCCCCAGTGCCCTGGCTTCGCAGATGTTAGCAGCTCAGCTGTCTTCACAACAACAAAACATGTATGTGTTTTGTTTTATTACAATAACATCCTTGGATTTATCATAGTCTTTCCAGTTCTCTAGTGGACTTATAATGCTTTTTGTATGGCTTTAATAAAACATTCTTTTACGTATCCAGTATGTGTCATGATTTAATCGTTCGTAGAATCGTTAGAAAGCATTATAACAGCTGGGAATTGTAGGTTTTTTTATGTTAAGAGAATTTAAAATTGTGATAAATCCAAAGATGGCTCACTACATACGTTAAGTACACGCTTCGATACCTCATTGTCGTCCACACGTTGATTGTCTAAAGTAAATCAAAATGTTTCAACGCTGTTTAATGTAATCTTATCTACATCGCCGATCGCGGCATACATTTTCAATGTATGCGTGTATAATTATTAGTAATTACCGTTCTTTCTTTTCCTTTTCACACGTATACGCTATTTGCATGGCGTAATTACAACGGAGGCGTTATACAGCCGTAACATTTTGATGGCGAGACTCTGAGCTAATGTGCCGCCTACCAAACCATGGCGATACGGCAACATGACTAATCGCCATGAGAATATATATCACCTATTTGTTATATCAAACTTTCCATCTAATATAGCATGATGTATTATTTCATTACTCGTATTTTTGTATTCATTTTGCGCAATTCAAGCCAGGGCATTGGCATACCTTTATCTAATTGAATTCGTTGTTTTATTGTACCCGGCATTAATCAAACTGATTACCCGGCAGCCTAAATTGTCTATTGTTTTTTTGTCTGTGTAAAATCGTTAGCAATGTCAATGTCCTGTGTTGATGCCTATGTTAATTTGGATGGGTCCGCGTTTCGCTTTCGGCGCACTCAGGCGCTTGCTTGAGTTTCTAACATTACATTTATGTTCGATACAGATTTGAGAAATTGGATATAACACCAAAAAGTGCGCAGAAAATCAAACCGGTGCTCGAACGTTGGATGAAGGAAGCTGAGGAGAGGTAACTATGTTTGAGTGATTTACGTGTTCGTGAAACATTTGGCCTTAACGCTTAGCCGTTGTGAAACACATTTCTCAAATCTGGACTAACTGCCGCTTAAGGGGCTAGGCTTCATGTTTATTTGACGGTTTTACTAACATTAAGGCTTGACACTGCATCACGAAAATCAGAAAGGTGTTCTGATTTTGGTGGTGCTATGGACAATCGAAGTGTGGCGCATGTTTGACACCAATGCATGTTATATTAAGTTGGAATTGTTGGAATGCTTTATATTAAAATAGTTTTAAGTTATTAATTTTGAAATTCCAAGAATTTGAATTTTTAGTAGGTAAGTACACTTATTTACGACTTTGAAGGTATTTTGTGTGTTGTTTTTTTAATAGATGTTTATGAGACCACCTATACGTTTTTGTACAGTAATGTATCGAAACGTTAAGAATACACTTTAAAGTATTTTAAATTCAGGTCACCGATACATTTTTGTAGGATTATTAATGTTTAGAAACGTTAATAAGTATTTTAAATACAGGTAGGTAAGGCACATTACGTGAAAGCTATTAAATTACATTCGTAACAACGTCAATACATTTCGGCCAATCAGGGTTCTTCGATCCCATTAAAATTTCAAATCGACCAGGTGTCACTTAAATCCACAGACGCTGTATAATAACGTCGTAAGATGTCCTTAAGATGTACTTTTAGTTCAAGAGCAAAGGGTTTTTAAGTACATGATAGTGAGAAAAACATCAAAAAAAAGTGCAGTAAAAAACGGAAAAAGAAAAACCTTGCAAACGAATATTGCTCAAAAGTTTAAAAAATTGCAAATTATAATTCCAGTACTTTTTGCATGAGATCAAACATGAATAAATTCTTATAATAGTAAAATCATTTCGAAAGCCACAAAAAATAACTGAAATTTCGAATCATTATATAAACAGTCTTAAAAGTTATCTTAGGACCACAACATCAAATTAAAAACGAAAGTAGGAACGTTCTAAACAATATTTCTCCTTTCAAAAATAAAACTAACGTAAAAATATTGTCTCCAGCTTCTTGACCTTATCGGTTTCGCATTTCACGTCATTAAAATGCATTATCTAGAGATGCAACAGATTTAACATTGCAAATGTCGAATTTGCAATCTGAGTATCTCCGTGGTAATTTTTAACGACCCGGTCGGTTGATAGTCCTTGAATTAAACGACGGATGTCGTTCCATAACTTATACTGAAATGTTTTATGTTTATAAAACCATTATTTATGTATTGAGGCAGGAAGGAAAACTTCTAGAAAAACTGCGTGTGTGTGATCCTGTATTGACCGTGTGTGAGGTGTGGATATTTAATGTTATTTCCAAAAATTCTAAGTAATATTCATGTACTAACTAGGTTCTACTTATATTCCTTGTGTGTTATTAATATTCCTCTGTGTACCTACAATTGTTTGTTCTCCGAATAAATCAAAATAAAATAAACGACGTACTACTACGTTTCTACGTAATATTAGTAATCGTAATAATACTAACATGTACCTACACATGTATTTGTAGGTAGGTACATCTAATTGTAATATTAGTAGGTAATCATTCTCTAAAAATACCATTAAAACTAAAAAATTCCAATGTTTATATACGTCACTAAAAAAATTGTTTAGATTAATAACATAATTTGAAAAAAAATCAAGTCATCACTATATTCAGGTAGGTTTAATTTTCAAAATATTAATGAAAAATCTTGAGAAACAGAATATTTGTGTTCCCAAAACTTCTTTTCTCCTGTTAATGATATAAAATTGTAATATTTGCTGACAAATTGTTTATTATCCGTAGGTCGATACATGCGTCTCAGACTCAGCGCGATCCCCGGTTGAATCTCGAAGAAAATTGGTATGAATTTTTAATGTCATACATTTACTTACTTATTTGCATGGACACAAATTGCTAATACTTTAATTGAACTACTTTTTCAAGTTATCTAAGTACCTACTTTACACATACACTAGAGTTTTAAACTGTCCTCACTTGTAGGGTTCCGATGCCAAAATGGTAAAACAAGAACCCTTATAATTTTGTGTTGTGTTCTGTTCAAAAAACGCAACTGCAACATAATTTCTTTCTATGCAATTCTCTGGCTCATTTATTTCCACACCTGTTATGACTCTCATACTTAAAAATATAAATTGCACGAAGATATGAGGACTCAATCATTCTTGGATAAAAAAATTAGACAGTTTAGATGTAGGTACGAACTTTATGTAAAATGTAGAAAGAAAAGCCGTTGAAAAAACATACTTGTTTGGAGCGTGGGTTTTCATTCTATAAATGTCAAAATAATTACCAAATGCTTAGTTACCTACCTGACTTCAAATATCAGGCATTGTTACATATATATTGGCACCGTACCCAAGGGGTAAAACGTAACTTTTTACGGGTATTAATTATTTACGGGGATTTACGAGGATTCTGTTATCTGCAATAAAATATTTTTATTTTATTTTTTTATTTTTTATTAACGGGTATTTTTGTTGCCGCTATAACAATAAATACTAAAAAACAGAATAAAATAATTATTTACAGGGACTCATAAACAACAGACATGATTTTCTTGTCGTTTTTTGTACAATGGTACAGAACCCTTCCTGTGTGAGTCTGACTTGCACTTGACCGATTTTATTTAAAATAATTTATTCAGATAAATAAAGTCGATTCACCTATTAACATATACCTAGTTAGATAGCAGTCATGTAAGAATGCATTATACAATAAAATGTGCATTATAAAACCAGAGCAAGGCCAGTTATTGTAGATGACATCACACTTTACCTTCTTTTCGACCTATTTATTTGTCAGTCGATCTTGAAAAGGTCTCCTGTTCAAATAATCGCAGCCAAACTTTAACCAACCTGTGCATACGTCGGCTCTAATCTATATGGTTTATACAAATTATACATCTTTACAAATTAGGGTCCATTCAGATTAGAACCTCAGAGCAGATATTGGGACGATTTTCTGATTAGTTTCTCAAATAATAATAAACAAGACAGCTGAAAATCAATAGCTACTTCATACGAGAGACTAAAACTACTGACAATTAGAATAAATCTACCAAAGTGTATTTCATCAAAAAAGACACCGATAAATTAAGTGCTACGAAATGCTACGAACGGGCTACGAAGCTACGCCTAATCCTAAATATTTTTATAGCCTATGTTTTTACGTATTGATAATTTAGATGAGCTGGCATTCTTAGATTTGAGAGTTATTGAAAATAAAATAAAGCTATAGATAACGACAGTTTATTGAGATGTGGAGATGTGAGGTTGACGACCGATTTGGCGTGGCGGGCTAAGGTCTGCCTACGACGCAGGAGGTTGCGGGATCGTTTTCAGCCTTGGGACAGTTTTTTTTTTGATATCATATAATTGTTCTTGGGGTATTTTATGTGTTATTTTTAAAAAGATATGCATCTATGTAATTTATAGAGTATACTGTATAAAATATAACAGTCATAAGTTAGTTCAGCCTATGAAATATTCTCAGTTCGATTTTTTTGTGTGTTACGTGATCTTTTTTTACGATAGACCGATTGATGATTATTTTTTTAATATGAAAGCTTGTTTAAATTTGATCAAGATCTAACCTATAGTTTTTATTTATGTTCAATAAATAAAAAAGTGGATATTCTACCCCTCTAAACTGATATCTAAAAAAAAATGCTGGACTATCCACACAGCATCATCTAGCCTCAGGCTAAGCAGAGCTTGTGTTTAGGGTAGATACGCACTACTAGATGACTGATATACATTATACTTACATCGATATATATTTTATAATATCATAAAATCGTACAAACAGGTATCCCAAGGCAGGAACCGTACCCACAACCTTCTGCGTCGCAGGCAGATCTTCACCCGCAACGCCAATTGGTTGTCATATGATGGCAGTGAAGGTGTTAAGCAGGAGGAAGCTTCTGCATTTCCTCAGTAGTAGGGTACTAGGTTCCCTTTTACAATATCTACGGGTTGTGTTGGACCGGACGATTTACTTTTTATACTTACTGTACTTGTTTACTTCTTACGTAGCCGCCATGCTTCTATGAGCATAATTGCAATTGATATTGGCATCAATTGCAATTTGCTTAGCTCACTAATGAGCACTCTATTTAAAAATATTGTGTTATTTGTGATGTTGTCCTATGATGACGTTTTTGGAAGAATTGTGTCAAACCAAAGGCAGAGCTATTCTATAAGAAGTTGAAGTTGACACAACCCTTGGCGAAAACGCCTAAGGGGTTGACAGTAGCGAATTTCGTTTGTAGCTGTATTGTTTTCAATTCCAAGGATTGTCTGCGCTAAGACGCCGCCGCCGACAGAATTTATCGAATCAGTAGCATAAAATAGCTATAAAAATACCACTTGATTATGCCTAAGCATGATCTAGACTTTATGTTGATGGTATGTAATTTCAATGGTAATGGGTAACAAAGTCGGTGTCTTTCTGTGGCTGTAGGTAGTAGGCAATATTTATGAGGCATCAAAGTGAGGTTGCGGTCATCGATTTGTGAATCGATTAATAAATCATCATAACTTTTGATTATTTTTAGCAAGCTGAACTGTTCATGATAAATATAAACTTTTATATTTTATAGTCAAAGACTCGAGATCAAAGATCACCAATAGATATAATCTACTATTTTAATTTTTCCTCCATCATCGCACATGATCTTTGTTTATCTCGTAATAATAACCCAGGTTTGGATGGATGGATGTTTTTAACCTACCTCTATTTCCACCAGAACTTCTGAATGGATCGGGCTGTTTTTAAACAGACATAGTTCTTGGCCTGCAATAAAAATAGGTTACTTTTCATTAATTTTCACTCAGGTGTTAGCCACGGTTTGCAGCTAGTAATATATAATTGCACTTGTCTTACCAATTGTTACCAAACGTTGATAAAGTTTAATATTTCATACAAAAAAACGTGAGACGAGTAGCAGAATGAAAATATTGATAATTTTCAGTTTCGTCAACTCGTCCTAATGGGCCGTACGTATGTAGGACGAGTAGATAGACGAATTACTCCACATTTAAAAACGTAGTGGGCAGGTAGCTAAACCATCTCCAAACTTTATAAATAAACTAGCGACCCGCCCGGCTTCGCACGGTTGAATTATACGTATAAACCTTCCTTTTGAATCACTCTATCTATTAAAACAAGTCTCATCAAAATCCGTTGCGTAGTTTTAAAGATTTAAGCATTCAAATTGACATAAGGATATAGGGACATAGGGACAGAAAAAGCGAACTTGTTTTATACTATGTAGTGATAAATACTGAATAGGTACTGGTACCATTTTATTTTCTTTTTTGTTATTTATCTTCGCTACATTAATTTTCTTGATGTATTTACTGTTAGGTATTGCATGATGTTCTTTACTAATATCTCATCTGCCTTTATTTTGACGCATGCATTTGATTTTGCTAAATATATTTTTTCATTAAAAGTTTAAGAATTGACTTAATTTTTATCCTAAGATCTCATCATCATCATTATCAACCTATATCAGTCCACAACTGGACATAGGCCTTCCCTAATAATCCTTAGTTTTGGTCTGGTCAATTTCAAATAGTGTACCTACTTACCAAGTTAAGTTACTATTCCACATTTTTATGGAAAGATAAGCGACTCGTTTAACGTTAAACATGATTCTGTTCACGCTTAACGTTAAACGAGTCGCTCTTTTCTTTTGCAAGCCATTGAAACCAGGGATAAGGCACCAAGCAAAAATATTCCTAACTCCCTAAAACTCAAAGTTCAAATTGATTCCAGGTACGCATCAGGCCAGAATCACCTGACTGACTTCATAGGCATGGAGCCGAGTAAGAAACGCAAACGACGCACGTCATTCACGCCGCAAGCCCTCGAGTTACTGAACGCACATTTTGAAAGGAACACGCATCCTTCTGGTATGTTCTATCAGTATTTGTAGAAACTCTAGTTTCACTGTTTCAAAAAGAGAACCGCTATCCGTCCGTCTGTCTGTCCATCTGTCACCATGAACAAAGATAGCTAGTTACAGTTGAAATTTTCACAGATGATGTATTTCTGTTGCCGTTATAACAAAAAATACTAAACACAGAATGACCTAAATAAATATTCAACAGACATTATTATTTGTCGTTTTTGTAGATAATGGTACGGAACCCTTGTGCGCGAGTTCTACTCGCACTTAACCGGTTTTTGGAAGTTACAAACAACCCTCTTCATTTTTCTTATGGCTGGAACCGCCGCAATTGGCGACTTATTTTTTTTAGACCTGTATTATTTCTAAAAATTATTAAAATTGTTATTGTACGAAAGGATAAAAATGTCAGAAAATTTCACGATTAGTTTATTTTTGGTCTAGTTCTACTAGGCAAAATAACTAAAGCGCCTCTACTGGCTTTTTCAGGATTTTTAATCATTATTTTTTGAAACCCACCGCAGGAAGAAAAAGTACCTAGTACCTACCTAGATCAGACAGTAATATTTGTAAAATTTTATTATTTTCAGGAACGGAAATCACCGGTCTTGCCCATCAACTAGGATACGAACGTGAAGTCATCCGAATATGGTTCTGCAACAAACGCCAGGCACTCAAAAACACCGTCAGAATGATGTCTAAAGGCATGGTCTAATCTAGAAAAAAAAACATTTGACAGCTAACTAACGTGTAGACTAGTGATGGGAAGTCATCAATTATTTATCGATATCGGAGTCGATAGTGTCGCTTTAAGATGTGCACGTAGTCGTGGTCTTGTCAACTCACTTTTTTTTTTGCATCTATAGTAAGTTATTGACAAAATTGTTTATAATTTCTACTTCTTATGAAGAATGTTCGGGCCTTAATAAAATTAATATTACCGCAAATCTTTATGCGATTCCAGCCAATTTAAACGTGGAAGTAGATGCATAGTATTAAGTGTAACGTAATGTATTATAAAACAATTTCGACTGAAATATTCGTCTCGATGTAGTTTACAATGATATGAATGGGATGTCGTAGTAATAAAGTAGGTGTTTAATTAGTACAAAATGAGTTGTGGCTTGGAGAAGTCTGCAAATCACTTTTCTTCTTAAAATGTTCTGTTATTCTAGCAAGATGCAAGCACATTTTACACACTTGTTACTCTATTTATAAATTTCATGTTCACTGAATACTTAAATATCTACTTAATCGAAATCTGTAAGCTGCAGCATATTTATTCAATTCTTACTAATAAAATAGATTATTATTTATATGATATACCTACCTACCTAACTCAATCTATACGATGACGACGCTGCTGCTGTTTTAAATTTGACTTATTAAAAATTCATTTAGTATTTCTTTATTATTTTCGGAGGATTTCAAAATGTTTCTTTTGTTTGTGACATTAAGTTAATGCATTTTGTAAATAAGTACAATACTTTATTAAATCGGCAAGGGCGAAAAATCTCGATGCAATAACGATAATTTATTGAAATACTCTGTTACGTTCTAGCGAATGTTGCACTTTCTAATGATAAGGATATTCTCGATATTAAAGTTGTAGTTAAAAATGTGTCGTCACTTTAGAACCTACTGTGAGTTTTTTGATCTATAGTAGGGTTTTGTTGATAGTTAGGTATTAAAACGATATACTATTATTAGCCTAATATTAAAAAAAACGATGTCTTATTATAACGTGTAAATATTGTTTGAGTAATTTTATTTTGTAATGTATTATTAGTTTAATTATTAGCTTTTCAAAAAAGTTTAATTGTAAAAAATGTACCTAAAATACTAAAAACAGGTACAAGTTGGATTTTGTGGCAATTTTGAATTCTCGAATAATTTACTGAATATAGCAAAATTTTTGAATATTGCATCTCATTATTAGAATTTCATAGAAGTAAATTACATGTACTTAACAGGAGGTCTTCACACCGTTGCGTTGGTACATAATTTACGGGCAGCCACAATTGAACTAATAAAATTGCCTCGCATTTGGAAAGTAGATTTTGAAAAAATATATTAGATTATTCCAAAAAACTAAAATTTTGAAAATTGTTTATCATAATTGTGTTAAGTGACAGCCTGCCCGCATTTTATGTACACAAATACTTGGAACTTTTTTTTTGGTTTGAGGTCTTAGTGCCTTATTTATAACTATAACTACCAACAATCATTTTTTTCCACACTTTTGCGTTAGATAAGATGCTTACAGAAATAACTGAAAATAAGACCTGCTGTTAAATGTACCCACAATAGACTAAGAATGTAATGTAATATTGTATGTTAATGACCAATGAAAACCAACTTGTGATCATTAATATTTGTACTGTTACCTACTACTTAACAAGAGTCGTTAAAAAATAATAATTATAAAAAATTGAACATATTTTTCGGCTGTTGAAAATTGTAAATACAATTTAAGAATAATAAACTATTTGGATTAATATTTAGGAACAAATGAAAAAATATTATCAAAATTTATATTTTCAAAAATATTAACAAATGCAAAAAATGTATTTAAAAGGAATGTTTGGCCATTGCAAAATTTTTTCTCGGAAAGGGTTTTTTATCGACTTAGAAAGCACACCTACAACCACACACAAGCAGTATGGTAAACAGTGACGTCAAATGCGATGCGATGTCGCCAGGGACATTACTCTTAAAGAAATCAGTCTATCCATAATTACCAACCCAATTAATGCCAATTTTATGTTTCAACTAATCTAAGTAGTTAAGTACTTACACGAATATTTAAAATATTTCATCTCTCAACAAATATCCATAAAGAAATAGAATAAATGGTATTGTAACTGTTAGTTTTTACTCATTCCTGTTGTATAAAATCTGATCATAAAATATGAATACACTGATTTCCTACAAGCAATAGTGTAATAGTATGACCATAGAATAAGACAAGTACAAATGATATTATAAATAAAACTGCTAGTCCCGTAACAAATAAATAATATTAAATAGCCCTGCGAAATCGCATTGCACCCTGGTTTTCATGATTCGCATGTAATAATATTAAATAGTAATACAATTATAACTCTACACATAACTTCAGCTGTAACACATAATCAAACCAAACTGTAATAGTATGTAATAGTGTATTAATTTTTCTTCCTATAATGGTACCGAACGAAGGAATATGGCTGCTGGATTTATGAAAGGAAGCAGAATAAAGGCAGATAACTGTTTGATTGCTTGTTTTATTTTTACTTACCGTCCTCACTCATACCTACTTATGCAGATAGAGAAGAAAAATAGAACCTAACGACGTTTCCTGTAGGCAATTTTATCGATATCGATGTTCTTTTAGGATAAGCACTAGCATAGCTTCCAATCATTAGGTACCTACAGATAATCATACATGCGAAAGTTTGTATGGATGTAGTTAGGTATGTTTGTTCCTCTTTACACAAAAATTTCTGAATGGATTGGGCTGAAACTGTATATAAATGTAGGTACGTAGTTCTATCCCTGGAATAAGACATAGGCTACAAGTTTCAATGAGTAAAAAAAATAATCTTGAGACGTTTCCATAGAAACACTCGTGCGAATGCGCGGGCAGATGCTAGTCATCATCATCATCATCAACCCATATTAGTCCACCGCACATCCACTGGACATAGGCCTCCCCTAATGAGCGCCATAGCGCCCTATCTTTAGCTTGACGCATCCAGCATCAGCCAGCAGTCTTTCGCAGATCGTCATCCCACCAGGCCGGAGGGCGTCCTACACTAAGTTTGCCAAGTCGCGGCAGATGCTAGTAATAAATAACAATTAATGACAGTCCGATCATGAACATGGTTATATTTTATATTTGAAGAACATAGGTACCTCTGATCTAAATCACGATAATTTCGCAACTTTACCGACAATAACAATTCCGCAGTGTAATCCCGTGTATGTGAAATTACACTTCACTACATAGGTACTAGTATAAAACAAAGTCGCTTTCTCTGTCCCTATTTCCCTTTCTCCTTTGTATGCTTAAATATTTAAAACTACGCAACGCGTAGTTTTTGATGCGGTTTTTTTAATAGATAGAGTGATTCAAGAGGAAGGTTTAGGTATACCTAAGTATAATAAAACCGTGTAAAGCCGGGGCGGGTCGCTAGTAAACAATAAAACGATATGTACGATTTTTTTTACTTCTCTTCTTTCGCCACGGGATCTGACACGTCATATTCGCGGTTTAGCTGTTTTTATTATTTTCTTCGTTTTAAAAGTACTTACTACCAGAAAGTAGTTTTCCACAAAACGTAGATCCTTTGATATCACCTCATGTTACAATAAAATATATAAACCTATTGATTATAATGTATCTTGTTAATAGTAATCCTACTAATATTATAAACGCGAAAGTGTGCAAGTATGGATAGATAGATGGATGGATGTTTGTTACTTATTTATGCAAAACTTACTGAACGGATCTGGATGATTTTTGGCACAGAGATAGATTATAGTTTGGAATAACACATAAGCCATATTTATCCCAAAATTCTCACGGGAACAGGAACAACGCGGGTGAAACCCGTGAGGCGCTGCTGAAATTTGGCACAGAGATATATTGTAGTCTGGAATAGCACAAAGGCTATATTTTATCCCGGAATTTCCACGGGAACAGGAATGACGCAGGTGAAACCGCGAGTATACTCGAAATACTAATCCTGCGCAGACGAAGTCGCGGGCACGGCCGGGCACCTCGTATAATTAAAAGTAGCTCTAAATATAAATTAGTTACAACATCCATGGGTTCTTGTATAGATCTCATAATTATACATCATCATCATCATCAACCTATATTAGTCCACAGATGGACATACATTCAGTCAAAAAAGTATCGGGAATGGATGATTTGTTTATGGTTCCAAATTAAATTTTTTGTTTTTTTTGTTGTTGTTAGGTTGGCACAACTGTTTGCCATTTTGGCGCGGAGTTTGAGTTGCATCTGTTATTTATATTAAATACAGTGCTGTTTTTAGTTACATCATATCTAGTGTGTATTGCGAATTTCACAATGGACAAAAACATCGAACAAATAGTTTGTCTTAAGTTTTGCATCGCCAATGGAATTTCGTGTTCGGAGTCACTGAAAATGTTACAGAAGGCTTTCGGTGAATCGTTTTTATCAAAAACACGTGCTTATGAGTGGTACAAAGCGTTCTAAAGCGGTCGAGATGTGATGGAAGATTTGCCTCGCTCTGGTAGGCCATCAACGTCTGCAATTGAAGTTAACATCGCAAAAGTGAAGGAAACAGTGACTGAAAATCCTCATTCAACTTTGCGAGAGATAGCCGCCGAACTTTCTGTATCTCACGAGTCGATCCGTACCATTTTAAATAATCACTTGGGTATGAAACATGTTGCCGCTCGACTAGTCCCAAAAGACCTGAATTTGATAATGCGCCTTCGCACAAGGCCATCATTGTGACCGAATTTTTGACCAAACACTCAACAAATACCATCGAGCAACCACCATATTCACCAGATATGGCTCCGGCCGACTTCTTTCTTTTTCCTAAACTCAAATTACCACTTCGTGGCACCCGTTTTCAATCGGTACAAGACATAAAGGAGAATTCGCGGCGAGAACTGAACTCAATTCCGGAAACAGCGTTTAAAAAATGTTTTGATGATTGGATAATTCGTTGGCGAAAGTGTATCGTTTCTGAAGGAGCATACTTTGAAGGTGATAAAATAAATTTGGATGAATAACAAAAATTTTGTGTATTATTGATCTTTTCCCGGTACTTTCTTGACAGAGTAGTAAGCCTCCCCCAATGAGCGCCATAGCGCCCTGTCTTCAGCTTGACGCATCCAGCATCTGGCCAGCAGTCTTTCACAGATCGTCATCCCACCTGGCCGGAGGGCGTCCTACACTACGTTTTCCGACTCGCAGTCTCCACCCAAGAACACGTTTACCCCAACGGTTGTCGGTTCTTCGCGAGATATGGCCGGCCCACTGCCACTTCAACTTGCTAATTCTTTGAGCTATGTCGATAACTTTGGTTCTCTGTCGGATGTATTCATTACAAATTCTATCCTTCAGAGAGACTCCGAGCATAGCTCTTTCCATAGCTCGCTGAGCGACCTTGAACTGGTGGACCAGCCCTACCGTGAGTGTCCACGTCTCAGCTCCGTAGGTCATTACGGGTAGGACGCACTGATAGAAAACTTTCGTTTTCAAACATTGCGGTATGGATAACGAGGAGACTTGACGTAGTTTCCCAAATGCTGACCAGCCTAGCTGGATCCTCCTCTTGGCCTCCTCAAAATTGTTTTTACCTAGCTGCACAATCTGCCCAAGGTAAGTATACTCGGAAACTATTTCAAGAAGGTGACCATCTACGACGGGTTGATCGGTCTCGGAACAATGTGGCCATTGATCATGACTTTGGTTTTATCGTCAGCTCCTCTAGCGACTCCGCCATTACGACTGTCTCATCAGCGAATCGCAGGTGAGAGATGTAATCGCCGTTTATGTTAATGCCCTTACCTTTCCAGTCCAGCGTCTTTAACATATCCTCCAATGCGCTCGTGAACAGTTTCGGGGATATGTCATCCCCCTGTCTCACTTCTCTGCGCAAAATTATACATGCGCATAATTATACATGTTTTACTAATTACGAGAAACTACTGCTTTCCCGCTTTTTAAATTCCTTCTAGAACGCATATCACTACATAGTATAAAACAAAGTCGCTTTCTCTGTCCCTATGTCCCTATACATATATGCTTAAATCTTTAAAAGTACGTAACGGATTTTGATGCGGTTTTTTTATTAGATGGGATAAATAAACGGAGTTTCTCAATACCTCTTCTAGGCCAGAAGAGCTGATGACGTCTCAGGGCTAAGCAGAATCTCCGCTACCGAGTCATCGATTCGGAATGTAACGCAGATTCGCACGTAATTCAAATGTTTAAACAGTTTTTAATATTTTATGCGTTCTGCATGGAATATAAATAATGAAAAAGTGATATCCCGTAATAAGTAAAACATTTTCTGTGAACCCATGCTTTAACTAATTTCGATTTAGAGCTATCTACTTTCGAAGAAATTAATACCTACTATATGAGACTTTTAACTAAAAATCAACATATTACCGATAGGTCCATATATTTGATATTTTTGTGACATGGAGTGATAGAAAAAGTCTACGTTTTGTGGATTACTTACTACTTTTCTGGTACTTTTACCATGAAAAATGCAGAATATGATAAAAACCGCTAAAATATTTGAATTTCGCGCGAATTTGTGCCAGATTCCGTGTCAGTGACTCGGAAACGGAGTTTCTGAATAGCCTTGCTGGAGTTCCTATAGTCTTTTTCACATAGGAAGCGTTCCCTGACAGATGGAATGCGTTTCATTTCAATTGACTTCGATTTTGGCAAATTGAAATTTCGAAAATTCAAACAATTTTTATTTCATTTCAAACATATGAATTATGCTACAGAAGTATAGCACGACACACAAATTATCCAAAAATAAATTTATTTTAGCCTCCACGCGTAATAAAAAATAGAAATCAATAATTTTATGAAATCCGAGGCAATTTGTTTTGCGTAGAACAGAACGTAATAGAGTTGAGGTAAACAAATATTATTCCAGCAAATCTATAAATCGATTATCGCAAATTAAAATCGTAACTTTCAACATCATCATTTTAAAATTTTATCACGGAAGTACATACCAATGATTATTGTTGATTATTTGTTATTCATTTTCAATTACCTACCTATCTGCTGATATTATTACCGTCCTATTTGTAGGTTATGACGCATTACCTATTGGAAATGCAGATTTTTACTATTGTTTTTATTTATATAGACCTAATTTAATGTTTTACTTTGTTAAAGTCGTTTAAAATTAATGAAAATATTTTACGCATAATCGATTTTCGTTACTAAATCAAGTCAAAAATCGAATCAAATTTTTACGATTACACTTAGCTCATTTCTATAATTGTCAAACTGAAACGTCACGGAACGCTTCCTATGTGAAAAAGACTATAGTGCTGCCATCTAGTAATTGCTAACAAACATTTTTATATTTTCAATAAGGTAAGAATGCTTTAGCGCCAAGAATCATAGTGATGAGGTACCGAAGAATGATCGGTTTTCGAATAAAAAAGTAGTGAAATGAAATGATATTTATTTGCTTAAATATAGGTTAGCAGTGATTTTCGTTAGGTACCTAGTATTACATTAAATATTTCACTTGTTACTCATCATGCAAATGTTTAGGTTACCTACATACATTGTTGTTTCACTTTCTGGAAGTAGACGAAGTCGAAACGTATTAAAAACTTGGATCAAGAAGACAAGCAGTGAGAACTTTTCGTTTTGCTTAAGGTCTCCACACACTGAAGCGTGCGAGTTGTATTCTATGGAATCCTATTTATGCATACACACACAGCGCAGGCGGTGCGGGTGGCGGCGCGGTGCCATAGGAAAAACCGCCACGCCGCCGCTTTCACCTCCGCTCCGCCTCCGGCTTCGGTGTGTGGAGAGTTCTATGGAGATAATACACGACCTAAGGTGATACTTATTGATACTTATATTAGTATACTTTAAGTATCACCATGTAAACGTAGGTGATGACATTTTTATTTTTATACTTGGTTTTTTGACCATATTCATGAAGTTCACTTGGACCTTGGACAAAAAAAATAATTACCTAACATAGGCCTGAGACGCGAGATGATGATGAATATGATGATGTTTAAATTGAGACAAACTCGTAGCAGACTTTCTAAGTCCAGGATAAAAATCTAAGAAAGCTTTCTAAGAATACAAAATGGAACGAGACTAAGTCAATCCTAGTAAGCTAACTGACGCGCTGCTATCCAGTGTAAAATTATTATAAGATTATACCTTCGCTTACTATTGCCTCTTCCAGTATCCAATCCATAAATCTATCGATCCGCTTGGAATTAATCATAATCAATCCAAATCGAAAATCACTCATAGAATTTACGAGATAAATAATCGATTCAAAATCAATAGCAACATCGACTGAGTACTAAACTGAGCGAGGACTTCCCTAGAAGCAATCAAAAAAAATATGGCGGCGGAATTTTCTCTCAGCCAGGCCAGCCAGTGGTTTTTTGTGTAATAAATATTAATGATAGACTGAAAAAAGTGAAATAAAAATAGGAATAAGAACAAGACATTTCAATTATGATCACTTTTATAATCTTACATGATTAAATGTAAGCAAATTATTGGCTAGTTCCGTTCAAAACAACTGCTCGCGACCAAAAATAGTTTTTACATGAAACAATCATCTGATTGAACAAATAAACATGAGGATATTCGTAATTTTATAAACTTTCATACGTCACTGCGGGAATATCACGCTGAACTTATGAACTGCGACTTATTACGAGGGTCCGCAATGATTCATAAGGTTAATTGACGCGAGCGGCAATGGGCATCGGCTCTTGAAAATATACGTTTTCAAATTTGGAATTCATTCGTGAAGTTACGAGGTGTTGCAGTAATGATTGAAAGTGTTTCTAGGCGTGCTTTTAGTAGTACTAGTGGTACATACAACGTGAGAGCTTCTGAGCTGGCAAGGGACAGGAAACTGAATATCTTCAATGTAACTGTGCAGTTTTTGGATGAGACGGAACATCCTTTTCAGATTGAGGTATGTTTTCATCAACACTAAAAGTATGCAGTAACACAATGAAAAAACATGCACACCGACAACTAGGTATATTTCATCATGATAGTAGATAGTGTTTCAAATACCAGTGGAAATGGTTTGTTTGTATGTAATTTGATGTGAGGAAGGGAGTTTGTATAGTGTTTCGATACATACATACATACATATTACTTATAAAGTAGGTATTAATTAGTAAAATAAATCTTGGGGTATTTCTAGACCTTAACTGTGACCCCAGTATGAGTATAAATAGCAGGTAGATTTTCTTATAAGATTATTGATAATTGAAAAAAACATTAGTTCTACATATTATTTTGTTTGTTTCAGAAAAAGGCAAAAGGCAGTGTGTTACTGGAACAAGTATTTACACATTTAGAATTAGGAGAAAAGGACTACTTTGGTCTGCAGTTTACTGAAAGTGGAACACCACCAAACTGTACCAATACTGATACAACGGTAACTTTGAATTGATTCCCTTACACTATATTTGTAACAAAATCCTGTAAACAAATAAAATTCTAAACTATACACTAGCCAAACTCGATGTAGAATATTTGTAAACAAACCATGACACAAAAAACTAAAATTCACTTGCTTGGTGTCGAATTTTAGATATGAGTATACAAAATATTTAGCGAAGGAAGGATCTTAAATCGACAAGTAATGTAAATTGCATTTAAATAGGCGCGGCAACAGAGTGTATTTTAGGTTGAATATGGGCGGTTTGTTTACTAACATTCTACATCGAGTTTGGCTAGTGTATATGTCTGTGGCTACACATTGTTTTAATGGAAATGTTTCAATGCTATTCCTATCCCATGGGAACTGATTTACGGGATGAAAGGTAACCTATGTGTTATTACAGGGCTAGAACTATATTTATTCAAAATTTCAGCCCAGTCTGTTTAGCAGTTTTTGCTTGAAAGTGGAACAAACTTCCATACAAACTTTCACATTAATGATATTAGTAAGGATCATTGTCTGAAAAGTAACAAGTTAACAAGTCATTCCACTACAAGCGCTTAAACATCTATTTAGAATCAAAACATGCAAGTTATTATGTTGTATTTTGAGCTAACGAGCTTGCATGCTGCACTGATGATATAGATAGGAAATTCAATCATACATGATTCACACCAACAATTGGTAGAAGAAACTGTGGAACACGTTGTGGTACTATGCACGGCCACAGAAGAGACAAGACAAAAGACGGGACTGAAGAGCCTCATCGAGGTATCAACCTCATCCACACCCACAGAAAAGCTGAAACTTAGCTGTCAATCACCAAAAGTCCTGCTCCGGTTTTTCAAGGAGCTGGGCTGGTTAGGGCCTGGTTAGGCAGGGGGATAATGCACAATACACTCCTATGCGAGATGTCAGTGCAGATCACAGTTCCCCCACTTAGAATAAGAATTAGACACCAACAATTTTGTACATTTGCCCTAACAAAAAGGTAGTTACGGCCCAGGCTGTTACATGATGCTACTTTCCTGTTCAATCTTAACCTGCAAATAACATAAATATCCACATAATGTATTATCTGATGTAGTCAGATTATTATGACCGTAAGCGGTTTTTACCTATAAACCTACTTTGTGTTGGAACTCATCTTAACGAGGATTTTTAAGGTGAGTGTGATTGATACTCACATAGTCGGTTATTAGTGTTATTACTAATGGAAATCATAAATACTTCCCATCAGTTTTATATGAAAAGCATTTATTAACAACGAAAATTACAATCAAAGAATAGAAAAAAATACAACTAGTATATACAAATTGAAACCATTGAGCTAACTGCAGACGGTTGCAAACAGTCTAACAGTTCTATGTGATTTGTCTATGATATTTACTCACACAAAGAAATATGTCATCATAGCGTATAGATCAATTAGAGTTAAATTTCTCCTTGTTCCTCAAGACCACAGAATAGCTACATTCATTTCAACTTTTGTTTTCTCTTCTATCAGCTGTTCAGCTATTATTAGATGTGGTCTGGGGTGGAATATTTCATTGCCATTTTGGTGAATGCAAACTTCTTTTGGAACACTTCAGTTCCTTTGGTAGAGTTAAAGTATACCCTAATAATGCTAATCTCTTAAGTTTATATGTTGTCTTTGCCTTAAGTTGGTCTTTAGCTAGTGTGTTACTGTACTTTCCAAGTTAAACTAAGTACTACTCATACTCAAGCTATCTTCAGGATATAATGTTTGTAAACAACACTCAATATAAAAATTCGAAATTCTTGTTATGGTGTCAAGTTAGAAATTTAATTGTTAGCAAACAATATAGGAAACAGCTGAAATCGAGAAGTAGAGCGCCTATTGCTTAAAAATCAAGATAAGAAAGTGATTTTCATGTTAAGTATGAGGGCAATGTTTAAAAACATTGTACCTAATCAAAGAATGGAAACATTAAAACTATAAGTAGGTAATACAATTGAAACAATTGAGCTAACTGCAGACTATTGCACACTAATAGAGGTTGTTGATTTTATATCAATACCAGATAGAATTGATATTTTACTTTTATTGGTGTCCCAAGACCAAAGCCATCATGGAAACTGAAGGTTCCTTCAGTTTGGCTAGAATATAAATAAAGAATCTCTGTTTATTTTTCGCTAAATGATGTGTTTATTGTCCAGTATCATTATTATTTGTTTATATAAGTAAACAAAACTTGTTGGTGCTCTAAGGAAATTTGTGGAGCAAAATATTTAAATAAATGCATTATTAACCGAATGCAATTAATATACAAAATAGGTCACTTGATGTCACCAGTATCGCAGATAAATAAACATTGTTTACCGAGCTCACAAAACATTTGGACATCTTAATGATCTTTTTAAGTGGAGCAATACTATACCTTTACTAATTGCCAGCGAGTTAGTATGGATGTTTGTTCCTCTTCCACGCAAAAACTACTGAACAGATTGTGCTGAAATTTGGAATAGACATAGTTCTATGCCTGGAAAAAACTTAAATAAATCAGTAGTTATGGGATAGATAGCCTTGAGACGTTTCCATTAAAACATCCCGTGCGAAGCCGCGGGCAGATGAGAGTATATCTATTATGTATAAAATTTTATGTGATAATCTATTTATTACAATGAATTTAATCAACTTCTGTTCGTATTATTATCTATAAAATAATGTACATAAAAATGTATAAAAAAATACTAAATCAACGAAGAAAGATTTTAGCTTTTCCTATTTTTGTATGTTTGTACTCGTATAAACTGTCAACTATTTATTAACTACCTATCTAAATTATTCAACTTTCTTTAAATTAATGTTTTAATTTTAAATCATGTTTATCTATACTTAATATAAAAATACTTAATATAAAAAAAGAAAGATGAAGGGTTTTCGTATTTTTGTATGTTTGTTTAAACTATCCAACCATCCATATATAGCTTAGAAAAGATAGTGTAGGATGACATAAAAGATTCCCCATGTTTTGCTTTGCAAAACCTTGTTTGCCATACAGAACAATTCATGACATCAAATCAACTTAGAATCTTCAAATCAATAGGCTATCACAATAGATAATTTGTATCTTAAAATGCATTTTTAAAAAGCCTCACGTTCTTGGTTTGTTATGAAAACAGTATGATTGACTTGACTGTTAAATACTGATGGTGAACCTAAGTATTTATTTGGCCATTTATTTACATTAGAATAACACCGGCAAGTCATACATTACATAATTAAATTACATACACCATAGTTTAGGAATTGCATTATGAAAACATTTATAAATTATTTATTAAATTATTAATATTATTAAATATTATTTATTAATAATATTTAATATTTATAATATTTAAATATTATTAATTATTATAAAATAATATTAATTATTTTATTAAATTACAAATCAGAGAAAGAACATGTATTCCGCTATATAAAAGTTAAATTTTCGTCTTTTTCTGAAGCGCTCTCACTGGATTCTAATTTGCGTATACGAACGACTAATCGCACGCATTCCTAGGTTAAGATCATAGGACGAAAATTTACCAAATGAGCATGGCCTTAGTTTCCCTTCATCGCTACAGGCTTACAAAATAATTTAAGCATCAAAACAATACATCAATCTATATAAACTATACATACTATCATCATTGCACTTGAAATTCGATCTGTGTATTGCCGATATTGACGTGCGTCATGCATTCTCATCATCTGTACACTTAGTTTACCTGTGCACAGTTTGATTACGATAAAAGTTTTCGAGAGCTCTACCTATAGACTTTAGCTTCTATCTCGCTTACATGAAGGTATTAAATGCGACAAAGACAATATTCTTTAACATAGCTTCCGTCAAATCTCTCACCATTCGAAAATTAGTGGAACACCATAATTTGGCAACAAATATCTATCCATAAACACTTCCCTTTGTATAGCATTAGTAAGGATGTGTTTCTGTATTTGATGAACTGTATTTTCTGCTCCATAAGTTCTAAACTCGCTCTTCATTTCAGAGATGGCTGGATAGTTGTAAATCAGTAAAGAAACAAGTCGGTGTAAACGCGCAACTTTGGCTAGCTGTGCGCTTTTACCCACCAGAGCCTTCGAGACTAGCTGAAGAATATACGAGATACCTCCTGTGCCTTCAAATAAGGAAGTTATTATTGGATGGAAGGATCATTGCGCCCAAGAATACTGCGCTTCTCCTAGCTTCGTTCGCTGTACAAGGTAAGTTAGGCTTTATTTTGTTGAAGTACAATAGTTTTTACAATGTCTAGCTGAGGAATATACGAGATACCTCCTGTGCCTTCAAATAAGGAAGTTTTTATTGGATGGAAGGATCATTGCGCCTAAGAATACTGCGCTTTTTCTAGCTTCGTTCGCTGTACAAGGTAAATTAAACTTTATTCTGTTGAATTACAATAGTTTTTAAAATGTCTAGCCGAGGAATATACGAGATACCTCCTGTGCCTTCAAATAAGGAAGTTATTATTGGATGGAAGGATCATTGCGCCCAAGAATACTGCGCTTCTCTTAGCTTCGTTCGCTGTACAAGGTAATTTAGACTTTATTTTGTTTAAATACAACTGTTTTGAGAATGTCTAGCCGAGGAATATACGAGATACCTCGTGGGCCTTCAAATAAGGAAGTTATTATTGGATGGAAGGATCATTGCGCCTAAGAATACTGCGCTTTTTCTCGCTTCGTTCGCTGTACAAGGTAAATTAAACTTTATTCTGTTGAAGTACAATAGTTTTTAAAATGTCTAGCCGAGGAATATATGAGATACCTCCTGTGCCTTCAAATAAGGAAGTTATTATTGGATGGAAGGATCATTGCGCCCAAGAATACTGCGCTTCTCTTAGCTTCGTTCGCTGTGCAAGGTAATTTAGACTTTATTTTGTTTAAATACAACTGTTTTGAGAATGTCTAGCCGAGGAATATACGAGATACCTCGTGGGCCTTCAAATAAGGAAGTTATTATTGGATGGAAGGATCATTGCGCCTAAGAATACTGCGCTTCTCCTAGCTTCGTTCGTTGTACAAGGTAAATTAGGCTTTATCTTGTTGAAGTACAATAGTTTTTAGAATGTCTAGCTGAGGAATATGCCTTCAAAAAGGAAGTTATTATTGGATGGAAGGATCATTGCGCCTAAGAATACTGCGCTTCTCCTAGCTTCGTTCGCTGTACAAGGTAAATTAGGCTTTATCTTGTTGAAGTACAATAGTTTTTAGAATGTCTAGCTGAGGAATGTGCCTTCAAATGAGGAAGTTATTATTGGATGGAAGGATCATTGCGCCTAAGAATACTGCGCTTCTTCTCGCTTCGTTCGCTGTACAAGGTAAATTAGGCTTTATTCTGTTGAAGTACAATATTTTTTAGAATGTCTAGCGGAGGAATATTATATTATGAGATACCTCCTGTGCCTTCTAATAAGGAAGTTATTATTGGATGGAAGGATAATTGCGCCCAAGAATATTGTGCTTCGAAATCATCTTGTGTAGCCCAAGAATAACAGAGAAGGCTATAGGTCGATTATACCAGACACAAATGCTTAGAATTGAGAAAGTATAAAGGGCGGTCTTATAGTTATGACTGGACATGAAAAAATAATACAAATATATTATTATATTACAGAAATAGATTTTGAGCGGGTACAGTAAGAGCTACAGTTATTACAATATTATGATAACATGAGGCAATATTTATAAAAGCATTTATTATTATTACTTTCCTATAAGGTAATAAGTTGAAACGGTATTGCATAAAGTTGTCATATTTAATTTTTCCTGCTTGTGTCCATTTATATACCTGTAGTAGACACCTTTGTTATTTATCAATACAGTTATTTACGATGAAAATCAGCACATGCAAAACAATCAAAATAAAGAAAATTACAGAAGGCTGTGTAAGTTTTTCATAAGTAAGAAAAATCATTCACGAATATGTGAACAAGCCAAGTAAACATTATCTAGAAGATTATAATTAAGAGTACTTTTACATCTCGGCGTTACGCTACTTAAAGTATTTACAGGTGCGGGTTATTCTAGAGTTTCTTTCTGCCTTTGTGTTATTTCAGGGTTAGAGCTACCTACGTATTCAACATTTTAGCCCAGTTTTTGCGTGAAAGAGTAACAAACATCTACTAGTATATAAACTCTAGCATCACTACATAGTATAAAATAAAGTCGCTTTTTCTGTCCCTATATCCTTATGTCCCTATGTCCCTTTGACTGCTTATATCTCTAAAACCACGCAGCGGATTTTGATGCGGTTTTTTTTAATAGATAGAGTGATTCAAGAGGAGTTTATACGTATAATAAAACCGTGCGAAGCCGGGGCGGGTCGCTGTTTTTAATATTAGTAAGGATATGTTATTGAAATCACAAAAAATTGAGTAGTTAGTGATTTTTTGAAATATAAGTGAAAATACTGCTAAAAAAGTTTCTTATGCGGTTTATTTTATCCACTGAAATCTATGATTATACAAAAAGAATTTCTTCACAATGTTTAAATTGTGTCTTCATTCTTTCCAGCTGAACTAGGCGACTACAACGTATCAGAACACCCGCCGAATTATCTATCAGAGCTCTGCTTGCTACCGAAACAGACGGCAGAAGACGAGAGGAAGATCAGAGAATTGCACAAGCTACATAGCGGCCAATCCCCGGCCGATGCTGAGGCGAACTTTCTAGAACACGCGAAACGTTTGGAGTGTTACGGTGTTGAGTCTCATCCGGCTAAGGTTGGTATTATCGACCTTAGTGTAACAATATAAAGATCAGATTCCACAAACTACATAGCGGTCAATCTCCGGCCGATGCTGAGGCGAACTTTCTAGAACACGCGAAACGCTTGGAGTGTTACGGTGTTGAGTCTCATCCGGCTAAGGTTGGTATTATCGACCTAAGTGTAACAATATAAAGATCAGATTCCACAAACTACATAGCGGTCAATCTCCGGCCGATGCTGAGGCGAACTTTCTAGAACACGCGAAACGCTTGGAGTGTTACGGTGTTGAGTCTCATCCGGCCAAGGTTAGTATTATCTACCTTATTGTCATAACATAAAGATCAAATTTTCACAAGCTTCATAGCGGCCAATTTCTGGCGGATGCTGAGGCGAACTTTCTAGAACACGCGAAACGCTTGGAGTGTTACGGTGTTGAGTCTCATCCGGCTAAGGTTGGTATTATCTGCCTTATTGTCACAACATAAAGATCAGAATTGCACTAGATAAATAGCGGCCAATCTCCGGCGGATGCTGAGGCGAAATTTCTAGAACACGCGAAACGCTTGGAGTGTTACGGTGTTGAGTCTCATCCGGCTAAGGTTGGTATTATCTGCCTTATTGTCACAACATAAAGATCAGAATTGCACTAGATAAATAGCGGCCAATCTCCGGCGGATGCTGAGGCGAACTTTCTAGAACACGCGAAACGCTTGGAGTGTTAGGGTGTTGAGTCTCATCCGCCCAAGGTTAGTATTATCTACCTTAGTGTCACACATAAAGATCAGAATTGAACGAGGTAGATAGATTCTAATCTCCGGCCTATGATGCTGAGGCGAACTTTCTGGAACACTCTAAACGCTTGGAGTGTTATGGTGTTGATCTCATCCGGCTAAGGTTGGTATTAGTGTAACAACATAAAGATCAGAATTGCACAAGCTACTAGCGGCCAATCGCCGGCCGATGCTGAGGCGAACTTTCTAGAACACGCGAAACGCTTGGAGTGTTACGGTGTTGAGTCTCATCCGGCTAAGGTTGGTATTATCTACCTTACTGTCACAACATAAAGATCAGAATTGCACAAGATACATAGCGGCCAATCACGCTGTTGTGTCTCCATCGGCAAAGGTTTATACTGTTATCCACCTTATAGTCACAGCATACAGATCAAAGTTGCAGAAGGTACTTAGTAGTCCTAAGCAGACGCTGCTGTGTTGAATCATACTTAGTAACATGAGCCATGGCGTACCGTTTAAGTGGACATGGGCATTACGACGATCGGTATACCATTGTATCAGAGGAGTAGCACTTACAAGACCCAACTGTGTGTATGGCCGCGTACAGACTGCTGTAACGTAACATGCAATGTAACACGCTATGAAAGAATTTACCGTCCACACTGTTGCAATGTAACAGAAATTCCATAGTGTGAACGCCTTGCGCGCACGAACCGCGCACACTACGCGCACGAACAGAGCATTTCAACTCGTGCGCGCCGCTATCCGCCATTTGTCGGTTTTTTCGCCGAACAAAAGGTCCGCAGTGTGCGCGGAGCGCCAGTGTGGACGGGTTTGTGTCTGTACTGCGGAACGCGCGCCAACTATGGAAGGAAACACAGCTACGGCAGACTGAGCTATGTTCGCCGCGCGCATGCCGGTAAAGATGCGAACACGTACGTGCTCAGTTCGAGCGCGCTGCGTCCACACTTATGAAATGCTCCTTTCATGTTACATTGCATGTTACGTTACAGCAGTCTGTACGCGGCTTAAGGTTTCATGGCTATTTCTATCCCGGATGAAATGAAAAGTAGCCTATGTATTATTCTTTGGCTAGAACCACTTCTATTAAAATTTCAGCCCGATCCATTTAGAAGATTTTGCGTGAAAGAAGAACAAACATCCATACATGTATACAAACTTTCGCTTTTATAATATTAGAAAGGTTTTGATTCAAGAATCAAATAAAAATAAGTCAACAAACTTTTTTTTTTATTATTTTTATTATTTTTTTATTTTCAGGATTACCACGGCAAGGATATATACATCGGCGTAACCTCAATAGGCATTGTGGTATTTCAGAACAACATACGTATAAACACGTTCTCTTGGGCCAAGATAGTTAAGATTTCATTCAAGAAGAAACGCTTCTTTATCCAGCTGAAACGGGAAGCGGTAAGTGAACTTGATGTGAGTGTTCTTTTTTATTATTTTATTTATTTTTTATTTTATCAACCAACCAACTATCATCTTGTGGGAATGTGGCCGTATTGGTTTTTAAGTGACTATTTCACATCAAATAGCTAAGCGGTATTTCAGCTAACTAATTTTTAAATTTATTTCAGCTTAAGAATGCCGTTTTTGAATGGGAGTCCCATAAAAATCTTATAACAAATTATTATCTTTTCGGTTGTAGTTTCATACTTATATATATTGTATATATATATTATGAAATTATTAAGTATCTTGTTTTTATTTATTTCTATTCCTTGATTAAAATTTTTGTTGTTGATAAAATGTATTCTCTCAATGCTTCTTTTTTTGGTTTAATACACCATCACTTTAGAACAAAAGCTCATGTCCCAGTCATGATTTATTGGGAAAAATATTATCACATTTCCAGATAATATGTTATTCATAGAGAAAATAAGTTCTTGAGTCATCGGAACAAGTTCTGACAAAAAAGATCTTTTTGAACAAAGTAAAAAAAACCCGTAGCACTATGCCATGCTAAAAATAGGTCTCCCCTGTAAATTGAGTCAATGTACATTGCCGCGGAATGGAAGCGATTTTTTACAAGGAAATTGTATAAAGCACGATTAATTATGACGCTCATTAGGGGAGACCTATGTCTTGCATGGCATGGTGTTAGATTTTTATTTTTACAAATAAGTCTACTTATTTTATTTTATTTTAAAACCTCATATGAAACCGTGATTCATGTTATATTGATATATGTTTTCTAACTTTGTTCAAAAAGCTATTTTTATCAGGTCTTGTTCCGATGTTATCCAATAGTGTATATCCATAAAATCCACTTATTGTTCCTTATTATTCCTTTATCCCTTCCAGTCAGAAAGCTACGATACAGTCCTCGGCTTCAACATGCGCACATCACGCGCCGCGAAAGCCCTCTGGCGGTGCAGCGTAGAACGACACGGGTTCTTCAGACTTAGAGGACCGAGGCGTAGGCCTTTGCTGGCGGCTCTCGGCGCGCTGGCTGGTATAGCGCATCCGCCTGTGCTGAGGACTGAGACGCAAGCTATAAGGGACGCGGCGCGGTCCCGGACGAGCAATAGGAGCTTTGTAAGGTATACGACAAGGTTCAAATTCCTGTGGGGGTGTGGCTTTGAAAAAAAAAACACTATCATAAGACAAGGTTCAAATTCCAGTGGGGGTAGCTTTTAAAAAATAACACAGTCACTATCATTGAACTAGCAAAACAAAGACCAAATTGGCTTATCTTTCTGTAAGTTAGGCTAATTTGAGCTATAGGCATATAACAAGGTTCAAATAAGGGGGTCGCTCTGAAAACAAAACACAACCACGATTATAGAACCAGTCTGAATTCTTCTAAAATCTACGGCGAACCATAGGAGTTTTTTGAGGAGTTAAGGGAGTTTGAGCTCTATAGGCTTCAAATACGATTCACTCGGTGCTAATTCGAAGCTCGCCCTGAAAACAAAACACAATCGCCTCGGAGTATCGCTCTCAGAAACAAGTGACGTACGCTTTTAAACACATGAAAAGAACTCTAGTTCGCTCAGAATAGAATTCAAATTAGAACGGGTTTAACGGTAACGGTATAGCGCATCCGCCCGTGCTGAGGACTGAGACGCAAGCTATAAGGGACACGGCAAGGTCTAGGACGAGCAATAGGAGCTTTGTAAGGTAAGGAAATTTTAGTTATAGGGTACATTCATTGAACAAGGTTCAAATATGGTTGTCGCTTTGAAAATAAAAGACAATCGCTTTATCATAGAACTAGCAAAGCTCTGTAAGTTTTTGAGCTCTGTTAAAGGAAGTTAAAAAAGTCTCGTCTCGTAACAAATGCCGATCGCTTTGAAAGACATCTGACAAGATACTCCTTCTCCATACTCCAAGATACTATTCAGTAAGTTTCAATTTGAATGCTATGCTAAGTGAACTACGACGACTAACGAGTTCGGTTCATATATCACGACAAGACGTAAGGAGACGCGAAGAAGTGTTAAGTGAGTTAGAGCTCTATAGGTTTCAAATACTCATGCGGGGCTAAGTTAAACCTTGCCTACAATCGTCTTATCATAGCCCTACCAAAGCTCTGAGTTGAGCTCTATTCCTTCTCAACAAAGTACTTACGAAGACTTTTCGCTCTCGGAAACAATTGACGACCGCTTTGGAACGTTCGAATTTGAATACTATGAAAAGACACATGTCGTTCGAAACCTAACAAAACAATTGACGATCGCTTTGGAACGTTCGAATTTGAATACTATTGAAAAGACCCATGTCGTTCGAAAAGAAAAACAAAAAACGGTCGCAATCAACACAATTTGAAACCTATGCTGAGTGCACTAGAGCTCAGTTAAAGATTCGCAACTCGCGGCTACATTCAAATGCCGAACCTCCATGCAAGATAAGTCCACATTGTATGCTGACCACGCAAAATAAGACCATATTTTCTTCAATTTAAAGTTCATTTTCTTGACAGACGCAGCAGCTCTCGCCACAGATCGCAATCCGCCGGCACTACGTCACCGAATTCGAACGGCGCCTCCATTACGTGTAGAGGGTCGCGCGTGACGTCACACACCGAGCCCGCGCCAAGGCATGCTTGGACTGATGCGCAATCGCAGCCTGATCTCAAGTGAGTCTGAAATTTTGTAGAAATAATCTATAGTTAATAAAATATTCTCTAAAAATATTTTGTAGAAATATCTATGTAAATGTATTCCCCCTTATTACAAATCGTGGTTTAACTTAGTCCATGGTTTGAATGATATCCACAGATTAAAACAAAAACTTTGTTAAAAAAGTTCGTTCATTTCGATTCGAAGCTCTGAGTACAGAAACCATGGAGATGGCATAAAAACGAAATAAACGTGTAGGTACCTAAACTTATTAGGAAACAAAAATGGAACCCTTCCATTGAGCTGCCCTATTTTTATCGATATATTTATCAACAAGTATTTTTGTGACAATATTTTTGCTTTCTTTCACATAACTAATAATATTAAATAAGGTATTCACAAGAATAAGTCACGAATTCTAATATCTTGTGCAAAAAACACTTCAAATATAACTCGCGTTTACAGCTAACATATCTATTACAATGAGAACCTAAAATGGCAAACCAGCCTCAAACATGTATTGCTGACTTCACTTAGGCCAGGTCCATGGTTTCTGTACTCAGAGATACGAAGGCCATGTCTTGTCAAAAATGTCAGTTGATGGTCTGTGTCAGCTTGTTACACTGACGCGCGAAAAAATTCGCGCGTCAGTGTAACAAGCTCAGGCAAGGCGCCCTCCAGCCAGGTGAGATAACGATCACGAAAGACTGCAGGCAAATGCTGGATGCGTCCAGCTGAAGACAGGGCGCTATGACGATCGCGAAAGACTGCAGGCTATGGCACTCATTGGGGGAGGCGTATGTCTAGCAGTGGACTGATATAGACTGATCATGATTATGATGATTCAAAGTTTGTTAGACAAACATAAAAAAAAAGCAATCGGAACATATAACCCTCACAAAACATTGATTGAAGTTTGTTTAATTTTGAGGTTAGTACCTAAAGATAAACCTCCGAAGTTAGTACCTAAGATAAACTAGGGGTCTCGGAGGTTTATCTTTAAACCAGACGTCAGTCAATGTTTTGTTTGTTTTGTGAAGGTTTTATGTTCGGAATGTTTTTTTTTTTTTGTCTTTCAAATTTTTAATCATTATCAACATCATCAGCCTATATTAGTCCGCTGCTAGACATAGGCCTCCCCTAATGAGTGCCATAGCCTGCAGTCTTTCGCGATCGTCATTCCACCTGGCTGGAGGGCGCCTTACACTACGTTTGCATTGTGGTCCTATCCTTCAGAAAAACTCCTCACATAGCTATTTCTATAGCATGTTGCGCGCCTTTGAACTGGTAGACCAGTTCTACAGTGAGCGTCCTCGTCTCAGCTCCGTAGGTTATGACAAATTTTGAATAGAAATGAATAATGTCATTATTGATTTAATTGATTTAAAAAGAATGAAAATTGAATTAAAAATATAAAACCATTTTACCGCTATATGAAGCCCTATGAGAGCTGAAACAGGATTTTAGACTAACACGAATATTCCGCAATCCCAACAATATTACATACAAGCGTTCTTTGGTATCGGGTAGGAGCGCGGGCGCGCGGCGGGACTCGGCGGGAGGCACGTGGCTCCGCCCTAATATCCAATGTCGTTCGGTTATAATCTGTGGATATCATTCAAACCATGGACGATCTCTGATTAAGAAAAACCTTGGTTAGACCACGTTTTGCAATAAGACCCATTCCCCCTTATTACAAATCGTGGTTTAACTTAGTCCATGGTTTGAATGATATCCACAGATTAAAACAAAAACTTTGTTAAAAAAGTTCGTTCATTTCGATTCGAAGCTCTGAGTACAGAAACCATGGAGATGGCATAAAAACGAAATAAACGTGTACCTAAACTTATTAGGAAACAAAAATGGAACTATTCCATAGAGCTGCCCTATTTTTATCGATATATTTATCAACAAGTATTTTTGTGACAATATTTTTGCTTTCTTTCACATAATAATATTAAATAAGGTATTCACAAGAATAAGTCACGAATTCTAATATCTTGTGCAAAAAACACTGCAAATATAACTCGCGTTTACAGCTAACGTATCTATTACAATGAGAACCTAAAATGGCAAACCAGCCTCAAACATGCATTGCTATGACTTCACTTAGGCCAGGTCCATGGTTTCTGTACTCAGAGATACGAAGGCCATGTCTTGTCAAAAATGTCAGTTGATGGTCTGTGTCTAAAGAGTTAGTACCTAAAGATAAACCTCCGAAGTTAGTACCTAAGATAAACTAGGGGTCTCGGAGGTTTATCTTTAAACCAGACGTCAGTCAATGTTTTGTTTGTTTTGTGAAGGTTTTATGTTCGGAATGTTTTTTTTTTCTTGTCTTTCAAATTTTTAATCATTATCAACATCATCAGCCTATATTAGTCCGCTGCTAGACATAGGCCTCCCCTAATGAGTGCCATAGCCTGCAGTCTTTCGCAATCGTCATTCCACCTGGCTGGAGGGCCTTACACTACGTTTGCATTCGTGGTCCTATCCTTCAGAAAAACTCCTCACATAGCTATTTCTATAGCATGTTGCGCGCCTTTGAACTGGTAGACCAGTCCTACAGTGAGCGTCCTCGTCTCATCTCCGTAGGTTATGACAAATTTTGAATAGAAATGGATAATGTCATTATTGATTTAATTGATTTAAAAAGAATGAAAATTGAATTAAAACAAAAAAACATTTTACCGCTATATGAAGCCCTATGAGAGCTAAAACAGTATTTTAGACTAACACGAATATTCCGCAATCCCAACAATATTACATATAAGCGCTCTTTGGTATCGGGTAGGAGCGCGGGCGCGCGGCGGGACTCGGCAGGAGGCACGTGGCTCCGCCCTAATATCCAATGTCGTTCGGTTATAATCTGTGGATATCATTCAAACCATGGACGATCTCTGATTAAGAAAAACCTTGGTTAGACCACGATTTGTAATAAGACCCATTAAGTTTAACATGTCATCTAGTACCGATAACACAAGCTCCTCTTGGGGCTAGATGATGCTGTGTTGGTTGTACAGAAAAAAATGCAATGCATTGCATTTTTTTTGATAGAGGCATTCATTTTGAATTTAAGACCGACAACGAACTTATTAACAAAATATTATGTTTTTAAGAAAAACTGCATCGAAATTGCACGGATAGCACTAGAACTTCTGGTCTGGTATTGGCTATATAAATTTTTCGTCAACAAATTCGAGTCAAATTATAAAATGTATGGTTTTATACTAATATCAAAGATGCTTTTTTAGGGTTTGAAATAACATTACGTGTTCGACGAAAAAAAAAAAATATTTTTTACCTACAAGTTTTTACCTATTCCTATTTCAGCAACGCGGACCTCCTAGAACGCGTCCTCCGCATCCCATTAACATACGTGGACGAGTCAGAATCAGCCTCAGAGCATCACGACGAGACAGTCTGCATCCACCTCTCAGCCGACTCCGAGGGAGTGTTCGGGTTCAACGTGCGAGGCGGCGGCGGAGCGCCGGTGCTCGTGTCTAGAGTCGCCGCGAGGACGAGGGACCAGCTGCAGCAAGGAGACCAGGTAAAGTGGACTCTATGCTAGTGAGTGTAGGGCGGACAGTCGCTTGTCAGCTCTGACTCGGAGGGAGTGTTCGGGTTCAACGTGCGAGGCGGCGGCGGAGCGCCGGTGCTCGTGTCTAGAGTCGCCGCGAGGACGAGGGACCAGCTGCAGCAAGGGGACCAGGTAAAATGCACTCTATGCCAGTGAGTGTAGGGCGGACAGTCGCTTGTCAGCTCTGACTCCGAGGGAGTGTTCGGGTTCAACGTGCGAGGCGGCGGCGGAGCGCCGGTGCTCGTGTCTAGAGTCGCCGCGAGGACGAGGGACCAGCTGCAGCAAGGGGACCAGGTAAAATGCACTCTATGCCAGTGAGTGTAGGGCGGACAGTCGCTTGTCAGCTCTGACTCGGAGGGAGTGTTCGGGTTCAACGTGCGAGGCGGCGGCGGAGCGCCGGTGCTCGTGTCTAGAGTCGCCGCGAGGACGAGGGACCAGGTAAAATGGACTTTATGTCACTTAAAACAGGGTCAAAAGCAATATAAATGTCAGAGCGCGCTAGAATGTATTGATATTAAAAAGACCAGGTAAAATGTACTCTACCCCAATGAAGTGGAGTATCAAAGTCGCGTGAAAGTAACCCAGGACTAACAAATCCTAGCGTACTTTGTTAAAAGACCTTGCGGTCTTTTAACAAAGTACGAAAGGAATGCGATGCACGTTAAAAAACAAAAAGCGATCGAGTCAGAGAGCGTGACTTAACACTTGTTCGTAATACAAACGAGGCGTGGCGCCGATCTAAACTCGTCTTTATAGCGTTATGAATAAAGTTGTATATTTTGTTTGTTCCAGGTTTTATCTATCAACGGAACTGACGTAGATGAGCTCACCCACGAACAAATAGTTCAACTTATTCGAAGCACGAAGGGTATTCTGTCATTGGTCGTCAAGCCTAACGGTAAGTTGAATACATTATGATATAGCTGCATTATATATTTAACAAAAAAATCAAACTAGTCTGCAGTTAGCTCACTTTGTTAATTTTATATGAATTGAAACTATTGAGAGACGGTTGCAAACAGTCTAAAGGTAGCTCAACTGATCCATATCAATACCAGCCGGAAGCGTCGCCAAGACACTGGCTGCATTACCACGCTGTATGGCAATCCTGTTGCGCTGAGCCAGATATTCACCAGCTCTCGGGTCACGCGTCGCATCGGCCAGACGCTCAGATAAAGTATTCGCCTATATAAGTTACATTATCACTACATAGGATAAAACAAAGTCGCTTTCTCTGTCCCTATATCCCTATGTCCCTTTGTATACTTAAATCTTTAAAACTACGCAACAGATTTTGATGCGGTTGTTTTTAATAGATAGAGTGATTCAAGAGGAAGTTTATAAGTACATATAATAAAACCGTGCGGACTAAGCATAGCTCCGCTATAAGATGGCGCTGATTTTCTATGTTGAAGTTTTTCACTATTTTCTTATTAAATTGTGCATAATTGTTTAATTGTAATATATTTGCCGCAAATGGGATGTTGTTTTTTATGTACCAAGCAATTTTTCAAGTGTTGAAAGCATCTATGGAGCTTGTATTTGGGAAGAGCAAAAAAGATTTTGCCTGTGTGAGTGATCAGCCGCTACGAGTCACTCACACAAAAAAAGATCTTGCCCGTGTGAGTGATCGGCCGCTACGAGTCACTCACACAGGCAAACCCTATAAATTCAGTGGAACTAAAATAACTACTGTTCGAAAAATAACAGAGATAATTGGAGACGCCTTAGGACTAAATATTTTTCGGACCAATATTTCCGTTTTCGGGACATTACTAAATTACATCTAAAATTAATTCAATAAAACCACTAGTTAACGAACTAATTTTCGACTCTTGTTTTTTTTAAGAATAAAAACAGGCTCTATTTACATTTAAAAAAAAATTGGAGGTAATTTTCTTTTATCGTTTTGAACAATTTAAGTAAAAAGGCGCAGAGGGTAATGTTATTTACAAACTAGCTTATAAGCTAAGGAATATCTTACAAATTATAGGTAAAAAAAATACTTTTCACACTATTTATTAATTTCGTTAAATCATTGGAATTGACAAATAATTTGAATGAGTTCACAATAACAATCATTAATTTTAAATGTACTCACTGTGAAAGTTGTTCCAATATTATAATAAAATTACAATAAAATTGTTGGCGTAAGGAAGTCTCCACTTTTTTTGACTCTGTTCTTTGTGTACTTAGGTATTTTAGCTCCGATTTTACGACCACTTATAATAGATTAAAAGTAATACAAATTTTCACCGTATTTCAATAAGTCACGTTGGACTAGCGGTTCGAACAGTCAGGTGGGTGCGACGATGTATAGTCGTACCTGGGTTCGAAACCACTGAAAATTTGATTTACTTTTTGCTTTTTGATGATAAAATATCCACAAAATTTTGATACATCCCGTTAGTACGGGCTCGAATCCCTTCAACACTACCAAAATTTTTGATTTTTATCATTTTTATTCTTTATGTTTTGAACAATGTCATAGACCTAGTACAAACAAATTCATGTTTGTCATAAATTACTTATTGTAAGCCTTCCTAAGTCTATTTTATTGTAATATAAAACTTTGGTAGACTGTTCTGCGTACATCCCACAAAGGGTCCTGACCTCGTTTCTAACGGTATGACAAAAATAAAATGAAACAATTATGTACTATCAACACCAACTGATTTTTATTTTATTTTAGCTCTTTACGCCAGCTAATGTTCAGGCATTTTTACAAATCGCTCATTGAATGCAAAACGGCCACATTTCAAAAAATTTAGAAAATGTTTTATTTCTCATAAAGTATATCTTCTTTTGAAAACATTTCATTTCAATATTTATTTCTTTTTATTGGGATTATTATCTTAACTTTGCTTCAAAATTTGAATGCAAAAAGGGCTTTTGTAGTTTTTATCAAGTTGGGTGATAGATATAACAGCGACCATTATTTTAAAATAGAGCAAAAAATTACGAAAACAATGATGATGAATGTGATGAATGAAAGAAAAACATTTTTTCAAAAAAATCATGTTCAAAATTTTGTTTTGGCTCCTGTAAAAAGTGACGATTAGTCCAATAAAATAAAAAAAAATATAGAATTCCGGACAGTCCACACAGCATCATCTAGCCCCAAGTTGAGCAAAGCTTGTATTATGGGTACTAGTTGACTGATAAACTTAATACAATACATTACATAGATAGATATTTTTTTTCTAAATACATAGAAAACACCCAGACCAACGGAACAAATTTCTGCAGATTGTACACAATTTTTTTCCGACACGGGAATTGAACCCGCAACCGGTCGCAGGCGGACCTTCGCCCACTGCGCCACATCGGTCGTCGCTGATGAATGAGCGAAATGCTTTGCATACACTCTGACACGTCTAATGCTGGGGCCACACTATCGTGATATGCCGATAATTATTGCCATAAGTTATACAACACCTAGGTGTAACCACGATTTATGGCCATAATTTTACAATGCCAATCAATATCGTCCGTGTACTTCTGATAGCTCCTAACTAACAATTTTGACAAAACTTGTTTTTAACGCCATCTGTTGACTTAGGTTGGAACCCGTTGAAAGCATTAACCTCCCAATTTAAAAACCCCTTAGTTTATTTGCAATCCTTCTGAAGAAATATCTTCTATAACTAATCGTCAATATTTCGCCGGAAATTTCTCCTAAGTAACAGTTTGTGTGGAGTTTTGCTTGCACGCGCACGCGGCTCGTCGATATTAGAGGTTTCGAGTGAGTAAGGTATGTTTTATAGTGTTAATTATTACAACATTACTAATTAAAGTTGTGTTATAAGAATTTGGGAGTCTTTTGGCAGTTTTATGTCGTATGAATGTAGATGAATTAGTTATTAACAGGTTATTTTATCAGATAGGAGAATTTTCTTCCAACATTTTTAATGTAAATATGGTACAATTTTGTTCTCATTCGGAACAGATAGGAGATATTTCTTTTGGTTTTTGGATAACCATTTTTTTAAATAATCATAGTTACTCTGAAGTGTGTATATAAGAAGTGTGTATAGAAATACCTACCTACATAGTTTTTTACTTTCTTGGCAGGTTTATAATTATGGCGTCAAGAAATAGGGCGCACGCCTTGGTAAGCCGTATTGTTCATAGCAACCATGGAGCAGAAGATGGTCCACCAACATCTGCAGCATCGAGCCATGCTTTATCAGCCCCCGAACAAATCGGTATAGACATTCAGCCTCTTCCAGCAGTTGAACCCTACGTCATGCCTGTAAGTAATGGTGAAAACCATGATCTCATTGAGCTAGAAGATCTGCCTTTAAGCAATGGTGAGAACCATGATCTCATTGAACTAGAAGATCTGATGACCGCTGTTCCACCGAATTTTCTCTCTGAACCACCAACATCAAGACCTGCATCAGCTACACAAGGTTCTGCTACTACTTTTTGTGAAGACTTCTCACCTGATGATGACAGTGAATATGAACCACCAAACCATGATGCCTTAAGCTCTGACTCTGAATTAAATGAAGATCAACCTGATGAACCAGACAATATCAATGAAAGCACAGTTCACTTTGGAGATATGAATGAAGGCCAGCGAAGACAACGAAAGGCGCATCCTGAAACATGGAAGAAAAATTTGTCTAAGCGACTCCGAATGGAAGGCAAGGAGTATAATGGCTACCAACGACCAAGGGGTGAGAAGGTAAGAAATATCATACGCCATCAAAGAGTCCTTGGACCTAGGTGTGTTTCAGATTTCTGCACAAAAAGTAAAATTAGAAGTTGTGGGGAAATAAGTGAAGAAGATAGACAAAATATATTCCAAAAATTTTGGGCAGAAATGGATTGGCACCAAAGAAAGGTGTACGTAGCTAACAATGTTACTTTTCAAGGAAAAACCCGACAAACATCAGAAAGTTCTAGGAGGTCGGGGACTTTCGTATACTTTCTACCAATTCATAATCCTACTGAAAACACCACCAGCAAGAAACGAGTATGCCGGGAAATGTTTCTTCAGACTTTATGTCTAGGTTCGTTTTCAGTCCAAAATTGGGCTAAGAGAGGACGTTGCGGTATGCATCCCTCTGAAAAAATTATTAACCGACGGCGTGCTAAAGCCCCGCTTTCTCAAAGGCGTACTGAGGTTTTAGATAGTTTCTTGGATCAGTTACCTAAAATGCCTTCTCATTACAACCGACAGAACACAAGTAAAGTATACTTAGAGCCAATTTACCGCAACGCTGCTCACCTATATAGTACTTACCAACAATTTTGTGTAGAAAAAGAAGAAGAGCCCTATGCGCGAAACAAATTCCATACTGTAGTCAAATCCAGAAACATAGCTATACACACCATAAAAAAAGACATGTGCGATATCTGTGTAGGGCATCAGACGGGAAACGTAACCGACGATGTCTTTCATACGCACCAGCTGAAAAAAATTCGTGCTCGCGAAGAAAAAAATAGGGACAAAAGTGAGGCCATTAAAGGAAACTGTATTGTTCTAACAATGGATCTGCAAGCGGTTAAAGTGTGTCCATTCATAACAGCTAGCGCTGTTTATTACAAAACAAAATTGTGTGTGCATAACTTCACAATCTACGATTTGGCCTCACATGATTGTACCTGCTACTGGTTCAACGAGACAGACGGCGATTTAACAGCTTCAACGTACGCGTCATTCATAACTGACTACCTAACCCGCCATTGCCTCCCCAAACGTCTGCCAATTATAATATACTCAGATGGATGTACTAGCCAAAACCGGAACAACATACTTGCAAACGCTTTACTGAACTTTTCCATACAACATGATGTGTCGATAGTTCAAAAATACCTTGAAGTAGGACACACCCAGATGGAAGGAGACTGTGTACATAGCGCTATAGAAAGAAAGCTCAAAAACAGATTAGTCCACCTCCCGAGTGACTTTATGTCTGTTACTAAAGAAGCCCGCAAAAATCCTCGCGAATATGAAGCTATAATGGTGGACCACACATTTTTTAAGAACTTTTCCGACCCTGGGACATGGCGATATTCATCCATCAGACCAGGACGCAAGGCAGGTGATCCTAAAGTAACGGATATTAGAGCTATTCTATACGACTGGAAAGAAGGCACCATAAAAGTTAAACTAGACTTTGATTCCAATTGGGAAACCCTCCCCCAAAGAGTCAACAAAATAGGAGTGGTAAGAGAGTACAGCCCATTACATAAAACCAAAATACCTATTACACTCCAAAAGTTCAAACACCTTCAAGAACTCAAATCCGTAATTCCGTTAGATTGTCATTCCTTCTATGACTATTTACCCCATCACGATCATTAACCTAATAAGAAGTTGGCTAATTGTTTCCATCTTTAAGACTGATTTTATAACTTTTTAGAAAATAATAATTTCGGCGGAGACTTTTTATACTTTAAGTTTATAAATAATAATATAAATAGAATTTTTATGTGGGCTGTGTGCAGGGTAAATAGCTAATTAAAAATTTCAAACTTTTACCGTTACCTTGTTTTAGACTGATTCTGTTGCCATTTATAAAATAATAATATAGGAGACTGTTGATACCTTAATAAGGTTTTAAAAAGTATTTAATATGTTTATTTAGTACATAGTTTTTATGTAGGTATTAAGATTAAAAGTTTTGTTGATAGTTTCTATGTTTGAGACTGATTTTCCTACCATTTTATAGTACCTATGTGAATGTGAAAGGAAACTTTTTGATGCCTTATAATGTTTTTGAAAAGTGTTTAGGAATAAATACTAGTAATTTAATTTTTAAACAATTGTTTTATTGCTTTTTTCCTACCTTCAAATTAGTTCTAAAATATCCTATGTAAAGATTCTTGAAATTCTAGGTTCACTCTCGGGACGAATTACTCCTATCTTCCTACTAGAAATTTCTCCTATCTGTCCGTTAGCAAAATTTTAAAAGAAATAACTTTTATCTACTATATAAATATATAAATGCAAAATTAACATGTTTTTTCTCCATCGTTACATGAAGTACCTTAAAAAAAACCAACAACTTTTTTGTTTTTATTTTATACTTGATACAAAATAAAATAATAAGTTTTTTTCTTCCTCCTGTACAATTTGCTTTTTGTTACTTAGGAGCTATCAGAAGTACACGGACGATATGGCAAATGGCGGTAGGCAATAGCTCCGGCGGCGGTCTTGTTTCGCACATCAAAGAAGATTACCGCAGTAATTAATGCGTTTGTGGCCACTACCGTTTGTCCAGTGTGCAATATGAGCTCACCGGCGCGGCGACGCACGTGATATTTTTACCGCCTTATTTATTGACATATCTAGGTAAACTCTAGTGTAACCACACCAGTTCATGCAGTAATTTAAACGGTAATTTAATGTCATAATTATTGCGGTAACAGCCCGGTAGACGGTAAGGTAGTGTGGCCCCAGCGTAAAACTCTCTAAACTGGTATCTATAAGCAAACATTTTATCTGTTTACATAGTGTCATTTATTGTTGTCATGGGAACGGCACGTAGGCTTCCTATAGCTTGGCAAAAAAGAGTAGAAAATAATGGGGGCGCCACTGTTGGTCCTTATGGCAACACCTATAGCGCACCAAGCTAGTCTTGATACTTAGGTGTATATTTCTATTATACGTACATTTATATCCACACATAGTATACTAGTATCAGTAAATATTGTTTAATTGAGCAAGGTTCTCGTTATGTAAGTATATAAAGAAAAAAATATAAAGTAAATTAAAATTTAATACATTGTTATTAATACATTGTAAGTTCTCTCTCACAGTATTCCTTTTCTATTTTTATTACGCGCTGGCACGAATTCTTCCAATCCTCCTTCGTAATAGCTTGGAACCGTTCCGTAGTTTTAGCACGCTCAGCTGCTTCCTATAAAGAAGAAACTTTTTATGATATCTTTATCTTACCTTTTTCAGTTTATTATTTAGGCACCTAATTTCTAGACCATTTAAAATACAAACGCTAACTTTATTACAAAGAAATAACACAACATTTAAATTATGTAGAAATAGATTTACATATTAGCTAGTCTAGCTCAAGTATCAAATTCTATGCCCGCGCTATAGCAGAGTACGCAGAGCAAACGTAAACATAACCTAACTGCCCGATGTTTATTGTTGAATATTTCACTTGTTCCGTGGAACTTTAATTTAATCCTGCTTTAGGACCATCAAGTTACCTTTGATTGAACTTATAATTACAAAACAAACTCTCACAAACCTGTCATATCAGCGGTTCTTTGAAAAACATTGTTGAGATCTGAAATAATAGTTCTGGCCTCAAATTCTGCCAGACATTGCCTGTATACCTTATAAATAACCTCCCTGGCAGCACTTCTAACTGTTTTATTCATTATTTTTCACTTTTCGTCACTTTATCACCACCGCTTGACCGATCCAAGTAAAAAATCCGAGAATTCGTAATCTTTGTTTACAATTTTACATCAAACGTCATTGTTTTAAGAATGTTGCCATTAAACAAAAAAATTAGTTCCGTTTCAAGACTTTTTTGCCAAGCTGTAGATCTTATTTGACATGCAACAAAAATAGAAGGGAATAAATACTTGGACGATGGAAAAACCCTTTGAGAACGGTAGACTATGGTATTATTAGATGATTCTTTAGATAGCACAGAGATGGCGATTCCGTCGCCGCCGTCACACTCACAAGTTCAAGTAAGCGGGCGTACAACATTATCCGTGTTCACTCACACATTGATAAAAATGGCCTAAAATTTTCACGTTATTTCTAATTATACCGAGTGTTTTCATGAATCAAACACAATTTGCCGCAAATAATGACCAATAACAAAGCCAAAAACAGTTATTTATTTGTTAAATTATGTCCACATCGCTCATATTTGGGAAAATACAAACGTATGGAACTCGGATCACCTTAAAGGATTTAAGCATACAAAGGGACACGGGACAGAAAAAGTGACTTTGTTTTATACTATATATTGATGCTAAAATATGTATTAATAATTCACTCAAAAGATAGTACACACATACTACATATTGGTAGTTAAACGTAAAACATTAAATTTTTTATGTTTTTTTCCAGCAATATACGAAACACACAATCAAGAAACAGTGCCCGAAGAACCCGTATCGTGGTTCGTGCCCCTAACTTCAAAGTTAGAAGGCGACGCTCTAGAACAATCTATGCTTCTACTCGAGGACGGGCTTACCAACGGCGCGGCCTTGACTCAGTACGAGACCCTACAGCGGAGGATTCCAGAAGAATCTACCGCTATCTCGAAACTACCGAAGAATGTTAACAAGAATCGGTATAGGGATATTGCACCTTGTAAGTATGGAGATAAGATTTTTTATCTATCAATGTTGATAAATGCGGCGGCGCGGCTTTTACTCAGTACGAGACCCTACAGCGGAGGATTCCAGAAGAATCTACCGCTATCTCGAAACTACCGAAGACTCTTAACAAGAATCGATACAGGGATATTGCACCTTGTAAGTATGGAGATAAGATTTTTTATCCATCAATGTTGATAAATGCGGCGGCGCGGCTTTGACTCAGTACGAGACACTACAGCGGAGGATTCCAGAAGAATCTACCGCTATCTCGAAACTACCCAAGAACGTTAACAAGAATCGGTACAGGGATATTGCACCTTGTAAGTATGGAGATAAGACTTTTTATATCAATGTTGATAAATGATCTATGCTGTTGAGGAAATTAATTCCGTGTACTTTGACAGGAAATTAATTCCTTGTGTGGTTGACACTTCTCTGGAACGTATCTTAACAAATCTTTGGAACATAGTCATAGGATATTTTTATCATTGTCGTAGGATATTTAGAACGTTGTCATAGGATATTTGGAACATTGTCATAGGATCTTTAGAACGAAGTCATTGGAACTTTGGAATGTAGTCATAGGATATTTGTGGAACAAGATCCATATAAATGTTATGTTTGTTCATTATTTTGCAGACGACTCATCAATAGTGACACTGAAGAACGGACAAAATGGAGACTACATCAATGCTTCCTACATCAACATGGAAATTCCAAATTCAGACCTTGTTCTCGGCTACATTGCTACACAAGGTATGTAACGGTAACGCCATCTATCTAATTCCACCAACAAAACACCTTTTTCCTCATATCTGTGCAAACTTATTATCTCAGTTGTCAATTCCTAATGAACTTAAATAATAAAATAGCATTACTTCATATTGTAGTATAAAACAAAGTCGCTTCTCGCTGTCTGTCTGTCCCTACGTATCTTCAGATCTTTAAAACAACGCAATGAATTTTGATGCGATGTTTTTAATAGGTAGGAGTTATTCAAAGGTTGAGTTAGCTGGGACGGGTTCTAGTTATTATAATCACGTTCTTATATCTAAAATTTTTACCGAGGTGAAAATTGAACACGCAACTTCACTCCTCGCATTCGGACTTTCACCCGACGCGTCATCTAGGTCGTATAAAGTTTATAATTTAGAAATGTGATATGCATCGCAGTAGCTATGTCCGTCTATTTTATAATTGTGTGAATTTAACACCGTAATTGAATTATAGTACTCTAAACCAAATATCCCCACAGGTCCATTATCAACAACAGTTGGCGACTTCTGGCAGATGGTTTGGGAAAGCGAAAGTACACTCGTCGTCATGCTAACAGTCCTAACAGAAACTGGACGCGCCAAGTGCCATCAGTATTGGCCTAAAGTTGGGACCAATCTGAAGGCGACCAACACCCTCGGTGTCATTACGAATAGTGAACAGAACTACGGGCATTATGTGCAGAGGGAAATGGTTCTAAAGGTAAGACACTTCAAACATTCAAATACACAATACACATCAATAAGGCTCTATGGCGAAACATCTAAACATGACATGGAAAATTATCTTGGGTTGAGTCAATATACATACATTAGGTATAATACTAGCATTACCGACTGCATTCCCGTAGAATAGGGTAGTTACCTGGGAAATAAAATATTTTTCTATTTAGTAAGCCAGTTACTTTTTCAAGAAATGTTTATTGGATACTTAATTTTTCATTTGTCAATCAAACAGAAAATGACAAAGATAAAGCGCATCGTGACGTAACTAGCCGCTAGAAAGTGTCACGGGGCGTGACGTCACCCTTATCATCATTTTATTTATGTATAATTGACGGAAGAAAAAATACCTATCCAATATTTTTAAAATATCTAAATGATGAAATAATTCGATTTTTTAGGAAACTAACCTATTAGATATTTTCAACAGTTCATTCTTTATTATTCATCTTTATTACACCTTTTTATCCTAAGAAGGTTCCCTTCCAATTTCAAGTCGCTGAGACCATTTCCATCACAGAAATCGTCGATATTGCACATTAAAAATGTAATCTATTCCCAGGAGTCAAGCGGCGCCTGTCGTAACATAACCCAGCTACAGTACACCGCGTGGCCGGACCACGGCGTTCCCGAAGACACTTCCGACTTCCTCAACTTCACACAGCTCTGCGTCCGGCTCAGAAAGAGACGGGACCGTAAGTGTATTGTGGCTATTTCTATCCAATGTGAACTGATTTATGGGATCAAAAGTAGCCAATGTGTTATTACATTACAGGCCTAGATTTACGTCTTTCATCTTTATTTGACGTGAAAGAGGAACAAACACAAACTTTCGCGTTTATAAACTATTAAAGAAAAATTATATGACGAAGGGGGTACCCTCAGTTCTCTTTTAAAAAAGTGGTATCGTTCGTCCTCGTCTTGGTGGTCCATAAAGGTTGGTAACTGCCACAACTACACGAAGTAGTTGTGGCAGTTAATTTATTCCAGAGCAGAGGTCCGTTCTGTCCGAAACGACGACTCGAGTAAGAAATAATTGTAGCCCGGTTTGCGGCCGTATCTATAGCAAAGCTTAGCTGAAAGTAGCTTATGTTTTATTCCAGGCTTAGATTTACATCTATAAAACATTTCAGCCTGATCTGTTCAGTAGTTTTGGCGAAGAGGTAACAAACATCCATCCATCAAACTTCCGCATTTTGTTTTTACAAGAAAAACTCAGTACCAGATATTCTTGTTATAATTTTTTTTTTGGCAAACCAGACATGAATTGCCGTCACCAAAGAAGTCAAATCAAATACCTATTCTTAGTCTTAGTATGCAGTATTTTCATGTATTCTTTCTTTCTTTGTGTGGAAGGATTTAGTATAATAGAGTTATCTATTCTATTCAAATCAATATTTATTTGATGAACCCCCATCAGATTATCTATTTATAATTCCAGTGATACCAACAGTCGTAGAAGAAGACGAAGACGGAGACGATATCGACACACACCTCGCAGACCCTCCCATGATAGTGCACTGTTCCGCGGGCGTCGGTCGCACAGGCGTGCTCATACTAGCGGAGACAGCCTTGGAGTACATGGCGCGCCGCCAGCCGCTGTACCCTCTCGACCTGGTGCGCGCCATGCGCCGCCAGAGACCCATGTGCATACAGAATGTGGTGAGTACTGTACTAGTACCTTACTGGCGGAGACAGCCTTGGAGTACATGGCGCGCCGCCAGCCGCTGTACCCTCTCGACCTGGTGCGCGCCATGCGCCGCCAGAGACCCATGTGCATACAGAATGTGGTGAGTACTGTACTAGTACCTTACTGGCGGAGACAGCCTTGGAGTACATGGGGCGCCCTCAGCCGCTGTACCCTCTCGACCTGGTGCGCGCCATGCGCCGCCAGAGACCCATGTGCATACAGAATGTGGTGAGTACTGTACTAGTACCTTACTGGCGGAGACAGCCTTGGAGTACATGGGGCGCCCTCAGCCGCTGTACCCTCTCGACCTGGTGCGCGCCATGCGCCGCCAGAGACCCATGTGCATACAGAATGTGGTGAGTACTGTACTAGTACCTTACTGGCGGAGACAGCCTTGGAGTACATGGGGCGCCCTCAGCCGCTGTACCCTCTCGACCTGGTGCGCGCCATGCGCCGCCAGAGACCCATGTGCATACAGAATGTGGTGAGTACTGTACTAGTACCTTACTGGCGGAGACAGCCTTGGAGTACATGGGGCGCCCTCAGCCGCTGTACCCTCTCGACCTGGTGCGCGCCATGCGCCGCCAGAGACCCATGTGCATACAGAATGTGGTGAGTACTGTACTAGTACCTTACTGGCGGAGACAGCCTTGGAGTACATGGCGCGCCGTCAGCAATATTCAAATGACTTGGCTTCGCTCATGTACCTTTGAACATATACTGTCGAACATATTACATAATTTGATAAAAAAATATAAGTTAAAAAAAATATTCAAGAAATCTTACATCTTTGTTCACAGAGTCAATACAAGTTCGTCTGCGAGAGTATACAAGCTGCCTACGCACAAATGAAACAAGGACTGAACTCTTCAGAAAGCGGATCTAACTAGTAAAAACCTGTTTTCAACCGACTTAATTTATTTTTGTTTTAAAAAAAACAACAAACGACTTCAAATTTCACACTTCGGGATCATTATCTGAACAAAAAAATATGCACTATTATGGATAACTTATAAAATACAGATTAGATCTTGATAAAATTTATATGGGATCACACGATAAGTATCAACTTTCAAATAAAAAAAAAGTCATCAAAATCGATCCATCCAGAAAAAGGTACCGCGTAATACACTTCCTTTTTAAAAGATCGTATGTTTTTTATGTGTGCTATGCCACAACGTTTTTGGGTGAACCAATTTTGATCATTCTTATTTTAATTGAAAGCTTCAAGATCTGATTCTTACTTTTAGTTATCCTCAACAATTGGTGTTATTTGAAGTCAATTGTTAGATTTTGTAAAACACATCAAATTATGAAGGGTAAAACTATAGTCGTATTCACGTACGAATCGTTCCCTGACAGATAGTTTATTTCATTTAACGTACTATCGATTGACTAGGATTTTGACAATTCTACATTTTCATCAATTCAAATAAATTTTATTTCTTTAAATTTAGACCATAGAATTTCTGAGTCAGTAAACTTATAAAATAATCACAAATACGAGTCAAGTTATAATTTTTTATCTTCACTTAATTTTTTTGTCTAGTAGTGGAAGAAGTGAAAAAGAAAGCATGTTTATAATATCACTTATATACACCTAATGTAAAAGAAAATTTACTATACCCACAGTAAGGTTGAAAAAGCATATCAGAAGTTTTTTAAAATTGACTTTACTTTGTCATTGCGTATTTTGTTATGATGCAACTTTGCGAACTTATTATCCATCTCGTTTTATCTTTATACAATAGTGAATGTAAGAATGAGATGAAAATTACTACCGTATTTCAAGTTTGCAATCCATCTCGTTTTATCCTTATACAATAATTCATGTTAGAATGAGATGACTACGGTATTTCAAATTAAATTTAGTCCGATTTGGAAACAAAATTATATTGACTCTGACAACTTACTACGTGATCCAATAAGCATTAGCCGGTTTAAAGTACTATAGATTAAAAAATGTCACAAAATTACGCTACGCAATTTAAAATACCCTTAAAAATGGTGTTAATCATGCGATTATAATACTTACATCAAAGCCTCATCCTCTGGTTTTTGTTAAGTGTTTAATTATATTAAAACAAGCAATATCAATGGTAACAGTGACTTTATTATTTTTATTCGTTCCATATCTACCAGTGCCTTTCACTTTTTTAACCGACTTCAAATATAAGACGAGGTTCTCTATTCGACTATATATTTTTTATTGTTTATTTTTTATTGTAACTTTTTCTTAGATGAATAGATTTTGATGATGATTTAAAAGCTGGTGTTTCTCACGTGGTCCCATATAAATGATGACCAAGATTATACCAGTAGTCTTTGAATTACCATTATTTAAAGTATTTTGTTTTAGTTTTTGTATAATATATCATTTAAACAAAATAACACAGTTACGAAAATAACTGATAGTTGAACGAATTAATAAACACGATGTAAGATGTAGTATAAGATCAATTTTCTAAACTCTTTAATGTATAAATCCCAATTAATATTTTTATATCTTCCCGTGTCGTGTAGATCCTCGAATAATCGAATCCACACATATCAAATTGTTGAACTACTTTTACTATTATAAGAAAACGATTTATCTTCTGTTCTATTAATTTATTTCTAGTTTGTAGTTTCTTTTATGTCCACGAAAATAGCGAATGATGCTTTGTATTTTGTCTAATATTTCAGACACTAAAAGTTTTTTTAACAATAAATTTGATTTCGCATACTCGCGATTTTCGTGGCCACAACTTAATTTAAGTTGTGTATTCAAGTTTTTATACTAGTGATTAATATGTAGATCTTGCCTTTGTACGAATTTATCCAATACCTTGTATATTTGACTAATATATTAAATAGTTTATTGTATGCATTTCTTTTACCTTCTGTGCCATAGGTTCACAACGATTCTCGCGTTTTCTGAAGGAAATAATCAATGTATTTTTCTTGAATTCATAAAATGCATGACAAAACCGCTAGCATTATTCATTAAACTAAAAAACTAAATTAAACTAAGTCAGTGTGTAGATTGATATTATTTTTTGACAATTTTGATTGCCAAATCTAAACATCAAATCAGCAAATGCTCTATAGCTAAAAAAGTGAAACTTAAATTATATTTTGTGCTAACCCCATTTAAACCTAACAGTTAATAATCATATTGAATATCTTAAGATTTGTTGTTTGTATGATTAATACGTTCTTAAATTTAAATTATAAGCTGTAGTAAAAAAATCGAAGTGTTCTCTTATAATTAAGGTAGGGACCTATAGCAATACATAATAATGAATAATTAAAATACTTATAATATTTCATAAAATAAACTAAGTCAATAAATTTTTCTACGTACCAAATGAATTTTTAATCATGTTAGCGTATCTGTTTGTTATCACAAAAATATTTCGATCACTTAATTTCATTTTTAATAATTACATCTTTAATTCACTAAAACAGCAAATATAGCAAATAGCACCGAACATTATTTAATTTCGCTTTTGGAACAAAATAGAAGAAAAAAAAAGAAAAGAAAAGAAAACCACCTTTAAGTTTACCTTGAAATGCAATTTAAATTATTTTAAATGTTGAAAAAAGTTACATCGATCTCTGATTTACTTTTGACGATTTGGCTTCATCAATCCATGGAAAAAAGGTATTTTTTATAACCAGGGATGTTTACGCTAGGTGGTTATAAATAGACATCTTTTATTACCGCATTTAACACCACAAAACAGGTATAATCCGTCGGAAACATCACTGCCTACGCAATTCTTTAATACTACGTCAGTACAACGTAGTGAGGGGGAAAAGCGAAGTGATGCATCTTAGATTTCGAACGAAATGATCTAAACTAGCACGTTAAATACATACCGTAATTATACAGAGCAGTTTGGGGAATACTCGGGAAAACGAGGGATTCCCCTAAAATCGCGTTTTAAAAACACCTTTTGGTTCGTATTTATTTTGTATGTTATCCAATTGACATAAAAATTATTATGTTATGTACAATTTCTATGTAAAAATTCACTTCCATTCTATTCCGCGTTTAATGGGCCAATGTAAATTGAGCCTCAAAAAACAACACAATATAAATATTGAAGCATTATTAAAATTTCATTATAAGATTATTATAGGTATTTAGTGTTCAAGTGTGATTGACTGAATAAATGTAAGTGTTTTTCTTTTCGTATGGTAGGTACGAATTTAACCAACCCCAAATTAGTTTTTCTACTTGTGATGTCTGTAAAGTGCTGTGCATTATTATTTCTGTGAGATGAATAAATTTATTAATTGAATGTTGTTGTTTTTATTTTTCTACCCTTTTAGGCGTTACATTCGAGCTTGAGTTCCAAAGAAGAAGAGCTTTTACCGCACATTTTACCTAAGTACATGCTTCAAGTTGAGATATACATTTTAACGATTGTTACTTGAAAAGGCACAGGATCTCTCTTAATGGATAATACTTAGTTGTAATAAAAAACCAACAACAGGACAAGAATTTTGAGGTTTGAGATATTAATTTCTTCTCCTAAGAATTCATAAATTCACTTAAAAAGAAATTAGGCTTTTCAGCTTTCTAAATATAGGTAAGTTTAAGTAAACAAAAATTTAAGTAAAATTAGGGTACCTATTACAACGGTATATAAATTTACTAGCGACCCGCCCCGGCTTCGCACGGTTTAATTATACCTACGTATAAACCTTCCTCTTGAATCACTATCAATTTTAAAAAAACCGCGTCAAAATCCGTTGTGTAGTTTAAAGATTTAAGCATACATAAGGACAGAGAAAGTGACTTTGTTTTATACTATCTACTTCAATTGTTAGGTCCAAGGACCTAGTAATAACAAATTCCTTAATATGTGGGTTGAGCCACGTAGAGCTAAATAAATAAACAAACATAGCATCGCGCCACTCTTACGCAAACGGACCGATTGAATCGATAGAAGTTTTCTTTACTTGAGTTTGAGGTAAGAAACCTTGTTCAGGAATATCGCACCCTTGCAGATAGTTAAAAAAATACCTACCTGAGTACCTACTTAAGATACCCATATCTTTTGGTGAACTATCCTACTCATTCCTACTAATACTATAAACGTATAAACGAAAATATGTAAGTATGGATTTTTGATACTCTTTCACGCAAAAACTACTGAACAGATGTAGATGAAATTTGGCACAGAGATAGATTATAGTCTGGAATATGGCTTTGCTAGTAACTAAGATTTCCCATTTCCAGATAGTTAAAAAAATATAGACGTTGGTAGTTACACCAGAAAAGTAAATACAGAAAAAGTAAAGACATCAAATACATACCTACCTACATAACATTACCTACAAATTTAATAATAAACTTACATAAACATAAATAATTTATTGGGTTCCTGTTCATTTAATTAACAACGGAACCCCAAAAAGGTACCTTTTATAACCTGATCATACTTCTCATGCTGTATTTAAAACACACGAAGTACAAAACAACTTAATAAGTAGGATATAAGAGCGATTTTCCACTGAGAAGCACTTACATCCGTGTAGCCATGGTAACGCTCCGGGTTCGAACGTCAGTAGCTCCTTAACTGTCGCTTGGGCGGCCCGCCCAGCTTCCGCCCGCCTTAACCGAATACCGAGTTCATTTACGCGATTATTCATGTAGAAACAATGACTACAAATTGCTATTCCGGATGATGAAATATTTTTTGTCGGAAGAAAGTAGAAAAATTCGTGTAAAAGTAATTTTTGGAAATTAAGTTACAATCAACTTGTAACTTGTGAAGTGACGTAAAGCGAAAATACGCGCGAAGTGATATCAACTGTGTTTTTAGCTCGGCAAGTTACAGACGGATAAAAAAGTAGGATTTTTATAAAAAAATATTTCTCGACAGATATACTTTGCACTACTTATCTAAGAAAAATCTTAAAATTTAATAAATAGTAGCTACCGAAGGTATAATAAGGTGAATTGAACCGATTAATTTTTATTAACTAATTACTTTCTTTTACAGTAAAGTACCTAAAGTAATTTGTGTTGCTTTTATATAAAGCACTAGTAGGTATATTACATACCCTTGGCTTCGCACGCATTATTTCTATGAAAACGTTTCAAAATTCTTTCTATCCCATGGAAACTGATTTAAGGGATGAATCGACTTATATTTTATTCCAGAGTTGGATGTGACTATGTGTATCCAAAAGCCAGCCGATCCTATCAGTAGTTTTTGTGAAAGCGTAACGAACATTCATTCATAGAAAATTTCACCTCAATATTATTATGATGGAACTTCTAATAGCTTTTTTATGTTTACAAGTAGGTACCTAAGTGGTTTATTTTATTTCAATGACTTATAGAAAAAGCGTGATTTGGTTTGTCTGAAAGCCTCTGCACTTATAATACCTACAATAAAGCTTATAGCTTTAGTGTAGCAATTGCTAGTAGAACAGCTGGAAATCAAAGTAGTTTTTCAAACACGCCAAACTATATTGGTTTCTAGATCAAATAGGTACTTGTATATTTACCAGGGTTCCGCGTAACAGGTCGGTAGCCCTTCATAGGTAGGAAAGGAATATCAAGTTCTGCCCTCAAGGGATAAGAACCGTGATTCGGTTTGTCTGAAAGCCTCCTAAAGCACTTATAATACCTACAATAAAGCTTTAGTGTAGCAATTGCTAGTAGAACAGCTAGAAATCAAAGTAGTTTTTAAAACACGCCAAACTATATTGGTTTCTAGATCAATATAGGTCAATATAGGCTCTGCCCTCAAGGGATAGGAACCTTTTGTATCTACAACATGGCGTTGTCATGAATATTTATATTTTTCTACCCGTTGAAACCGTTTATTCATTGTTATTATAGTAAGTTACACATAATATCTTGAATATATTCAATAGTTTTAGGCTGTATTTTAGGTAAGTTACAGTCTACACAATGTAGGTAGGTAGTCATTCCAGAGGACATAGAATAAAATAAATAATAAATACATAAACAATGCTGGAAAAATCACACAGCATCATCTTGCCCGAAACTAATCTTTAACTTAAACAAAACTTTAACTGGTATTATTGGAGTAAGAACTTTATTGGAGATCGTCTACTCATAATTATATTGAATAATGACTACTCATAGTTGTTATGATGACCTGGTACTTTTCATATTAAAGTCAACAAGATTAAGAGATCATCAGATTCAAAACTACTTCTATTGTAGTTCTGCACTCCTGTTACAAGAGAAACAGGATGTATTTACTAGAAAGCTCGAATGGTAGAAAAATATTTTGTTATGCTTAATACATTATAGTGTACTTACCACATACTAGAGTCATACGTTATGTTCTAATGTATGTGCATGCAGTATATAAATAGTAGTGGGCGAAGGTCCGCCTGCGACGCAGGAGGTTGTGGGTTCGATTCCCGCCTCAGAACAAATTTGTGTACGATCTGCAGAAATTTGTTCCGTTGGACTGGGTGTTTTCTATGTATAATAAAAAATATCTATCTATGTAATATATGGTAGGTTTTAAGTATATCAGTCATCTAGTACCCATAACACAAGCTCTGCTTAGCTTGGGGCTAGATGATGCTGTGTGGACTGTCCGGAATTATTTGTTTATTTAGTTTTTGTTTTATATAAATAGAAAATAACCAGAACACCTCAAACAAATATCTGTAGATTGTGAAAATATATATCCCCACCAGTAGGAAATCAAACCCGTAACCTCCTGCGTCGCAGACGGTCCTTCGTCATTACGACTAGTGATTTAATAATCAGATCATAAATAACATCACTACAGAGTATAAAACAAAGTCGCTTTTTCTGTCCCTATTTCTCTATGTCCCTTTGACTGCTTAAATCTTTAAAACTATGTACGTAACGGATTTTGATGCGGTTTTTTTAAATAGATAGTGTGGTTCAAGAGGAAGGTTTAAACGTATAATAAAACCGTGCGAAGCCGGGACGCGTCGCTAGTTTAGTCATATATTGTAGTATTTTAATGATTGCATATCACATTCAAATAATTCTAAAAATTCATGTAAAGTATAACAACGAGGAAAAGTAAAAAACAAAAACCTAGGTGGTTTTTTGTACTTATAATATATCACGTAAAGCTGATATATTCGTGTAGAAAATCAACATGCGCGTATATCGCTTTACATGAAAATAAGATCGTAGTTATATATTCTGCCAATGTTATTGATCACATAGTAGTTTATAGCCACTTACTCCTGTAAAGAAAAAAGATATACACAGAGGAAAGAAGTTTTCCGTTATAACTAATATTATAAATTGCGAATTGTAAAAGTTGACGTTTTGTTGTTTTTATTTTTTTTTAATGAAGTTTTACCTGGTTGGTCACGCTTTCGACGAAATGCAGTCAGTACCAACTTACCTAAATAGTCGAACGTTTTCTGACCTTAACACACCACCCATTTTTAAATATTTGCCAAGTAATCGATTGACCATGATCGAAGTTCCCAAACACAATTAACTACCAGTTATATAGTAAACAGATGGATTTGGACCGAAACGGCCACTTTTTCGTAATTTTCTGTGTAGTCAAATTGTGCCTAGTGCATCACACTAATCATAATTATTAAAAAAGCGAAAGTTTAGATGAAGGATAGATGTTTGTAACCTCTACATGACTACTGAACGGATTGGGCTGAAATAAATAAGCGTAGTTCTGACCTGGAACATAGAAAAAACAAACTTTTCATTAATTTTTACGCGGGTGAAGCCGCAGGGCGCTACTAGTGCAAAATTAATCAGTAAATAAGGAAGGTATTGATTGCTCAAGCCTAATTGGTAGGTCTTGAATTTAGTGGTTTGAATTGTTTAATGAATTGTTTGTCATATTTTTGTGAGACTTTTCAATTCATTAAACTTACCAATTTTTGTAGGAATATCAGCATATTACGACCAATTAAATTATCAAAAAGTGATAGTGAGACCAAGAAATAAGTAGGTACACCAAAACGGTTAAAATAAACAGTAGTTTAGACGTTTTTGACAAAAGTTTTCATAAATTAAGCGTAAAAGTTCCAAGTGACCGATTACCTGTAGGTAATCAACAGCCTTTAAAATGATTGAAAAAGTGAAGCAGTAATGAAACTTAAAGCTATGCGGACACGATGTTAACTTCTATAATCATAAGCCTACTTTTAACAAGACTGGACGCGAGAAGTGAAATGAAATCTTCACTGCTACCCGGGAAAAGTGTGATAAATATTATCCCGGGATTGTTTGGGTACTCGTCGCCGCCTAAGCCGAAGGACGCGGATCCGGGATTACCGGGTCAAGCGTTACCCGGGTCGGAGTTCCCCCGGTCAATGTTACAAGGACTGACTGTGACAGAAGATTATCTGTCAACTTTACCAGTAATAGATTTTCTGGATGCGACGGATGATGTAAGTAACTTTACTTGACTATTTTTTAATAATCTTATGTTTAAACAGGGTTCTAAATTTTTAATTCATCATCATCATCAGCCTATATTTAGTCCACTGCTGACTGACATAGGTCTCCCCTAATGAGCGCCATAGCGCCCTGTCTTCAGCTTGACGCATCCAGCATCTGCCAGCAGTCTTTCGCAGATCGTCCTCCTACCTGGCCGGAGGGCGTCCTACACTACGTTTACCAAGTCGCGGTCTCCACTCAAGAACACGTTTGCTTACCCCAATGGGCCAATGGCCACTTCAGCTTGCTAATTCTTTGAGCTATGTTGATACCTTTGGTTCTCTGTCGGATGTATTCATTATGAATCCTATCCTTCAGAGAAACTCCGAGCATAGTTCTTTCCATAGCTCGTTAGGCGACTTAAAATTGTTTTTTTTTATTAACACACTTTTATTAAAAAGTCTTAAAGGTAAATAAATTGCTTATCACATTCGGATCTTTCTTTGATACACGATATATTTATATCAGCGCCCTGGCATCCATTAATTGATTTTTGTTTCAAATTATCTTAGGGTGGTCAATGTGACCCGTGACCCGAGAGCTGGTAAGTATCAGATTATCGCAGATCGTCATCCCACCCGGCCGAATGGCGTCCTACTCTACATTTATCGAGTCGCAGTCTGTACTCACTCTGAACACGTTTGCCTCGGTAGCTATTATCTATAAAAAGCGCGTTTTCTAATTTTGTAATTAATTATCTTCTGTTCTTCAAAACAAAATAATGTTGTAGGTATTTTTATGAACCTTGAATCTTCATAACATGTATAGAGTCAAGAATCGCGTAACAAAGCGATCCATTTTTGGTTACAGTTGTTTAGACTAGCCATTTTATAACGGCCTTCGGTTATAAACTGTAACATTCTTGACTTGCTAGAAACCAAATTTAAACTGCAATAAACCAGATTGTAAACAAATCATAATGAAACTAATTCGAATGCATTATCTAATGTAGAGCTTCTTGGTGTTTATTTTATACCTTAAAATGTTAGTGATTTTTATTTATTTATTGTAAAATCAACGGCTTATACTAACTTAGGTACTCAATAACAGTATTAGCATCAAAAGCTAATTTAAGACTAAAATAAAATAAAATACATGAAGATGCACAGCATTTTCACGTACAGAAACATTTTATCAATATGTGAACACAGGTAAACAATAGCTCAAACGAAAAAAAAACGAAAAAAGAGAAGAAATAAACTAAACGTATATAAAATAAGTAAATAGTAGGTAAACCTACTATTCTACCAATCTACATAGTTACTTGTTCCTGTAAGTAAATACCTTCCTGTCTAATGTCATTAATTGAACAAAGTCAAACAAGTCAAACAAAAGCCTTAGGTATTTTGGCTTTTCCAATTTCAATTCGAACTGGCACTTATTCTCACCCACTTCTCACCTTAAGAAAACTCACAGATCCAAATCTTTTGTTACGTTTGACAACGCCTGGAGTGGTAGATACTCAATATTCAACAGACTTCGAAAAAGGTGGTTCTCAGTTTTATTGTGTACTAGCTCGTACCCGCGACTTCGTCTGCGCATGATTAGTATTTGGAGTACTCGCGATTTTACTTGCGTAATTCCCTTTCCCGTGGGATTTTCGAGATAAAATAAAGCCTATTTCTTATTCCAGCTTATAATCTATCTCTGTGCCATTTCATCCAGATCAGCAGTTTTTGCGTGAAAGAGTAACAAACATCCATCCATCTATCCATTCATACTTACAAACTTTCGCGTTTATCAGTTCAATTCAGTTTGGTTCCCCTGGGCTATACGGGTTTTCAAAAATTTCTCACAGCATCTGAACGACGCGTACACACGCGTCGTTCAGTGATGCTGTGAGAAATTTTTGAAAACCCGTTTACCCCTGGGGAAACTAACTGAATTCCGGGATAAAATGTATCCCATGTCCAATCGTCCCGAGTTCCATTCGAATTCATTCAATTCCGTCGTGATGCGTGGTTAAAGAATTTTTCTTTCACCCTCTCTCCCAGGGGAACCTTACCGAATTCCGGGATAAAAAGTATCCCATGTCCTTTCTTGTACTATGAACTCAAATCGTCCCGAGTTTCATTCCAACTCATTAAGCAGTTTCGGCGTGATGCGCGGTAAAGGAATTTTACTTTCATACCCTCTCCCATGAGAACCTTACTGAAATCCGGGATAAAAAGTATCCTATGTCCTTCCTCGTAGTATGGCCTATAATCATGCCGAGTTTCATTTCAATCCATCAAGTAGTTTCGGCGTGATGCGCGTTTACGATACAGACAGACAGACAGACAGACAGACAGACAGACAGACAGACAGACAGACATGAATGAAAAAAATTACAGTTTTGGCTTGAGAATCGATAATAAAGTGCCCTCCAAAAAAAATTTTCAAAATATCTCCAATGTACAGAATTGGACCTGTTACAGTTTTATTATAAGTATAGATAGCTCGTACCCGCGACTTCGTCTGCGCATGATTAGTATTTGGAGTACTCGCGATTTTACTTGCGTAATTCCCTTTCCCGTGGGATTTTCGAGATAAAATAAAGCCTATTTCTTATTCCAGCTTATAATCTATCTCTGTGCCATTTCATCCAGATCAGCAGTTTTTGCGTGAAAGAGTAACAAACATCCATCCATCTATCCATTCATACTTACAAACTTTCGCGTTTATCAGTTCAATTCAGTTTGGTTCCCCTGGGCTATACGGGTTTTCAAAAATTTCTCACAGCATCTGAACGACGCGTACACACGCGTCGTTCAGTGATGCTGTGAGAAATTTTTGAAAACCCGTTTACCCCTGCGGAAACTAACTGAATTCCGGGATAAAATGTATCCCATGTCCAATCGTCCCGAGTTCCATTCGAATTCATTCAATTCCGTCGTGATGCGTGGTTAAAGAATTTTTCTTTCACCCTCTCTCCCAGGGGAACCTTACCGAATTCCGGGATAAAAAGTATCCCATGTCCTTTCTTGTACTATGAACTCAAATCGTCCCGAGTTTCATTCCAACTCATTAAGCAGTTTCGGCGTGATGCGCGGTAAAGGAATTTTACTTTCATACCCTCTCCCATGAGAACCTTACTGAAATCCGGGATAAAAAGTATCCTATGTCCTTCCTCGTAGTATGGCCTATAATCATGCCGAGTTTCATTTCAATCCATCAAGTAGTTTCGGCGTGATGCGCGTTTACGATACAGACAGACAGACAGACAGACAGACAGACAGACAGACAGACAGACAGACATGAATGAAAAAAATTACAGTTTTGGCTTGAGAATCGATAATAAAGTGCCCTCCAAAAAAAATTTTCAAAATATCTCCAATGTACAGAATTGGACCTGTTACAGTTTTATTATAAGTATAGATTGTTTATGTGTGATACTCAGAATTTTTTTTGGTGAACCGAACCGATGGTGACGAGAGATCATTCGTGTTTAAAAAACTTTATATCCATCACAAATTCTTTAAGGTAAAAAATTACAACATAATCAATGTATAAACTATAACATATTCAATGTATAAGCATAATCATTGTAAAAACTCAAAAACTACAAGTCAGATGTTCATCAAATTTATAGTTTCTCATGAGAAACTCCAGAAATCAAATAAAATAAAAATCAGCATTTTTTTATAAATCTTGACCAGTGTTTTGCGTGGCTGCTTTACCTATTTTTTTCTGAGCGTTTAAAATTATTGTTGTGTACAATAAATGTATTAATTTCATAGTATCCAGTAATAATTTCATAGTAGTATAAATCAATACATACTCATATAATTTGGACTCGTACAATATACAAAAGTGAATAGAGTAAGAGATCACATAAAGCGATAGCGCTTACAGCTTTTATACCTACAAGCTGTAAGCGCTATCGCTTTATGTGATCTCTTCCAGACAACCTTAACATATAAAGGGTGGAAGTTGCAATATATGTAACTATATCTAGAAAATTAATAACACAAAGAAAACATACTCTACTTTCCGTAATACAAACATAACATAAGCTTCGAATATAAGAAAATTATTGAATCGAAAATACATAATCTGAAAACGGTAAACGTAAACATGGAGGCAAACAAGTTTCAACCTTATTACCATACCATAACAGACGCCTAATGAAACATGCTTTTCATTATTTTGTTTACAAGACCCGATTTACATTATTCAAAAACATACGACTCAACGATCGATGAGCAAAGTTTCAAAATCTGTAGCAAAACAAACCGCCTATAGGGCGGTTTGATATTTACTTCTGCTTTCTTGCGTTTCCTGGTGTAATATTATTATGTATTTTCTATGTTTAAAAAATCCATGTGTGAGGTACCTATAAGGTTTGCGGATAAATACAGTAGTAGAAAGGTATATTATTGACATGGGTGATATGTCTTAGCTCTTCTAGGCCCAGTAGGTGTTTGCCCAGATGAATGCTTAGTTTTTGCATTAGTGCTCCGCATAATAGGTACGTAGAGTCTGCATGATTGTGAGTCGCTTAGTCGAGTCGCTGAGTCGCCCTATTTGAAAATGTGGCTGTAATATAGGTAATTATTACTTTCTGGGTTTTAAACTGGAGAGCCGTCAATTTACATAGAAAGAGGCGCATGCGGCTCGCGAGCCGCAGATTGCCGACCTCTGGCTTAGCCCCAACATAAGAAGAGCTTATATTAAGGGTGCTTGATAACTGATGTTGTTAATAACAACGAAAATTACATATAATGCATCAAGGAATAAAAATAAATAAACACTTGTTTAAACAACTTCAGACAGGTGCAAACGGTCTAGAGGTAGCTCAACTGATCCATGTCAATACCAGTCGGAAGCGTCCCCAAGACGCTGGCTGAATTTCTATGCTGTATGGCAATGCTGAAATGCTGCGTCAGATACTCATAGTTGATTCAATGCTTACAAAACAAATATTTTTATACATAGAACACACATACAACATCCGGGAACACAACAAAGCAGATATTAGAATTTGTTCGTGAATCGAACCAGCAACCTCCTGCCTCGCAAACGGACCTTCGCCCGCTGCGCCAGCTGTGCGAAATCAGTCCTGCGTGATAGAGCAAAAATTAATAGGTCACCTATAAGTTTGCTCTATCACATTTTATATAATAGATCACATGGAAACTTCTCTACACATCGCATACCGAAGACCATAATCGATTTCATATTGTTCTGATAGTACCTATCGCTCACTGATAACATGAAATAGCGTATCGTTCCTCAATTTTCGATATCTTTCCATAACAATTGATAAGTTGATAATATATTTGTTATAGTTTACCAACTGGCACAATCTATATGATAAGAACTCACGTCATTGCGTGGAGTGCCCGACGCTCGTTAAAAATCTATCTGCCAATTTTCTGGACTAATATAGGCTGATGATGATGAATCCAAATATATTGTGACTCTTCCTTCCGTGAAAACATGATTTTACTGACTTAATCTTTCGTAGAAATAAGTTTATTTAAGGAATGTACCCACAGAAAACCAATCTTGATTAACAAAAGCAATTATTTCACTAATAAATTAAATCTCGAGATAAACCTAATTTTGTTTTTGATCTAATAAAGAACCAATCACTTCAACTGTTTTATAAGTAATAAGTAGGTAATAACATTTATAAACCAAATATATATTTAATATTTTTAGGAACCAGAAGCGGATTTTATTAAAAAACGAATTTACAAAGAAACCCAAATGATTTATTCAACAATCCAGTAATTAAATCACATGGAAAATAGTCAGTAGAGCACAAAATAACGTCCGCACAGTGCGAAGGCAGGAGCAAAGAGAGCGCGCCGTCGCCCGCACGTTGTATTTATGCAGCTTGTTGCTTGCGTCATTAGCGAGGCGGTTTCCATCTTACACGGCTTCTCCTGATACCCTGGAGTCCCGTCCAGGTTCCTCTTCATCGTCTAATGTTGGCAGAGATCTGAAGCGTGGTCTGGGTTCATCGGTGTCAAAAAGCGGCATGGGTGTATGACATGATCCGGGCCCACTGCTATCATCGTCTCTTGGAGGTTCTGGTTGGTCTGTCTCAACCTCTGATGAATTATCTGCATCACTTAGGCAATCAAGGTCATCGGCAGTATCTGCAAGTGATTGTCGGATTACAAAAGTGATATTGGGTACCAAACTGATCCCAGCAAAGTTAGATGTGTTAGGTGATGTTAGGATTCATGTTTGTACTGATGATTTGTCATGATCTCATTAATTTATGATCCTCAAGGAACACAAACTAATAAGAACTGATTAAACATAAGGATAGGGTCGACCCAAACATGCATAAAGAGGTAATAGACAACACTGAGTTACCACATGGTAAGTAAATACCACTCAGTAACACTTCGGCACAGATTCTCGCAAAAGAGTGATCTAGTGAGGTACCGAAGAGGGTTTTGACTGTATCTGCCACAGGTACACCTCATGGGTACAGTGGCTACGGGCGGCGACGAAAGCAAGATTGCAACCGCATAGTCATAGGTATAGATTTCGACCGATGATGGCTACGGATAGCGGCGAGAACAAGGATGCTATCGCGTGGACTTCAACCAGCACCACACGGTGGCTACGGATAGCGGCGAGAACAAGGATGCTATCGCGTAGACTTCAACCAGCACCACACGGTGGCTACGGATAGCGGCGAGAACAAGGATGCTATCGCGTAGACTTCAACCAACACCACACGGTGGCTACGGATAGCGGCGAGAACAAGGATGCTATCGCGTAGACTTCAACCAGCACCCCACGGTGGCTACGGATAGCGGCGAGAACAAGGATGCTATCGCGTAGACTTCAACCAACACCACACGGTGGCTACGGATAGCGGCGAGAACAAGGATGCTATCGCGTAGACTTCAACCAGCACCACACGGTGGCTACGGATAGCGGCGAGAACAAGGATGCTATCGCGTAGACTTCAACCAACACCACACGGTGGCTACGGATAGCGGCGAGAACAAGGATGCTATCGCGTAGACTTCAACAGGCACCACACGGAGGCTACGGATAGCGGCTAGAACAAGGATGCTATCGCGTAGACTTACAAATCCTCCATAGTACCAACAGACAAAGCAGGAAAGTTATGTACACGACGCTTTGAACCCACCTTCAAAGAAAGCGGCACAAGTCACAGGGGTCCACTCACCCCTCCAGGGTACCATGAACTGGGCGGCAGCATAGGTAGTCTTTCCATACGACCCAGCAACCAATCTCATTTTGTAATGACCGTTACTAAGTACCCTAATGATACGGTAAGATCCACGCATCCCAGCATTCATCTTTCCTTTAGATTGAGAATACATCTAGTATTCTCAACAAATACCATGTCATTTTCTTGAAATTTTCATGGAGCGTGCCTCTCCTGAACTGAAGCATCCTACTGAGCCTGATTCCTTGTCAACCGTTCGGCTGTCCTTTGTCTGAGCATCTCTCACCTGGACTCGTGGTTATCTGTATCAGAGCTTACACAAACATCTCTTACCAGTGCACGTACAGACGGTGTAGCACTCTCGTGGCCAATCAAGAGATTGAGGGCTGAAGACTGAGTGGTCTTCTGTCTTGTAAGTATAGTTGTACCTGCTTAAGTTCATTGTCTCATTAGCTTTTTTTTTGGTGATGAACTACGTGGGTACATAGCGACGTAAGTACGTAGAGTACACTTACCTTGACAGATTGTGCATCTAGGTGAAAACTATTTTGAGGTGGACAAGTGGAAGATCCAGCTGGGCTGGGCAGCGTTTGGAAAACCACGTCGAGTCTTCTCGTCATCCATACCACTTGGTTTGAAAATGAAAGTTTTAATCAGTGCGTCCTACCCGTAATGACCTACGGAGCTGAGACGTAAACATTCACGGTCCACCAGTTCAAAATCGCTCAGCAAGCTATGGATAGAGCTATGCTCGGAGTTTCTCTGTCGGATGTAGAAACAAAGTTATCGAAATAGCTCAAAGAATTAGCAAGCTGAAGTGGCAGTGGGCCGGCGGCCATATCTCGAGAAGAACCTACAACCGTCGGGGTAGAAGTGTTCTTGAGTGGAGACCGCGACTTGGTAAACGTAGTGTAGGACGCCCTCCGCCAGGTGGGATGAGAATCTGCGAACGACTGCTGGCAGATGCTGGATGCGATAAGCTGAAAACAGGGTGCTATGGCGCTCATTAGGGGAAGCCTATGTCCAGCAGTGGACTAGTATAGGCTGATGATGATATGTACGTAGCGCTCTATCGATGCACTACTAGCGTTCCACTATCTGATATAACTGATTTGCCCGAGATGATCATTATAGTCGTCAATTAACGGTAGTGGGTCTCGATCCTTGTCTGTGATCCGATTGAGGGACTGTAAATGCGGTCGGACCAATCCTTCTTCTTTACTAAAAGAATAGGACTATAGGAGGGTGATTCTGACTCGCGAATACCTATTAAATGGAAAATAGGTCTTGAACAACCATACACGTAGTACCTTTACCTTCTCATCATATGACATTTTATACGGCAGGTAATATATCGGGTTGTCATTGTTTACCCGACTATGCATCGTGCCCGTGGTGACGGTGGAAGTAGCTGTTTCTGTAATCATAAAGTCAGCATCCTATTCCATGATACCTTTCAGCTCTTTCAAGTCACCGACGACGTCTTCATAGAAGGCTGCTCACTCGCATTCGCAGCGAACACGATCGTAGGCTAAGGGTCGTGCATAATGCGCAGAGTATCTTTTGTTCGAACGTTACACATTCACGATCGCGAGCACATCTGTACCTATGAAGGTAGGAGCTGTGTACCTACATGCATTCATTAGGCACTACTACTTAGTAAGTCTGCCTCTTAGGTTACCTATGTCTTGCCACTACAGTCTATGGAATTACCGATGCCTTTTAAAGACAAGATAAGTGATCACAATAGATGACGAAACAAAGAGAACATCTATAGCGTCATCTATGAGGATATCTACAGGTTACCTTCTACTCCTGCCACAATATCCATCGGGTAGAAACAGGAACTAACAACAAAAGTAACAAACTAAAAACATTACTCTTGTTACGTTGGTCGGCGCGCTGATTCGTGAGGCATTTACCGATAGTGTGGCCTACCTTTAATAAGCGCATGTAATCCCCGCCGGGGCTACATTTGTTGGTTAAGAACAATCTGGGCTACCTGCACTGGATTTTGATACCTTGGGGCAGTTGGCTTTCTGGGGTCCCGTCTCGCCACAAGAAAAACACTTACCGTTCTGTCATGTATAAGGTATAGACGGAAGCTTATTACCGGCGGCCTTATTGCCATTATTGTGTCCTGCTGGACGACGTGCCGTACCTGTGTCCTTGACCGGCGACTAATTCGAATGGCATTAGTCGTGGGTGCTTTAACGCCTGTCCTTGATACCGCGCTAAACTATGACGGTAATAAGTTCATCGCTAAGACCCTTTACGATTCTTTTTCGCAACAAAATTTGATGAGGGTATTCCGCGTACGTGCGGAACTTGCTTGAATCGGTTGACAACACATCGTAAAAGATATTGGCTACGTCGATCTTTTTATGCACAGAAACCTAGTCACTTGTCACACAACTTGACCATGATCGATCGGCAGTAGCTAGCCCACATGTCTTACAATGATTTCGCGTCACCTTTCAAGCAATTTCCGATACGAGACAAACATTCGTAATCATCCCAATATATGATGAGCTTAGCCCTGTCTACCTCATCAAACCAGACATTCATGTTATGTATCCTGGGATCGAAACTTTATACGTAATAGCTACAACTACTTACTGATTCGAGCGACTGGAAAGCTTCCACTATCTGCTCAGTACCATTACAAAACGACGTGGCAGCTTAGCCCTCAGGCCGCGGTAGCGGCTGTGCTCTGCACTGCTCCTCTAAAGCCTGTATATGGGACAACATGGTGTTCCTAGATTGACAACCACGCCTATCGCGACGGCGACTGCGAGTCCGGTAGGTACGACGGTGATGACGATCGCAACTTTCACGGCTACGGCGGCTGCGACTCCGATAGCTGCTGCGACGGCAGCGGTAACGATCAGAACTGTCCCAGCTACGGCGGCGCCTGCGGTCACGCCTCTCTGCCTTACCATCGCTTCAACTGGCGTCACGACCATGTGACTGATTCACGTCGTGACCTACTGCAACAGAACTAGAGATTGAGCACTATCTGCTGTGACGCGGCGTACGCGCTCGCGACAGGCTGCGTGAACGGCGTCCTCGTGATTCTCTGCGAGAAGAGCGGCGTGCTCGTGGACTTCGTGAACGCTGCTCACATGAACAACACCGAGAAGGCCTGTCCATTCCACACAGGACACGCTGGACAAATTCGAGTTAGACACACAAAGAATTCACAGAGGAAATCCAACTTAACAACACGTGGACAAAGTGAGGTTATGTAAAGGGCACTTTGCGGACGTTATCTTTTTAATAAATAAATGACCGAAAACCATTTAGTTTAGTGGGAAAATGAGCCTTTATCCCACTTCTGATTTTAGGAACCAGAAGCGGATTTTATTAAAAAACGAATTTACAAAGAAACCCAAATGATTTATTCAACAATCCAGTAATTAAATCACATGGAAAATAGTCAGTAGAGCACAAAATAACGTCCGCACAGTGCGAAGGCAGGAGCAAAGAGAGCGCGCCGTCGCCCGCACGTTGTATTTATGCAGCTTGTTGCTTGCGTCATTAGCGAGGCGGTTTCCATCTTACAATATAATATATATTTATTTTAATATATATTTTGGTTTATGTCCCTTTGAATGCTTAAATCTTTAAAACTACGCAAGGGATTTTGATTTGGTTGGTTTTTTAATAGATGGAGTGATTCAAGAGGAAGGTTACGTATAAAATAAAACTTTGCAAAGCCGGGGCGGGTCGCTAGTAGATTATAAAACTTTCGCGTTTATAAAATTTGTAAGAGGTACGGAACCCTTAGTGTGCGGATTCCACTTGCACTTGGCTGGTTTTTAAATAAAAATTCACTTGTATATAGTCACTAGTACATACTAGCTTTACTACAGCAATGAATTTGATAAGGCGGATTTAACAAGTAGATTGATAATAAATCGAATAGCGTAATCAAAATACAAATCTATTTACTAACTTAGTGCTCCGGTTGATTTCAACTATGACACTCGATGTTGTCTTATTTGTAGAATTAATCATTTTCGCGAAAAGTTTGTGCAGAGCCAAGAAACCAATTAGTTTGATTGATCTTTGTGTTGTGAAAATAAATTGTGTTGGTTTATAAGTGACTAGCGACCTACCCGGCTTCGCACAGTTTTATTATATGTATCAACCTTCCTCTTGAATTACTCTATCTATTAACAAAACCTCATCAAAATCCGTTGCATAGTTTTAATTAAGCATACAAAGGGACATAGGGATAAAGGGACAGAGAAAGTGACTTTGTTTAATACTACGTAGTGATAGTGATTGTGACCGCCCACGTTTGTCTTAGTGAATTGTTTGTTCTTTGGAATAGTGCGATGTTTTTCTTTATCTTCATAAAACGTTCTGTAAACAAAGAATATAAATAAATTATAATCTCTTTTCCAGACAATTTTGATGTAATATTGAAAGGTTTTCCGCTCTTACGAAATTCGTTTTAACTTTAGTTAATAGCTTTACAATTTTCCTTCATTAAATTACATTCCCTGAACAATATTTATTTAAGAATAATTTCCGTCGTTCTTCATTCTTTATGATAATAATTCAGTAATTTTAAACCTGAAACTAAACTAATTATTGAAAACCAGTTAAGTGCGAGATAGACTTGCGTACCAAGGGTTCTGTACCATTACTTATGTAATCGGTAATAGGTACTTACCAACCCTTGTGGAAAATATAAAAGGAGTACACAAAAATGAGAAATGTGAAAGAATAAAGTGACAAATCAGTCTTTGCTATTTGTCACATTTATTATCAGGTGTATCTAATACTCCTTTTCAATAAATAACTAGGAACAAGTTTCTTCAAACGATGGTCCTAAGAGAATTACTATTCATAGTTCTCTTCAGGGAATGTCTTCCTCAGGACTTCGCAGAAAAGCATGACTTTCCTGTTGGCCCGCCAAGGGACACGTGGGCCTATTTCCCACCAGTAAGTTCAATTGCCTTACTTTTATTTGATAACTAGCGACCCGCCCCGGCTTCACACGGTTTTATTATATGTATAAACCTTGAATCACTCTATTAATTAAAAAAAGCATCAAAATCCGTTGCGTAGTTTTAAAGATTTATGCATACAAAGGGACATAGGTACATAGAGACAGAGAAAGCGACTTTGTTTTATACTATGTAGTGAAGGTCTACATTATGGATGGATGGAATTAAAAAGTGTAAGGTACCCGGGGGTACCCGGGGGTACCTTACACTTTTTAATTCCATCCCTCATTTTATGCCATTACTGCTACGTGAAATGACAGAGCATAACTTCATTTTTCTTCCTGTATGAACACCAGAAATATTAATGTAAAGAATGAACAAATATAGAACTCACTTGCATGGGAATAAAACTCTTATTTATTTATGCTCTGCTGGAAAATACTCTGCTAATTTATTTATTTATTAATGTTTAACAAAACTTCTCAGACACGCTTCTTTAATAAGTAGTAAATCATTTTATATTACGTATATAGATCTCTTTTTACATAGAATACAACCAGAAAGAACGAATATCTGCAAATCGTACATTACTTATAAATAGGTACTCTACATAATGTACTCTACCACTCCCTAATGAATCCAAAGGTTACTTGATAGAAATTGATCTTAGCAAAATACCTCTAAGTAAGTAAGTTTATTAAAATTTATTGAATGGTTTCTGAAGTGTGACATGCATGAATAATTTTTGAAATCTATTTTTATTTTTTATGGTTACTAACATATACGTAATCTTACCAACAATTATGGGTAACTGAAAATGAAAATAAATTGAAATTGAAATAAGGCCGTCCATTATACTTTTGGTTTGCACTAAACAGTTATTGTACTTAGAGGGTTTTTTTTTTTTAGTAGCCCGTAGGGATCCCACTGCTGGGCAAGGGCCTCTCCCAAACATTTGGGAGGAATTGCCATAATCGCCACGCTTGGCAGGCGGGTTGGCGATTATGGCAATTCACTATGTACACTTAGAGTGTACATAGTGCAAAACGAGCTAGACTCCGTGTCTTACATTATGTTAACTAAACCAAAGAGCCGAAAACAAAGTGTAAGTAAACAGGATTACCCGAGCGTAACATCATCGAATCGACATTCTAGGAAAAATTAGGCAACGTATTTTCGTTATATTCTGGCTTAGATAGTTTTCTTCCTAATAGATGTGAAATTCTTACGTGATATTAAATAAAACTGGCCCAGTGTGAGTCGGACTGGCACAAGAAGGGTTCCGTATCTATAACGGCAAAAAAATCATGTATGTTGTATGAGATCCCCTTTAAATATTTAATTCATTTTGGTTTTTCATCAGCATCATCATCAACCTATATTAGTCCACTGCTGGACATAGGTCTCCCCTAATGAGCGCCATAGCGCCCTGTCTTCAGCTTGCCGCAGCCAGCATCTACTTGCAGTCTTTTGCAAATAGTCTTCAAACCAGACCAGGGCCCGAATATCACAAAATAAATCGCTTAACCATTTAAATAGTATCGTGTCAAAATGTCAGTGTTAAACTCTTTTTTTACCTAGCACAAACTTTTTGAGGTTCATTCATAGCTGTGACGATTACCTTTATAACTACCCATTTGACATTCTAATTATGAAAGTCTCTTCAAGCGCAAAACATAATAGAATACCAAATGCACAAACGTCATTTAAATCATCTTGATTGAATGGCACTATTGAGACCTTTGTTTTGAAATTTTTTTGTTTGGAATTCTGCCCCTGGTTTATAGTACTTGTTGTTATAGCAACAGTAATACATCATCTGTGAAAATTTCAACTAACTATCACGGTTCATGAGATACAACCACAAGACAGACAGACTGACAGACAAATAAACGGACAGCGGAGTCTTAGTAATAGTCCCGATTTGCCCTTTGGGTACGGAACTCTAAAAAGAGCAGAAAATTTGTATTTAGTACATTTAACCCACGAAGCCATAGTATTAGATAGAATAAAGCTAAAAATATAAATATTTTTTTATTCTAAATACCCTTGATTTCAATTACTGGACGAATACTTACATTTAGAAAACCTCAGTGGTGCGGCGGGCGAAGGTCCGCCTGTTACGCAGGATACCTCCTGCGTAACAGTCCTGCGCGTTCGATTCCCGCATTGGGACCAATTCTTGTAAGATCTCGGCTTTGGGTTTTTTCTACGTTATAAAAATAACTTCAATTATCCATGTAGGTAGGCTAGGTAATGTAAATAGTAAATAATAAGCTGGGTAATGTAGTAGACTAGGAAATGTAAATGTTTGTGTATATCAGTCATTCAGTAATATTTACCTAAAGTTCGAGTTTGGAAGTAATATATGTATAGAGTTAATAATAACTTCTCTACAATCCCAAGATGATGATGATGTTTAAGTCCCGGGATTAAAAATCATGAAATAGACTACCAAAATAGATTAAGTATCTACTATTACGTAAATATAAGTTACAAACTGTTTGTTCGAACAACCATAATCCATTTTTAGAGTTCCGACGAGAATAGCGGGACTTAATTAGCTTTTTAATTATCAAATTATTTATTGAAATTGGGCTATTTTCGTTAGAAATTATTATTTCTAAGAATCTTATTAAGTTTTATGTTCTTAACTTTCGATCTTTTTATTACCTAGAACTTTGCAAATTGACTTTTTTCATAGGACTTGTAGTTCTGCCGGAAATCGAGTTTAACCGTTTTTTACCCTAAAACTCTCACCCCATTTCGATCGCCCGTAAATTATTTTTCCTTAAATTTTTACTACATTCTCCTCATTTTCCAATGGGTTTCATCCTACTATTATTTTATTTGTTTCAAAAACCTATCTACCCTGGTCTAACTCTAGAACTTAGGCGTGTCTGTCGGTTGCAACTGTCAAAAGTGTCCGGCAATGGATAACTTGATTTTTAAAGATATCCTGAAGAAAATATGTATAGTAAAATTGAACTTTCTGCTATAAAGAATTTAAGGTCCTATTTAATATACCTTTACTTCCTGTTACCTGTCCAAGGAACCAACAACAACAACAATCGAAACTCTATAGTCGCGTTCTTACCTGTGTTGGAGACATACACAGATAAACTTCAGCTTCTATAAAATAACGAAGGTCTGGCCGTCGTGGGCTCTTAGGCTATAAGGTTAAGGGCAAACAGGAACTTAAGTGGCGCCACCATTTATTTTGTCATACAATTACGTTAAACAAAGGAATTTCCAAAATTCACACTTTTAGTTTGTTAAACTATCTTAAGCTTATTTTTAATGCATCTGTAGTAGTTTCATTTTGTCTTTTTTAGGAAAAGATACGAAAACAGAGTTTGGTGGCCACCTAGAGCAACTTCCTATATCTGAGTGTCTAAGTTGTGGCGCTAGTTTAGCTGCTGTTATGTTTAATATGCTCATGCAATTCCGATCCCTGGTCATCAAGTACCCATAATAATACCTTTACAGTCCCATCTCAAAAACTCATCCTGTATCTATCTAATAATTTACTTGCAACATAACGCGAGAGGAAGTACCCTTCCCCCGCGTTTTACTAATATTAGAACAACTGACTGACAGACATTCATTCAACGGCAACCATTATAAATTAAACCACTATTTATCTGTTTCATCTATGACGCATCTCTAGATATACACATATCTTCTAATACCGACTTCAGAAAAAGGGGAGGTTCTTAATGTGACTGTATTTTTTTTGACGACTGATGTGGTGAGAGGTTTGGAGGTCGCCCTGGGACGCAGGAGGTTGCGGGTTTGATTTCCGCCTTGGGACAAATGTCGATCTGCAAATATTGCTCCCCCTGGGACATGTTACATATTATTTACTAGATGCGCCAATGCAAAAAAAAAATACTTGTAATTATTCACTCCATAGTTTCTTAATACCGAGTTTTGAGTGAATCGAACTAAGGAAAAAATATTTTCCATACAAACTTTACCACCCTATTTAACCCCCTCAGAGGTTAAAATTTCCAAATTTTAATAGCCTATGTCCTATTCTAGGTTCTAAACTATCTACATACCAAATTTCATTTAAATAACTAAGTAGTTACAAAGATTACCTATAACAAACATTCACACAGACTTTCCAATTATAATAATAGTAAGATGTTTATATGTACTTATAGTAAAAAAATATATTTAGTGTACTCTACTTTTATTATATATTCTTATTAGAAGTTATCTATCTCTCGTTATATCTCTATGTCAGTTATTAGTAGTTATTCTCAACTAGCTGCGCCCCGCGGCTTCGTGGGATGACGATCTGCGAAAGACCAGCAGATAGATGCTGGATACGGCAAGCTGACCGCACGTTCATTAGGGGAGGTCTATGTCCAGTAGTGAAGTAATAAACGTTGATGATGATTTATTATTTACGTCTATTGATACACCTACATCATGATATAGGTACGATCTGTTTATATACGCTACGCTATACGCTATACACAAGTTTTTAAACTTGTGGGCCAAGACAACCATTTAATTGTTTATATAAATAAATAAATTATTTTAATCATTTCTGTGTCCCCAACAGCCACCACCAATGACTCCGTTCCTCGAGCATCCAGTGCAACACGCTGGGCTGCCCCGCTCGCTGGCTGCCTATCCCTTCCCACTTCAGGATGCATATCACGAGCTGAAGTTTAACGTCAGTTGGGAGCCTCCTATAGGTAACGTATAGGACAATCTGTTGTTCTTCGTATATTGCTTCATTAAACAAATAAGAATTCCATAGTTAAAAGACGGTTTTTATCGCGGGCCTTGTGTTATTATTTTCCTTACGCATCCATCGTTTTGCAGTGCGATTGATTTTTTTTAATGAAATAAAGATATTATATAATAGATATGACGATAGTGGGAAAATGCTCCAATGAAAACTGTAGAAATTGCAATCGCTCTTTCACTACCAAAAAGCCTTACATGTTAAAATGTAGTTGTGTTTACTGCATCTAAACACAACTACATTTTAACACGTAACGTTGTGTTTGCATGAAGCTGTTACATGCATTTTTGTTGTAGGTCCCCCAGCCCGAGACTACTCTATAGAAGTCCGAAGCGTCACAAACACTGTGGACTGTCAAACACCTATGTGTTACGAGTACAATATCCCAGGGGTAAGTACCTTAAACATTTCAGTCAAATAAAATCTAGCCCTTCAGCTCTGCCTCTGGATGTCCTAAGTGTTGACTTAGGAGATCTTCCAGAACAAAGGCAGAAGGTTTCATCCGTGTATTTTAACCTGCGAAGAGACTACGCTAGGATTTGCCTACAATCACCAGATTATGGCAAACTCTCTTTTTTTGGGGGGCCTATCTTAAAAAAGATTATAAAGTGCTGAGGAGGATTGTAATGCAGACTAGCGGAAAATATATTTCCTAGTCTAATTAAATTATCTCGTGTTGGTAAATACATACTAAACATGCAAATGGCGGCTAAAAATAACTGTTTTACAAACAGCATCTTGGTGGGAAGCATCTTTGCAAATTAAATTATCACGCCTAGGACATCCTAAAACTTGCGACTTAAAAATATGGTCTATTTTTAAGTCGCAAGTTTTAGGGTTTTTGAACAGACAGCATTTGATGTCAAGAACCCGCAAATGAAATTATCACGCGTAGGACATACTTTTGTATGCTTGCAAATGGCGGCTAAAATAAACCGTTTTACAGACAGCATCTTGGTGGGAAGTCCCCGCGAACCCAGCGCCGGTCGCTGAGACCTGCGCGATACGGCCGGGCTGTGCTTACAGCGTGCGGCTCGTGGCCCACCCGTGGGATGGACACACCTCCGCCAATCTGCTGGTAGAGTTAGATGGTAAGACGGTATCTATAGATAGATAGAACCCAGCGCCGGTCGCTGAGACCTGCGCGATACGGCCGGGCTGTGCTTACAGCGTGCGGCTCGTGGCCCACCCGTGGGATGGACACACCTCCGCCAATCTGCTGGTAGAGTTAGATGGTAAGACGGTATCTATAGATAGATAGAACCCAGCGCCGGTCGCTGAGACCTGCGCGATACGGCCGGGCTGTGCTTACAGCGTGCGACTCGTGGCCCACCCGTGGGATGGACACACCTCCGCCAATCTGCTGGTAGAGTTAGATGGTAAGACGGGATCTATAGATAGATAGAACCCAGCGCCGGTCGCTGAGACCTGCGCGATACGGCCGGGCTGTGCTTACAGCGTGCGACTCGTGGCCCACCCGTGGGATGGACACACCTCCGCCAATCTGCTGGTAGAGTTAGATGGTAAGACGGGATCTATAGTTAGATAGAACCCAGCGCCGGTCGCTGAGACCTGCAGTATTATGAATAATTTAGTGCGCACCACGGAAATCAGAGCTAAACGACGGATGCGAAGTTATCTCGTTGTAACTTGTCAACTAAAGCTTAGTTTTGCGTAGTAATAGCGTCAAATAAGCAAGTAACTATCTGGGTTATTGTGAACCTATGTAAATTAGTACCAGAGTTTTTAGGAAATGATATAAAAATTTATTAACACAGGAACATGAGGTCCGGACGCACCACGGAAGTCATAATTTCCAAGGATTTTATTGATTTTTACTTATTTAAAATAAGAATATTAAAAAACTAAAAAAGGCCCCCCTATTATCTTTGTCTAATCTACTATCATAAAAAAAATCAAAGGGCTAGGGATACTTTTTGTATGATTTTTCGAGCCGGACATGTATTTTTGAAACCCGGGAGAATCACCCACTTACAAATAATGATTAGCATTCTACTTAGCCTTATCCAACTCCAAGGTAAACATACCTTGTGATCTGATGATGAGTCTTGATTGTCAGCATCGCATCTTGATATGTGATGCTGACTGATTTACTACTTATATTGATGCACTAGCAGTGCCTTGCGGTTTCACCCGCGCGGTAATTCCAGTTCCCTTGAGAATTTCGGGATAAAATAAATAGCCTATGAGTAATTCCAGACTATAATCTATCTCTGTGCCAAATTTCATCTAAATCCGTTCAGTAATTTTTGCGTGAAAGAGTAACAAAGATCCATCCATTCATACTTACAAACTTTCGCGTTTATAGTAGGATAAATAAATAAATAATGATTGACAATCTACACAGCATCTTATATCCCCAAGCCAAGCAGAGCTGGTGTTATGGGTACTAGATGATGACTGATATACTACTTATTTAATGTATGTGTCATCACTATACAGTATAAAACAAAGTAGCTTTCTCTGTCCCTATGTCCCTTTGAATGCTTATATCTTTAAAACTACGCAACGGATTTTTATGCGGTTTTTTTTAATAGATAGAGTGATTCAAGAGGAAGGTTTAAACCGTGCGAAGCCGGGCAAGTCGCTAGTAATATAATATATGTGTCATGTAAGTGTATTTCTCCCCAGAATGCGTAGCAGGCGTATGCTCGTGCGCACACTCCCCGCGCCTCCCCGCGCCCCGCCTCTCAGCGAAGACCGTCTCCGTCCAGGGGGAACTCTTCGTGAACGTGACCTGGGTCACCCCCAAACCACAGTTCCCACAGAGGCTGCCTCCTGGGTTGAAGAAGCAGCAGTATGCTGTCAGGTAACGCCATGTTTCTATGTATCAACAACCTATACTAGTTCACAACTGGACATAGGCCTCTCTTTATCAACGCCAAAACGCCCTATCTTAGCGTACCTATCTATCTTAGTTCTGGGGTAAACTTCAACATGACCTAGATGACCACTTAGACTCCACAACTGCTGCGTTTTTGAAGCACGTCTTGTGTCGCGCGATTTCTTTTTATTTTGTAGAGCACTTCTCTACAGACAGCTGCGTCTTTTAGGTGCGATTTCTAGACGCCAGGCTGTGCCGCGGTTTCAAATCGCAAAACGCAAGATGCAGCGGTGTGAAAGACAAATCATCTAGACCAAGCTATGCGATAAATTGCTTATTATTATAGATTTTTTTATTATAAAGAGAAATTACCTTAAACCCTGGAATATATTATTTAACATGAAGTCCAAAAAGGATATTTTGAAAATTATAAACTTCAGCTATTTTCCACAGCATTGGCAAACAAATGGTGTCCGACGCACACCCAGCACCATGGTTTGCCAACACCATCACCCGTTATGTCCCAGCTGAAGGCTTAGTAGTAGACGAAGATAATCCAAGATGGCTGCTCGTCCCAGTCAGCGAGCGGAGCGACGACAAGCGAAGTGGAAAAGAGCGCAGCAAGACGCACCAATTGGTGTTAGATGTGCGGTTATTAGCGAGAGTGAATGTTATAGACGATAGAGGATGCGTTGGACCGGCTGGAAATGTTACTGCTTATGGTAAGTGTATTTTGTTTTATGATATAAGCTTCTGTCCGCGTTTTTCCTTGATAAATAGCGCGGTGATACTTTTATCGCCCGATGAAGACATAGATTGAAAAAATAGTTCGATTTTTGCACATTTGCAATAAGCGATAATGGAGACACAAATATCCAATCTTTTCCCTTGCTTTTATGAGTATGAATTTTTAGTAGATAAAATGAAGCCAAAATGACTCGTTTTGTTTCAGATCCAGTTGAAGCTTCAAGAATATCGATAGGGACTTATGTAAGTATTTAATTCATTAGCTAATAAAAGTAATTTGATTTTGAACATTTTAATATTAAATATGAAATTCAAAGTTTGTACAAATTTTACCCTGAAGGAGGATAAAATAAAATAAGAGATCAAAGTTTGTAAGGCAATATTATGTAAAGTTTATGTGACTGCCCAAAGTCCCTATTCCACGCAGACGATGTCGCGGGCACAGCTTATAACTTATTTATATATTTTAAGGGAAACATCGGTTCAATAATACCTATCTAAATAAACACAGTATTTAGTACCAAGGTGACCATTAATAGGTTTCCATAATTAACTACACATTAAAATATACAAGAAACAAATGTAATCTTACTATTATAATAAATGGGAAAGTCTGTGTGAATGTTTGTTGTGAGTGATCTCCGTAACTACTTAAGTTCATTTCTTATGTAAATAGTTTAGAACCTAGAATAACACATTGGATATTAAAATTTGGATTTTTAATCTCTAAGGGGTTTAAATAGGGTGGTAAAGTCTGTATGGAAAATGATTATAACTTGTTTTGATTCACTCAACACTAGGTATAACTATTAATACAAAGTAAATAATTAAACACATATTTTTTTGTTTGAGATAACTTTTGGAGACGAACAATAAATTTCTGACATTTGACAAATAAATTTACATGCGGGCGAAGCCGCGGGGCGCTGCTAGTAATTAATAAGTGATCTTCCATCGTACGTAGATCCTTTGGGCGGTTTTCGGCGGCGCGTGCGTACTGGTGATGGGCGCTCTCCTCGCTATGGGCACTCGACTGGTTAAGAAGGTGCTGAACGCTTTCCGCCCAGCGCCCGTTTCCGCCCCGCTAACGCCGTTAAGGCGCCGCCCAGCGTGGTTCCAGTTGCCGCTGCGAAGGTAAGTACTTAGATTGTAGAATATTATTTTATATTTTATGTATGTTAGTTTTAAGGTATTTATTACTATGGACAGAAGAATAAGTTAAATAAATTCTATAACTGTTCCTAGTGGTCCGAAAGAAATTGTAATCATCATATTTCAATTCTTTATTGCCCGATAAGTAAATAATTTTATTCTTCTTTTTTATGTGTTTCTGGTTTCTTGTACCTGCGTGAAACTATTATATGTCTAGGTAAAATGGGTTAAATAAATTCAATTCTTTTCTTTATTACAGTTCTACATTACTACGTATCTACATTACATTGTAGATTATTTGATTACGATTCGTTGCTGCTACGGAACTAAGCACCTATTTAATGATCATTTTTATCGGTAAAGCTCCTTCTGATCAAACCTGACCTGAGTTTTCACATTGATTTTACTAAGATTTTTTCGAAAATAAGGGAGGTTCTCAATTATTATTAAGTACCTTACAGTCTTAATAAAACTTAGTGTTAGTAGGTACTAGATACATAATATCTAAGTACCTTCCTAGTACACAAGCTCCTTTACAAATCGTGGGTCAATCTACAAACACACATTCCGTTGCTAAACAATTACATTCAGGCGCTTTACTTACGTAATAATTTATTACGTCCTGCGTATAATCCAGCTACACAGAATTACTCTCAAAATATAATTCATCAAACAAATCCCACTTTGAAACATTTCTAACCAACAATACAGTCCTCGGATACTCAGTACAATGGCGTCAACAAAACTAATTATAAGTTTAACAACTTTCGAGGCAAAATTTGTAAATTACTAGTTTGTTTTCAATGGCGTTTGTTGATTTGTATCGAAAGTTAGTTGACACAGGGTGAATGGATTCAATCAAGTCGGATCGTCACCAGTTGCGCGGAAATTGGAAATTATATTGGAATTTTGTATTCCCGTTGCGTTCTACAAGTAAGTAATAACAATATTGCTGAAAAGTAATTTTGCAACCATTACAAATAAATCATTTGCCTTGAACCCATGCCAAACAAAACCTCGATTTATGGTAATTATCACATAATTAAGTATATTGGACAATTATATATTGAATTAAAACAAATGATTTAAGTCTTATCGTCTTATGTAGGTAGTCTGTTAAATTAATGCATTCTTATTTCTCACTCCGCCTTTTTATATTTTCAAAAGTCAAAGTAAGAACTAACACTACATAGAAACTGTTTTTAGAAGGTAAATAAATTGAATAATTAAATGGTGATGTATTAATCTACTCATAAACTCTGAGGAATAAAACGATTAAAATAGAATAAAGACTCGATTTAAATTGACCAAAACACATTTCACAATCGTTCACTAGGTTATGCGAATTAATTCTTAGATACAGTCAGCGCCGAAATTTATTTATTTAGAACTACCAACAGAAGATACACAATGCACACAAATTATAGAGCACATTCAGGTATCACCAGTCGTGATCTCCCAATTACAGGTAGCTACATCTAGCACATAAAATATTTTGATATAACTTTGTCTTTTACAAATAAAGAAGTCCTCAAAGATTAGGTTTGTGTTTTCATATTCCTAAAAAATTACACTTTCCGTAAAAATATTGAGTTTGAATGTGAGATACTTGAATATTTGGCTGACTGTCCTACTTTCTTTCCGAATAACCAATTCGTATTCCGGTCTCCACGCTGACTCATATTATTTTTATGTAAGAATACGTAACCGAGGATTTCTAGGCGGAATCTGTTTGAATACCAAACACTGCGCTCGTCTAGACGGAGCTTAGAGTTATCGATCTGCATATCGATCGTTGTTTTAACACCATTTTGAACATTCTTATGAGGATTAGAATACTTAATTTACCTATAGCTTTTACTTATGTAGAAGTGTATGCGTAATATTTTAAATTAGTCCTCACAAATATGAGATGATTCTGCTTGCTATAACGGCCAATATTTTAATAAATTTTCTTCTATTCGACGATAGGCATAGACGACTTCTGTGACGCAGCGGGTGAATAGTACGACGGAAAGGTCGGGCAGGAGATTGGGGTTTGATTCCCGGCTAATGACAAATGTTATTAATAGTTTACCTACCAAAATAAAAAATTTAAAAGCCAGTTCTGGGCAAAGGAAAATCCTAGATATTTCCCGATTTTAAACTAGTTGAATCCAATCGCCCAGAAATATTTCACGTCTAAACATTTAAGTAGGTACGTTTTAACCGACCGGACATCGAATAAAGAAGGTTTTACTTTCGATTGTAGGTATTAAGTCAGTGAGAAGTTTTTATCCAAAAGAGGGAAACCTAATAGACCTCAATATATGGTAGAGATATTTCGCGGAAGAATAATTGTATTGTGTCATTTCAACCTGCGCGGGTTACCGTTACTATACTATTTAAATTTCGTACTAAAAGCGCCATATTTTCAGTCTGGTAGAAGTTTTTGACACTATAAGAATTATTGATGATTGTTTTGGTTTGAAAAGTGATATATATATATACTCACATAAATTCTGGGTGTCTTCTATGTATAAAAAAATATATGTATATGATATATTGTAGTCATCTAGTACTCATAACACAAGCTCTGCTTAGCTTGGGGCTAGATGATGCTGTGTGGATTGTCCAGGCTTATTTATTTATTATAAGAGCCTGACATAATTTTATGCATTTAGAGGTGGTATATATTTATTTATCCCTAAAAAAACATCTACAGATCGTTCAAGTATTTGTCCCGGGGCGGGAACCGAATCAAGAGCCTTCTGCTTCGCAGGTTTAAATTCGCCCACTTCGCCAAAGACGTCAAAAATCACATCTAAATGCATAAAATAAAGGTCAGACTCATATAAGGGCTATCTATTCACCTTGCCCCACTTTGAATACTCATAAGAAAACTTAACGTAAACTTAAGCCTCAAAAAGAAGATAAAAGCTACTTAAGTACGCGCAGGTCACTGAGTTTATCACTTAAAGTGATTTCCTACAAGGCTAATTGAATTGACATTTATTTAACTGATGCTGAGTGTACTTCACTATTTATGGTGTTTTTATAGACTCTGTGGCGGCTTGTCACAGTATTCGTTATTAAATATCAACCAATAAAATATGTACATTTTATCTCTTAAAGTAATTTCACACAAGATAATTGAATTGACTTTTATTTAAATGATGCAAAGCGTTTTTCAGTATTTATGTTGTTTTAATAGACTCTGTATCGGCTTATCACGTTATTCGTAATTAAATATCAACTAATAAAATATGTAGGTACATTTTATCTCTTAAAGTGATTTCACACTAGGATAATTAAATTGACATTTGTTTAACTGATGCTGAGTGTTTTTCACTATTTATGTTGTTTTAATAGACTTTTTATCGGCTTATCACGGTATCACTTCATAGTATAAAACAAAGTCGCTTCCCTATGTATGCGTAAATCTTTAAAAGTACGCGTCGGATTTTGAAGTGGTTTTTTTTAACAGATACAGTGATTCAAGATGAAGGTTTATACGTATAATAAAAACGTGCGAAGCCGGGGCGGATCGCATAAAATATCAACCAATAAAATATGTACAGTGTATCTTTTAAAGTGATTTCACACAAGGCTAATTAAATTGACTTTTATTTAAACGATGCAGAGTGTTTTTCACTATTTATAATCTTCGGGCATGCTTTTAAGACACATTTGGCCTAGCCGAATTATCTTTTATACGGTTCATTTTCGTCGTGCGACGATAATCTTACGGCTATATTTACCCGTTAACCCCACTTAAGTTTGAGTTTCGCCTTATTACCTAACATAACAGTTACTCCCACCAGTTTTCCTTATTTCACTCAAAGTATTAACGATTACAATGGCATACAAATTACCTTATGAAGCCACGTATGTCAATAAATAGGTAAAAGGTTCTGTTTGAAGTCAAAGGTTGTTACAGAGGTATAACAAGTCGGATATGGAAACTGCTTTTAACGAGATTTGTCTATGTTAAGCCTCGGCTAGGCTTAACTCAAAGCTCGTGTGATTTGATCAGGGATAAAATACGCCAACTAAATCTTTGCTTTGGAGTTTCTCTGAGGGAAAGGATTCGTAACGAATACATCCGACAGAGAACCAAAGTTATCGACATAGCTCAAAAAATTAGCAAGCTGAGGTGACAGTGGGCCGGCCATATCTCACTAAGAACCGACAACCGTAGGGGTAAACGTGTTCTTGAGTGGAGACCGCGACTTCGCAAATGTAGTGTAGGACGCCCTCCGGCCAGATGAGATGACGATGTGCGAAAGACTGCTGGCAGATGCTGGATGCGGCAAGCTGAAGACAGGGTGCTAGGGCGCTCTTTGGGGGAGGCCTCTGTCCAGCTGTGGACTAATAATAGGTTGATGAATAGTGGTTGCAAAACGTAAGTATGAACCCTCCGTGAATGTTACAAGAGCTTCGACTCTGCGCTAGTATAAATTGACCCAGGGAAACAGTCAGAGAAAGGGCGCAGTTGTTTGGTCTATTTTATTTCATTTAACAGCATCTGCCCGCGGCTTAATCGCACGCATGTTTCTATGGAAACGTTTCAAGGCTACTTCTCTTCCATAGGAACTGATTTATGGGATGAAAAGTAGTCTAAGTCAGTCCAAGGCATAGAACTAGGTCTATTCAAATTTTCAGCCCGATCCGTTATGTATAGTTTTTGAGTGGAAGAGGAGAAGAGAGCTCTGCTTAGCTTTGGGCTAGATAATGTTGTGCGGATTTTCCAGCATTACTTACTATAGTTTTTATTTTATTTTGTTATCAAACCAAACCAAATTTTTTTTAAAAAAACCTTAATCCACAATGAATATTTACAGATCACACGATCATCGAACCCGTATTTCTCTGCGCCTCAGGCGGAACTTCACTACGCTGCAAAGGTCGTCTTACATATTACGTGTACTACCAGTAACCTAACAGACGTGATACAAATGATAAGATTCCTATCGTTTTGGAAAGCAAAAACTATCGAACCCATTGTTTGTAGCCGGTTCACTTCCCAGATTAAATCTTATTCTTTGACAACTTCCTAAAGATGATTATTCATTTCTAGACAGTCACACTCCTTTCTAGATTCTTAAATATTTTTTGAAAATAATGGTTTACGAAAACAAATTAATCTAATAATAAAATATATATGTAAGTGTAACACTGGCATTATCGGAGCAAATCGGAACAAAAATTCAAAGTAATTTTTCTAGATAATGCGTGAAATTTGAAATCGTTTTCTAATTTTTAGAATAAAATATAAAAATATCTGTTATACCAAAAAACTTTCTTCAAATTCATTAAAAGTTTAAGCAGGTTAACTACGAACCAAGTTTGTATTGAAAAACACACAACTTTTCATCCTATAGGTACCTCAAACTCAAAGTAGTTTATTTCCTTTAGACCTACCTTTAAACTAATAAAAATATTTTCTTTCTTTCTTCTTTCTTTAGACCCTTCTTAACTTTACCTACCTTCTTTACCTCTTGGACACGTCAGAAAGTTCATCACTATATAGAATAAGAATATCTTTATTGTAAAATTGTGTAATGTATCCATGGGACTGGTCTTAAAGTAATTTAATGGATGGTAACAACAATTTATCCATTTCAGACATACAATATTTTAACAATACAAGTGTCATACACGCAAATGCTTTATAGGTCTTATTTCAACATAGTTCTATAATTCCTACCTATTTATTGAGCGTCTGGTCGATGCGACGCGTGACCCGAGAGCTGGTGAATATCTGGCTCAGCGCATCAGCATTGCCATACAGCGTGGTAATGTAGCCAGTGTCTTGGGGACGCTTCCGACTGGTATTGACATGGATCAATTGAACTACCTTTAGACTGTTTGCAACCGTCTGCAGTTAGCTCAATGGTTTCAATTTTAAATACTAGTTGTAATTTTTCTATTCCTTTGCTTGTAATTTTCGTTGTTAATAAAGGATTTATTAAAGATAAAGATAAAGATACATTTATTTGACAAAGAAACGGCACAGACATAAATAAGAAGGTAGTAGGTAACTTATGTAGTAGGTTTTACACAATATACAAATTTAGAAAGTAAGTTAGTAGGTATTTATAAAAATTAAATCTATGGGAATGTTAGCTCCTTAATTTTAAACTTATCCTATGCACATAATATCCAAATATCCACTAATCTAACAAATAAGGGATCAACTAGATAAGTAGGTAACGAATAAGAGAGTCAGAATAAATAAATTGTATGTGCCACTGTTTGTCAAAAAGGGTCAAACTCAGCTTAATGCTGAGAAAGAACTCCTTTAAATTGTAGTGCATGCAAGCCATTTTCTTAGTTTGGTTTTAAACTTAGAGGAATTATAAACATATTTCCATTAAGTTGCTTTATTTCTAATGGTAAAGTGATTAAATACTTTGATAGCAGAAATGTAGGTGCTTTTGTAGAACATGGTATTATTAATTTGGGGAATACGTAAATTAAATTTATATTTACTCCTTAAGTTCTTAATTTCCTATAGTATAAAACACACTCACTTTCTCTGTCCATATATCCCTATGTATGCTTAAATCTTTAAAACTACGCAACGGATTTTGATGCGGTTTTTTAATAGATAGAGTGATTCAAGCGAAATGTTAATATGTATAATAAAACCGTGCGAAGCTGGGGCGGGTCAGTAGTATAATATATATTATAAATATACACACAGATCCCCTTATACTATCCAATGATTCTATCCATCCAAGGTTGTCTGGTAGAAATCGCTCTTCAGCGATAAGACCGCCAATTGTCACGTAGTCTAAGTAATTTTATGGTACATTGTTATTTTTATTTAAGTGTATAATAAAGCATTTTCTTTCTATCTATCTATATAATTATTCGTTATATGAATATTTATACGTTGGATGAATATTTAGTAACATTACGTCGACGCATAATGTAATAGTCGCTCCAGGCTTCTTATAGTCATTATTTTGTCTTTACCGATCTTTATTATGTCTTCATCATGTCTAATATTCCTCTTGGCATATTGCCAACAACAGAGTACTTGCGTGACTCATTTTACAAATTACTTCATTATCTACGTGTTGTATCTAACACCTCATTTTCCTTATCTTAACTGATTACAATAAAGGAAGAGGTTTTCAATTCAACTGAATTTGTCTCCTCATAACTTTTTTCTTGGTGAGTTGATTTATAAGATTCTTTTTTCAATTTAAAACTGGTGTTTTTCATGTGGTTCCATATTAAATGCTGGGTAGTTTTTGAGTTATCTTTAAAAGTGCGTATTTGAATAGTGATTGATTATTTTATTCCCTTACTAGCGTCATGCACCGCCTTCGCACGGTTTTATTAGATCATTTTTAATTATAAACTCTATCTACTAAAGAAACGCATCAGAACCCGTTGCGTAGTTTTAAAGATTTTTGAATACATACGAACAGACAGACAGATAGCTGGAAGCGACTTTGTTTTATACTATGTAGTGATGACACAATCTAAAATTTTCGAATTAATTTAATTACGAGCGACAGGCGGCCCCAGTCACCGGAAGAAAAATAATAAAATTAAATCGATCTGGTACATAGTGATCAAGTCGGAATCGGACGGAAGCCTTTATTATTTTATTTAGGAAACAATTGTATTTAACCAGAAATATTCGTAATTCAGTAAGGTACAGTCAAAGACAGGTTTCATAGAGCAAGTATTTTTTTGCCGTACAGCTACTAGCTTTGTACTCCCTTGTAGTAAACAAGATCAAAGTAATATATTCATTCATTTTATATGTCGAAGGTAGATTCTATAATCTAGCTGGACAATAATGCACTTTAATTTAATAATATCGAGACCTAAGTCCGAGGGTTACCGAAACTCTCCGGGTTTTATAAAAAAATATATCTGATCGTCTGATCGAATCGACGGGTGACCCGAGAGCTGGTGACTGTGGCTGGTGAGTATCTAGCACAGCGCATCAGCATTGCCATACAACGCAGCAATGCTGCCAGTATCTTGGGGACGCTTCCGACTGGTATTGATATGGATCAGTTAGCTACCTCTAGATTATTTCAAAAAGCCTGCAATTAGCTGAATTGCTTCAATAATTGAAGAAAAGAAATAAATAAAACTAGTACCTATTTACAATAACTGTACTAGTTTTATTTGTTTCTATTCTTTAATTGTATTTTTCTTTGTGAACAAGATTATGTATTGAATTATAGAAGACTTTACTTAAACTCTACCAAACTAAAAACACAAATTTGTCAAAAACAGCGTCCGTTCACCTTCGCATTGGACTTGGTTCACAAGTTATGTCATCCGCTGAACTGGTTTTAACCACAAATAAAGCATGTGTTGCATAACCGTCTGCATCAGATGCATCGGCACACTGCTTACACCGGTCACACGGACGGGTCTGCACAAAGAGTGGCTTTATGACTAGTGGAAGCGGGTTAGTTTGTTTCTTCAATCCGTTCGTTATACCTATATCACTATCAAATTCACACAGTTAGTTTTTGAGATATTTGGGTCTGAAAATAATTATCGTATAAACTAAATTTGGACCAAAGTATCTCAAAAATCGTACTTATCACTTAGGAGATTTACAAACCTTTCTGTAAATTCTAGAATAAGATTCTTATGCATCCTTAAAAGTCTCCACACACAGAAGCCGGAGGCGGAGCGGAGGCGAAGGCGTGCCGGTGTTTCCTATGGCACGGCGGCGCCGCCACCGCCTCCGGTGTGTGTGTAATCTTTCATATAATTCAATAGGATACAACTCACACGCCTTCGCCTCCGCTCCGCCTCCCGCTTCTGTGTGTGGAGACCTTTATGATGAGTTCTGATTTTTTTACATCGAAATCCACTAAGGTTCCTGAAAGGGAAAACAATTGCTTGCCTACAGCATAGACCCTCTCAAACTCCTCAACGTGGCTTGAGATCTTTTGAACTCGAGATAACCTTTACAATTAGGTGATAAGGTAAGGTACAAGTGTCTTTAAGAACTTTGAGACTTTTAAGTCTTTTACATAGTAGCCATTGGGTTATTCTTAAGAGCTCATTGTAAAAATATAGAAGGACAATTTATGATAAAGCCAGTTTACAATATGTCAGAATGTTCTTGGAATATGTATAGTATTACAACAACAATTAATTGAATTTATCAAAAAAAAAGAAATTAATAATCTAACATGACTGAAACAAAAAACATCAAATCAAATGTAAACTGAAGTGAAATGAAAAATACGAACGTACGTTATAATAAATAAAATATTATTGTTATATAGTGTAAGAATAATAAATAGTTCTAGTCGTTCGTTCTCAGAATAAAAATTCTATTCTATTCTTAGATCATAGGTGTAATAAAAATATTTCCGAGGAATAAGTATTTTTCCCGCAAAACTTAAAAAAATCGAGGAAAAATCAGGAATTTCCACTAAGTTTATAAAATTACTTCCACTAGATATATTAAAAATGTAACCTGTTTTTAATTCCTGATTTTTCCACTATTAGGTAATAGATTTTACAAAGAAATAACATTATTATCATTTTTTTAACATTACCGTTGTGATGAAATCCGCCCAAGCCTTACTTACAAAGGTTGTACTCACACAAAGGTTTAACCATGAAGCCCAACATATTTACTCTACAATTATATCAATATATAAATATAATGAAGGAGTAACTGACTGACTGACTACGCACAGCCGCTGGCCCTGAAAAGATGAAGAGAAAATAAAATAATACCTTCCTTCTTTCTTGTAATATTTTATAATTATTATAGTTTAAAATTTGACTTGTCTAAGTGCTATTATTTTAAGTATAAAGAAATAAATTGATTGATTTCTGATTAGGTACTAGTAATTGGAGTGTTTTATTCTTAGAGTGTATGTTGAGCCCGACCCCTACTTTCACTGTACTGGTGAGGTGTTTATAATGAAACAACTTGAACTCTCGGAGTGGACTGAATTTTATTTAAAATATGAAATGACCCTATCTAAATCCGTGCGTTCTCGTCAGCGCGATTCAGAGCTCGTCACTTTTTACTAGCGACATCTCGCTTCAAAATAACGGTACTACAATGCTAACGGCCTACTAGACTGAACATCAGTAATAGCGACATCTAGTGCTATGCTACTAGACTAAACATACCGCCCGCGAAGGACGTAGTATGCTACGTCCTTACAAAGGTTACTTAAAAAAATCTACATAAAATACTGTTACTGCTAAAATTACATGATCTCCAAATACTAATGGAACTTAAGTTATACTAACTTTATATTTTAATTGACACAAATACTTGCTCATATGTAACAAATTGTTGTACTTTAAGAAATCAAAATATAACAGAAGAATTAAAAATACATTCCAAATAGCTATCCAAATTGTCTGAGCGACTAATGTTTCTTATTCAGAATTAAGAACTTACACAATTTAATCTAAATCTAACTTAATTAAAATTTAATCATATGGACTTATATTGTTAAATATTATCATTGTAAAATACAGTTTGGAAGTTGGTCTCTTTATTAGAACTTTGTTTGTGCACAGAGTGACTACACATGTAACATGATCTTTTTACTAATTTAGATAGTTATTCATGGGACCAATGACTCCAAAAACTCTGCAAAGACCTTTGAATGAGTTGCCACCTTGTAAAGGATCAGATTCTTTTGTAGGTATTCAAACTTTTGGTCTGAAACTGTTCTGCTAATAATGGTTCCCTATCGGAAAGTGACCCGGAGTCAGTGGAAGGATTTCATTAGAATATGTACTATTAAGTATTCTCTTTCATTACTGCTTGGTGAGGTAAGTAAACCGCTTCATTTTTATTCTGGTCATTCTTCTGAACTGCTTTCATGTGCTCTAGATTTAAATACTTGTTTATTACCTCCTTATATTGATTCTTTAAATAATTATCCTTTGAATACCTTTTCTTTAATGATTTTAATGTGCCTCCAGCTATGTTCCTTGAGTTACCATGCATACATTGTGGATGTTCTTCTTTAAATGGTAACTTAACTATGTTCTTCCCATCTGTAGCTCTTATACTAGTTTGTGCAAAATCATTAGCTTTTAGCGAATAGCTGGTCTGATTGCGTGGGATGTGTAGTAAAGTATGATGTCTTCTGCGACAAATCCGACAAGTGGTGGGTTTTCTACAATTGTTTATACTATGATTTCCACCAAGACAGTTATAACACATTCTCTTTTTCATTACAAATTCTCGCCGCTTGTTTAGGTCTAGCTTACAAAACTGCTTACAGAATGTGATCTTGTGATTGTCGGTGCACAATTCACAGGGTATAGAAGTAGGTCTCTTCAATGTTTTTGTACTTTCTTCCTCTGAGGAAACAATAAATGACTTAATGTTTTGATGCTGTACTTGTTCTTGTTTTTCGGGTTCAATAAATTCTAAGGCTCGGAATCTCCTTTCTAAGAATGCTTTAAACTGAGCGAAGGTGGGCAATTCATTCATGTTTCCATCTGGGCTTGAGATCGAAAGTTCCCATTGTTTCTTGGTTTCATAATCTAATTTTGAACTAAGTATGTGAATGATTATAATGTCCCATGTAGTCACCTGTACGCCCAAACAACTTAGTGCATTTAAACAATCTGAACTAGTGTCTAAAAGATCTTTCAATGCCGAAGCGGACTCCATTACCATTGCTCTTTGTCTACACAGTTTGTTCAAAATGGATTTTGACAAAAATCTTTTATTATTATATCTATTTTCTAAGAGTTCCCAACAACGTGAGTAGTTCGAGTCCGTTATAGGAGTGTGTCTGATGAGCTGTTCTGCCTCATCCTTAAGATGAGCTTTTAAATAGTGAAGTTTTTGTACATTGTCTAGAGAGGTATTTTTGTGGACTAGTGAAACAAACAGATCGCGGAACGTAGCCCATTCCTCGTACTTTCCGGAGAAATGCGGAATTGATAATTTTGGTAACTTAGCTAAAGAAGAAGCTGAACTGCTCATGTCAGACTTAGCTTGACCTGGTGTTTCAGATGGTTGTGGATGTTTTACAGTGATCTTTTCCAACGTGTCTTTCATACAACATTTAATTATTAAATAGTTTTCCTCAGTTTGTTCATTGACTTTTTCTATCATATAAGGGCTTTTACATAGATCTCTTTTTGGAAACTTGCTAAACAATTGAAAATGGTTGTCTCTGAAACGTGCCCAATCATTTTCTAGAATTTCGAGTTTTGTGTTTATGTAGTTGCAAGTTAATTTATCTTTAGGACATTTTTTGAAATTGATTAACCCTCTTTCAATTGATTTGCTTATTTCGCTTTGAGTGCTAATACATAGATCCATTTTGAACGACTTTTATTTACAAAAAACACGAGAACTAAGAAGATAAAGAATTTACCTAAACAAACACGAAATGCACTATTTACCTACTTAAAACTACGACTATTAAACGTCTATAAACAAATCGTTATATGGTAGGTATGTAATGTACCTACTACGAACTGAATTTCACAAAATGTTACCTACTACACCGAACTGAAAGGTGCCGGTAGGTATAGTCGTCACGTAAAAAGCACTTCGAACTTAATGTTATTTTATTCTAAATTCACAGGAACTAAAGTCACTACACCGAACTGATAGGTAGGTAGATTCTAAGCCATTACGTAGGTACACTAAAAACGCTTGACAGAAACAGGTAAGTATCTAAACTAAATCACAAAATGGTCTTTGTTTCTGTATCAATCACACAACACAATATTATAAGTACTTACAGTTTTTTCAGCTACCACCTACGCACTGTGATCATAATAATGTGATGCACTCGGAGCTGCTGGCTGGTATCCTCGCGTCAGCCAACAGTCTTCTATCTCCAGCACGCAGGGGAAATCGCCTCGTCTGTGGTGCGGGGGGAGGCAGTTCCACTGTCTACCTCAACCGCCCGCCTTGAACTCTCTTTTGAGCACGATGATGGAAGATCACCGGCCTTGTACTCTTCTTTAGGTACACGATACCATTGAACTGATCTGAACTCCACTTGGTGTACTTGAACTAAACTTAAACTCAGCTGAGTGAGCATTTGAACTGATCTGAATATGTGCACTTGAACTGTACTGAACTCCACTACTGGTGCACTTGAACTGTACTGAACTCCACTACTGGTGCACTTGAACTGTACTGAACTCCACTACTGGTGCACTGCAGTTCGCTGCAGACGCTCACTGAAGCTGACAGACACTAGGTGTCGTCGGCTCAGAGCGATAGGCGGGGGATCTGGAAGATCCGCACCCGCATAAGTCGGTGGCATGGTATCCACCGACTCCGAATGTCGATCTTTTGCCGCTGCGATCCACAGCACAGAACGACTCACCCTCCACATCCACAAAACATGCAGTACCATGACTGACTTTCATCAGGCTCGTAAAGGACCAATGTTGAGCCCGACCCCTACTTTCACTGTACTGGTGAGGTGTTTATAATGAAACAACTTGAACTCTCGGAGTGGACTGAATTTTATTTAAAATATGAAATGACCCTATCTAAATCCGTGCGTTCTCGTCAGCGCGATTCAGAGCTCGTCACTTTTTACTAGCGACATCTCGCTTCAAAATAACGGTACTACAATGCTAACGGCCTACTAGACTGAACATCAGTAATAGCGACATCTAGTGCTATGCTACTAGACTAAACAGTGTATCTAAGAAGGTGAGTAGGTACTAAGAAAATATTGAAAAGGTGCTTACCAAATACGGGGCTGAATGTGAAATACAAATTATCTGTATATCAGAAATAGTGGTAGAATGTCAACCTTGCATAATATTATGTAAGTTCCTCCTACAAAAGAAACAAAGTAGTCGGCGTTTTAAAAAAAATCCTGAAAGTCATGCCTATAGGCATGACCTTTCGGGGGATTGAAGAGCAAAACCCAAGTATTAGTCTGTAATTCTTTGAATTGCGCGAAAAACTTAGTTTAGTAATTTAATTCTATGAAGACGAACTCGCGTGCTACAGCTAGTTCTGTATAACTCTGTATATTGTTTCTCTTGAATTTATTCAGCACACACCTCACCGTTATTACCACAGATAATGTGCCACACGAAAGATTAATGTAATATAAGAATGTAATATAATAAAACAGGGAAAAAATGCTGTATTTGTTATTTCTTGGCGAGAAAAAGCGGGATTCGTCCGTATAAATTGGTATTAGCTTCGGCCGTCAGCTTAGGTTGTACACGGTTTATTTATTATGGATTTAGGTGTGTTATCAGTGGTAAGGAGAAGCGGGTAACTTTAGTCACGGTAGGGCTGGTCCACCAGTTCAAAGTCACTCAGCGAGCTGTGGAAAAAAAGCTGTGGGTTTCTCTGAAGAATGGGATTCATTATGAATACATCCGACAGAGAAACAATGTTATCAACATAGCACAAAGAATTAGCAAGCTGAAGTGGCAGTGGGCCGGCCATGTCTCGCGAAGAACCGAGAATCGCTCAGGGTCGTTATTCACAATGACAGAAGATTCCTTACCCCGACTGTGTCACGTCACAACGTATTCTAAACTAGTTGCGCCCCGCGGCTTCGCCCGCATGGAAAAATATTTACCAAATTTCCGAAATTTATTGCTCCTACGGGTAGTTTGGTAAAAAAAAATATGCGTTTAATTATTTACTTTGTAGTTTATTTATACCAAGTTTTGAGTAAACTGAACCAAGGAAAAATAATTTTCCATACAAACTTTACCACCCTATTTAACCCCTTCAAAGGTTAAAATTTCCAAATTTTAATAGCCAATGTCCTATTTTAGGTCCTAAACTATCTACGTACCAAATTTCATCTTAATAACTTAAGTAGTTACGGAGATTACCTATAACAAACATTCACACAGACTTTCCCATTTATATTATCACTACATAGTATAAAACAAAGTCGCTTTTTCTTTCCATTTCCCGATGTCCCTTTGACTGCTTAAATATTTAAAAATACACAACGGATTTTGATGCGATTTTTTTTAATAGATAGGGTGATTCAAGAGGAAGGTTTATACGTATATTAAAACCGTGCGAAGCCGGGGAGGATCGTAAATAATATAAATAAGATACGATTTTGTCCGATTCCACGCCTCTATCTTGTCTTAGGTGTGTAATACGCTTGAATTGGTCATAGTGAATCAACCCCTTGGTTAACGTGCCACTAATGTAACAAGAATTTACCGTATGTCACTTACATCAGGTGAGATTATGATCAAACGAAGGTCTACGATAAAAAATATTTTCCCTGAACTCAAACATACAGTACGATATTGCAAAACATACTGACCAAACCTCAGATCTTTCGAAAGATATTCACTATCAACCCACACGATTACTTTTTACTCTGTTTTAAGGTACGTTAGGTTCAATTTCGTCTGGCCATCAAAGGTGGCAACACCGAATTCACACCATTTACAAGAACCACAAAACAATTAGGTTGTTATGTGCTTGTTGTTTAATTTAGTTTCACACTTGTCTGAATGATGGATAGCTTGCAAATTGCAATACACAGCTTGATTCAGAGCGTTTGGAATGGCTAAGACCTTTTTCGACTCTAAAAGGAGACGAAATGTCTCAATTCGACTGTTTCATGAAATGATGAATGATTTAGTGGTCCAAAAGTAGGACTAAATCGAAAATATCTTAAAATATGGGTTCATAGAAAGAAGTCTACTTACCTACAATTGGTGTTGAACTAATTTTCTGACAGTTTAGTTTGTAGCAGAACGCATAAAATATTAATAGCGGAGATTCTGAATAGCCCTGCAAATCTTTTGATTTATACTTACCTACGGAGGAGTAGGTATATTGTGAAATACAGTCAAATGAACTAAGTAGGTACTTATAGTGTAACTATGAAGTGTCTATTCAAGAACGTGCTTCAGAGCTTTTGCAACATTTTTGTGTAATTTTAGTTCACATGTCTATCTTACCAAGGTAGATACTTTAACTTATTTATTTACCGAAGATTTTCAAGGCTCATTTGATTTGGTATTTCTTTAAGCATTAGCTATGTAGGTAATCAATTATTTAAACTAAGATTTTAGGATTTTTAACTCAAAAACGACAAAAAATTACAATTTTTCTCTACTATTTTTAAAAATTGAAATTTCTCCTCTCCTTATTATACTTATGTACCTACTAAAACTAGTAAGATAAAACGAGTCGTTGTGAAAAACGTTATTTTTCATGAATATTTGGGAAGTAAATCTTTTCTTTTGTATTAATTTCATTCACAGGGAGTTAATTTAATTACTTACTAAAAAGGCTTGCCGCGTTGTCGTATGTCGCAGACAGAGCTTTTTCAAGGTTTCGATCAGCCCGTTCTTTTTTTCGATCTTGTACTTCTCAGCAATAATCGAAACTGTTATTTGGAAATTTCGAATAATATAATTATCATGAAGCCTTTTAATTTGTTTTCTTGATTGTATTTTTTTTTAATAATGTGTTTAAAAGAGCTCAAATAGTGATGTCGAAAATTTTAGAAAAATGTTGTAAAAATTAATCCTTCATTTTTCCGAAGTCAGAGGGACCCACCTGAAATGTTTGTGTCAAAAGTGTTTTGATATTTATCAGATTAGAAATCTCGTTTCTTCTATTTCTATTTACAGTCAAAGGTTCGAAACCTTCGGCGCGCGATGCGAGTCACACTCGCTCTTGACGGTTCTTTTTTTGCAGACAACAATTGTCCATAGACAAAATAAAAGACAAAAAAGTAGTTCAAAAGCTTTGCTATGCTTGGGGCTAGATGATGTATTGTGGATTGTCCAGCATTATCTTTTTATTAAAATTAGGGGTAGCTAAATCTAAATTAAAACTCGGTCCACCCAGAGGAGAATGGGACAATCGTAAGATTTTCTTTTCAGAATACATTGAATTCATCTCTTTCAGTTCATGATTTATCTTATTTGCTTCTGCATAATTGCAGCGAAGCATAAACTTTAAAACGTATGGTACCTATGTGCGAATATTTCCGAAGCACTGCAGTAACGCGGCAGCCCGTTACTAAGCTATTATAACTGATTCCGCGTTGACAAATATAGAAAAACTATCTAAAACCCTTAAAAAAAATACCCTTTTGACAGGTGATAAATTCCTCACATTGACAGTTCAATTGCTTAACAAGCGTGGCTGATTTTGTATGAAACCAATCATGCTGTGTCTATGACAGTTCTCATTCGTCCATTGAAAGATCGGTGATGCAAGCGCGTGCGCAACCAAAACGCGCAAATTGTTTACAATGTCGGCATGCGCAGAAAATTTACATGGACTCGTCAAAATTGCAATGATTTTCACGGCCATTATAATTTATATTATGTTGATCAGACTCTCAAATTACAATAACGCCAAAAGTTCTACAAATTGACGTGTTTTATAAAACTATAAACCGAATTCAATCCCGCGCTTCCTGTTTACGTCCGCAACTTGGCAACGATAACACCAATGTAGTTGTTGACCACTGAAAATATTATCCATGTATAAAAATTTGTAGTTACCAATAAGTTCAATTAAATTATGGAAACTGTCCACTGTATCCAATTCTTTTTCTTTTTGATACACAATAATAAATGCTTTAGAAAATACGCGATTATGGGCATTTCCCCGCAAATTTTTAGAATGGAAAAACATTTTTCATTACTCATACTCGGAAAGTAGGTCTGAACATGCTTTTCTTTCACTTTTCTGCCCTAAGGAAAATCGTTTTCATCTAACAGCTATAACGCTACTATTGAACCATGCTAATGGCAGAAGAAATGCAGAAGCTAAAAAAAATCGCCTTAGCGACAATTCACTGAATTCAAAAAATATAAAAGGGCCCTCTCAGCATAAAGCTGGCAAAGGGCCCGTAAGTCACCAAGCGAGCGCTGGTTTTCCGTTAGAACCAGCGTGGATAACATTCACAAAAAAGAAACTATCGGATAAAGGTTATATAATAATACTAGCAGCGCTTCGCGGTTTCACCCGCGGTAATTCTCAATCCCGTGGGAATACCGGGATAAAATATTTGCCTATAGGTTTGTTATTCTACACTATATTCTATCTCTGTGCCAAATTTCATCCATATCCGTTCAGTAGTTTTTGCGTGAAAGAGTAACAAACATCCATCCATCCATCCATCCATACTTACAAACTTTCGCGTTTATAATATTAGTATTACCTAGAGAACAATTTTAACCTTTGTTGGCGTTGACAGTACATCCATATCGCTCGTATGAAATATATGAATGACCCGCTGTAATACATCTCTTGGCAACATTAACCTAACCTTCAAACAAATGACAGCTGTTTGGTAATCGCGTAATTGGCTAGATTCACGAACACTGGCAACATCGGCTATAGGGAGTCCATCCATCATTGGTAATGATGAAGTTGACAGCTTATTGCCAAGTTTACGGGTCAACCTCCGTAGTAATAGTAAAATTGTAGGAAACTGGCTGGTTTATAAGAAAAATAAATATGAGAAATATATACAGGATGGAATTATGTAATGCCTCCAGAAAGAAAACTACTCTAACTACATAGTTTTTGTTTTAGATAGTTTATCAATGAATAATGAAAATTACAATCAAGGAATAGAAAAAATTACAACTGTTATATACAATTGAAACCATTGAGCTAACTACAGACGGTTGCAAACAGTCTACAGGTAGCTCAATTCATCCATATCAATACCAGTCGGAAGCGTCCCCAAGACACTGACTGCATTACCACGCTGTATGGCAATGCTGATGCGCTGAGCCAGATACTCACCAGCTCTCGGGTCACGCGTCAATGAATTGACCTAATCACTATGAAGAACGTGACAGGGCGCTATGACGCTCATTAAGGGAGGCCTATGTGCAGCAGTGGACTAATATATGTTGATGACGATGAAAGTGAATGTAAGCGGGTTAATTACGATTCTTATGTGTTGGATTGACTTTATATCTATTTTAATAACTCAAAGTCGAGAACTCAAACTCAAAGTGCTATTTCCCTAAGACCTTACAGGACTCAAACTCAAACTCAAACTCAAAGTGCTTTATTTCCTTTAGACCTTGCAGGGCTCTTGGACACGTCAGAAAGTTCATATTGTATTGGTAAATTATATTAAAACTATGAAATAAAGTGATCACTTTGTTTTTTGTTCACTTCAATCTTTTTAAGAAAAGGTAAAGAAGTGAACCTTTACTTTGTCAGGTTGTTAGTTTTCGAATTGGAGTAAAACACGTCCCAAGCTTTTTTATCTTAAAATATAATCAGATATTTTATAGAAAACCATTTCACGATAAATTTATATTTATTACCATTTCTTCGAACTTATGTTACTTAATATTTTTTCAACTCAGTTGGAATTTTATTGTAGAATCGTATAGGTATTTTCCTTTGAGATACATTAAACTTTTATCGTCTAGCCGTGGGCGAAGCGAGTTTATTCTCATTTCTATTGTTAGTATTTATTGTATTAACATACGTTACGAATATCACTTTAGGTTTTATTATGAATTTATCAATATTTTTACATCAAAGTTAAGGCTTTTATAAATCTTCCTTGCTTTTACGTCTGAGTTGGATCGCCATTACGCCACAGAGTTCGTTAAAGGTTAAGCCTAAGGTAACATCTCAAGTCACACGAGTATGCTATAATCGAGTAACCTGACACATACTTAGATTAAAGATGATACAATCCTGACACGTCACGTAAACCTATCGCCTAGGAGTATATATCGACCTCTTATTTCTTGCATTTATATATCCGACTTTTCCGTAGATTGAACGTTACCGAGCATTCCCAGCTTTCTTGCGGTAGGTACACAAGCTCTGCTTAGTTTGGGACTAGATAATGCTGTGTGGATTGACGAACATTATTATATATATTTAATTATACATTATTTAGTACTATTCTTTCATAACAACTGGATCATTACTCGGCCCAAAGATAGATCCACCCTAAACAAGACAATATGTCTGATGTTTTTGAATCCAAGAGTTCATAGTTCTAGGTGCGTATAATGCATTATTTATTATGTAAGCATTACATCAATGATGGCTTGATATTTGTAATAATTACGATATTTTATTTATACCTAGGTAAACAAGCTTACACTAAGGACCTACACCCATAGGCGAATGTTTCGATAACGCTATCGTCATAGTCTTTTATCCATAAGGTGATAATTTTATAACTACCAAGACTATCGAGTTGACCCTTAACCAAATCTATTTTGATCCCCTGAAAATTACGTTTAGATGTTGATACTCATTTACATATATTTTTTATTAATCATTTATCTTTGATATAGATGAGACTTGAACCCTCGACCTTTTACTTTGAATGGGAAATGAATTTTCGCGAAGTATGACCTATGAAAAGACTAGAAAAATAGTACTCTATTTAAGGAAGAGATACGAAGGTGCTCTTGGTGACCGCCAAAATCTGTTTTCGTATCTCTTCCTTTAATAGGTGAAATTGAACTACTACAGATGCATTAAAAAGCGTATGATAGGTATTACAAACTGTACGTATGATTTTGGAAAATTCCTTTGTTTATGAAATACTTTATTAAAACAATTAACAAAGAAAATTACAAGCAAGGAATAGAAAAATTACAACTAGTATTTACAATTGAAACCATTGTTTATTGAAATTATATGATAAAATAAGTGTAGGCACCAATGTACCTGTCGTTTGCGCCTTAAATAAGTAATCAGTTAAAGTTAATCATGCAATGCAATATCCACACACAAACTTCACGTTTATAATTTTAGTAACGATTATAGTTAACTTTAAGATGTATAACAGATATGTAAGTATAATGTAATTTATTTTTTAACATTCTTTAAACCTCAAAGTTCAATAGAATGTTGTTTTTTGCCAAATCAGCTTGTATAAGAACGAGTTACAAAATATGTATCTTTCATGTTATTAAATCTACCAATACCTGAGTATACAGCAATATTGCCTTTCACTAAACACGTATTAGGCTTGTACGATCACCGATAGATTGGTGATGTATTGCCTTTTGCTACATCTAGTCTAGGGAGGTCAAACCCTAATAAATTATTAATAAATATGATTAACAGCTCATTTCAAAATGCATGCTTATATTGTTATTCAATTCAGTTGATTAAACGCAGTATAACATTATGGTCTAAGATCCGACTGCAAGATTAGCCAGCTCATCGCTTTTTGTTTTTATGTTTATTTTTAAGAAGGCCAAATTTTGATTGGCAAACTGGTAGATACATTTTCTCCTTCTTTAGAAATAAACATTAAAATTTGGTTTGAAGCTAAAAGCGATGAGCGGGCTAATTCTGCAGTCGGATCTCATACTATTACTTTAGTTAGTTAAGTAGCCCGACGGTATGACACTAGTCCCATGGGAGTTGGGGAGTTCCATTGTGTGGGACGCTACATGCGTCGACACACTTGCACCTTCTCATCTTTCAAGAACATCCACGAGGGCTGGTGCGGCCGCAGATCTGGCTGAGGATCTCAAGAGGCGCAAACATGCAAGTCTCGACAGAGCCTACACATTTGCTCACCTTGGAGTCAAGACCCCAGGTCCGTAAGGTAACGAGGCTCTCCGGGTTTTTTAAAATATCTGACCGTCTGGTCGATGCATCGCGTTTTTTAGATCTATTTATTTAAATAAAGTAGTTACAGATTCACGCGAGTGAAACCGCGGGGCGTAGCTGGTTCTTCCTTAGGGTAATTAACCTACAAATGTTTTAGAAAAGGTGGTTTAATAACACTCTTTTGAGTGAACATTATTAAACCACCAGCTGAATTTAATTATTCAAATATTCTCCGTCTTTGTCTTAAAATAGCTCAGTTTCAAATTCCTTTTACAAAAGAGTGAAAGTATATCTTACAAAATTAACCTTTCACCTTTAATTAGTAATCAATTTGAAAGATATCAAATTGATGGTTTAACCATAGGTCTGTGACCTTTAGAGTCAATGATTGACGTGTCTAGTTATTATAGAGTGCTACTGCTTTGATAAAATAAGTGGGGCTCCACTTTAGGTGCTCTTTGCGCCTTAAGGGTATGTTGATGGTGAGTAGCGGGAGCGGATTTATCGCTTTTGTATATACACTTTCTTTGCCGACAAATCAGTCCTAGTGCTACGCTACGTTTTTGAGCGAAACTGCCTATCCTGTTCACAACTTATATACATTGCTAGTTTTAGAGAACCTAACTTGGTAAACCTAATTTAGGATTTAGGATACTATGTACAAAAAATTGTATCATTAAATTATCTATCTAATAACTGCGCCACGCCCCTGCGATCGATTGGCAGTGAAAGTGTTAACAAGTAATGAGGTGAAAACTAAAAAAAAACCTGACTCACTCTGGTCCACTCTTTCTTAATAATTATAAAGGTCTTCAAAATTTAGCTTAGAATTACTCCTTCTTCGCTTTTTGTTGTGTTTTAAAACTCTATAAGTCGACTTCGAATTCTTTAAAACAAAACATTAATATAATCGAAGTTAGTAAAACGCAAATTATTAAGGATAACGCAAAATGTAGGACCTCATGAGAACCTCTAGCTTTTAATTAAAAAAGCTCCATTAAAATTTGTTTCCCTTGAAAACAAATATGAGCACACAGATGAAAAAATACAGCTAAATTGATAACCTCCTTTTGTTAAAGTCAGTTGAAATTATAAAGTTACGGCTGATGCATCGCAGGAAACAAATAACCTAAGCCCTTACCTACGTCACATATTTTACAACATAATAGGGAAGTTACTGATTCATTTTCGTGTAAATGCAATCTTACGAAAACGATTCAGAAAGTTCGATTTCCGTTTTCAATGTAGACCCCTTTGGGCCCTTTGCCACCGCTTCGGACTACAACCGATATTTTTCTATTCGTATCTTTAAGAAAGAAAATGACGAAATCATGTTTACGTAGGTTCTTCTAACAAACAAATCGGCCTTCCTTGGTTTCATGCGATCCATCATACGTCGACTTCATAATCCGTTTTACAATATACACGTTGCCAACCGAAGTAAAGTAAAGTAAAGTAAAGTAAAGTATCTTTATTGCGAAAATACATGTGTTACATAGGTGTTCAGGTAATATTTATGAATCAGTGTATTCTGCCAGAATGTGGCGTGCAATGTTATGTTACAAAAATATAAACAAAATTTCAATTAAATTGTTAATACAGTTTCAGTCACAATAATAGGTACAATAGAAATAAAATAATTTAACGGTAATTGGGTTAACAATTATGAGTCTATTATAATATTATTCAAATTTTTGTCATTCATAAAATCATTTAAATTATAGAAACATTTATTACAAAGAAGAGATTTTAACTTACTCTGGAATAGAGAGCGTTTTTGTTCTCTTAGCTCTACTGGCAGTTTATTGTATATAATTGGAGCATTACAGAAGATGCTTTTGCGCATCATTGTTGTTGAACAATTGTTGAGACGGACTTTGTGTTCATCGCGCCTGCTCCGACCACCTTCAGGGGGCGGGGGGAACAGATCAGGGTTACTCTTTACAAATATTGCTGTTTCGTAAATATACAGTGATGGGACAGTTAAAATGTTGTGTTTTATGAAGTACGGTTTACAAGAATCAGTAACTTTCAAGCCGAACATGGCTCTGATGCATCTTTTTTGGTATTTAAAAATGTTAATAGTATTTGTAGAGTTGCCCCAAAAAATTATACCAAATCTTAAGTTTGATGACATTAGGCCGTGATAAGCGTTAAGCAAGGCTTCTACGTTGACTATAGGGGAGAGTTTATATAAAACGTATATAAGACTATTTATTTTTTTACACAGTATTTCTATGTGCGATTTCCAGTCCAGTTTTTTGTCAATACTTATTCCTAAAAATTTTGTCACCGCTACATCTTGAATTGTGTTATTATTATATTGTATGTCAAATTTGGTTAGTGATGCATTATCGCGTTGTCGAAAGTGAATGATATTAGTTTTATTTATATTTATTTTTAGATTATTATTGTCTAACCAGGCTACAATAGATGTTAATGCAGAATTAATGTCGTGTTCATATGTATCAGGGTTGTCACAAGCCACTGTAACAGTACTGTCATCTGCAAATAGTGAAACTGGTTGGGCTGTGGCCTTCGGCAGATCATTGATATATATCAAAAATAGCAGGGGTCCTAGCACGCTACCTTGCGGTACGCCATATTTCATTATACGTTCATTTATCTTTGATATAGATGAGACTTGAACCCTCGACCTTTTACTTTGAATGGGAAATGAATTTTCGCGAAGTATGACCTATGAAAAGACTAGAAAAATAGTACTCTATTTAAGGAAGAGATACGAAGGTGCTCTTGGTGACCGCCAAAATCTGTTTTCGTATCTCTTCCTTTAATAGATGAAATTGAACTACTACAGATGCATTAAAAAAACCTATGATAGGTATAACAAACTGTACGTTTGATTTTGGAAAATTCCTTGGTTTATCGAAATTATATGAGAAAATAAGTGTAGGCACCAATGTACCTGTCGTTTGCGCCTTAAATAAGTAATCAGTTAAAGTTAATCATGCAATGCAATATCCACACATACAAACTTTCACGTTTATAATTTTAGTAACGATTATAGTTAACTTTAAGATGTATAACAGATATGTAAGTATAATGTAATTTATTTTTTAACATTCTTTAAACCTCAAAGTTCAAATAGAATGTTGTTTTTTGCCAAATCAGCTTGTATAAGAACGAGTTACAAAATATTATGTATCTTTCAATCTGTTATTAAATCTACCAATACCTGAGTAGGTATACAGCAATATTGCCTTTCACTAAACACGTATTAGGCTTGTACGATCACCGATAGATTGGTGATGTATTGCCTTTTGCTACATCTAGTCTAGGGAGGTCAGACCCTAATAAATTATTAATAAATATGATAAACATCTCATTTCAAAATGCATGCTTATATTGTTATTCAATTTTGTTGATTCAACGCAGTATAACATTACTTTAGTTAGTTAAGTGGCCCGACGGTATGACTCTAAAACTAACAACCTAACAAGGTAAAGGTTTCTTGTTCGCTTCTTTACTTTACCTAAATAGACCGAAGTGAACAATAATCAAAGTGAGCACTTTATTTCATAATTTAGCACTTAAAGCTTTAAAGCACTTTGAATTTTGAATTTTGACACTAGTCCCATGGGAGTTCCATTGTGTACCTTCCCATCCTCCAAGGACATCCACTAGGGCTGGTGCGGCCGCAGATCTGGCTGAGGATCTCAAGAGGCGCAAATATGCAGGTCTCGACAGAGCCTACACATTTGCTCCCCTTGGAGTCAAGACCCCAGGTCCATAAAGTAACGAGGCTCTCCGGGTTTTTTTAAAATATCTGACCGTCTGGTCGATGCGTCGCGTTTTTTAGATCTATTTATTTAAATAAAGTAGTTACAGATTCACGCGAGTGAAACCGCGGGGCGTAGCTGGTTCTTCCATAAGGTAATTAACCTACAAATGTTTTAGAAAAGGCGGTTTAATAACACTCTCTTGAGTGAACAATATTAAACCACCAGATAAATTTAATTATTCAAATATTCTCCGTCTTAAAATAGCTCAGTTTCAAATTCCTTTTACAAAAGAGTGAAAGTATCTTACACAATTAACCTTTCACCTTTAATTAATAATCAATTTGAAAGATATCAAATTGATGGTTTAACCATAGGCCTGTGACCTTAAGAGTCAATGATTGACGTGTCTTGCTATTATAGAGTGCTACTGCTTTGATAAAATAAGTGGGGGTCCACTTTAGGTGCTCTTTGCGCCTTAAGGGTATGTTGATGGTGAGTAGCGGGAGAGGATTTATCGCTTTTGTATTAACACTTTCTTTGCCGACAAATCAGTCCTAGTGCCACGCTACGTTTTTGAGCGAAACTGCCTATCCTGTTTACAACTTATATACATTGCTAGTTTTAGAGAACCTAACTTGGTAAACCTAATTTAGGATTTAGGATACTATGTACAAAAAATTGTATCATTAAATTATCTATCTAATAACTGCGCCACGCCCCTGCGATCGATTGGCAGTGAAAGTGTTAACAAGTAATGAGGTGAAAACTAAAAAAAACCTGACTCACTCTGGTCCACTCTTTCTTAATAATTATAAAGGTCTTCAAAATTTAGCTTAGAATTACTCCTACTTCGCTTTTTGTTGTGTTTTAAAACTCTATAAGTCGACTTCGAATTCTTTAAAACAAAACATTAATATAATCGAAGTCAGTAAAACGCAAATTATTAAGGATAACGCAAAATGTAGGACCTCATGAGAACCTATAGCTTTTAATTAAAAAAGCTCCATTAAAATTTGTTTGATGGAGCTTTTTGATGAAAAAATACAGCTAAATTGATTTTTGTTAAAGTCAGTTGAAATTATAAAGTTACGGCTGATGCATCGCAGGAAACAAATAACCTAAGCCCTTACCTACGTCACATATTTTACAACATAATAGGGAAGTTACTGATTCATTTTCGTGTAAATGCAATCTTACGAAAACGATTCAGAAAGTTCGATTTCCGTTTTCAATGTAGACCCCTTTGGGCCCTTTGCCACCGCTTCGGACAACAACCGATATTTTTCTATTCGTATCTTTAAGAAAGAAAATGACGAAATCATGTTTACGTAGGTTCGTCTAACAAACAGATTGGCCTTCCTTGGTTTCATGCGATCCATCATACGTCGACTTCGTAATCCGTTTTACAATATACACGTTGCCAACCGAAATCGTACCTTTACATAAATAAATTAATAATGCTGGACAATCCACACAGCATCATCTAGCCCCAAACTAAGCAGAGCTTGTTTTATGGGTACTAGATGTATGAAATACTTAATACAATGCATTGTCATCTTACTATTTAAATGGGAAAGTCTGTATGAATGTTTGTTATAAGTAATCTCCGTAACTACTTAAGTTATTTATATGAAATTGGTATGTAGATAGTTTAGGATCTAGAATAACATACTGGCTATTAAAATTTGGAAATTTAAACCTTTGAGAGGTTTAAATAGGGTGCTAAAGTTTGTATGGAAAATTATTTTCTTTGTTTGATTCACTCAAAACTCAGTGTAAGTAAACTACAAAGTAAATAATTAAACACGTATTTTTTTATGAAACTACCCCTAGGTGAGCAATAAATTTCTGAAATTTCACAATTAAATTTCCATGCGGGTGAAGCCGCGGGGCGCATCTAGTATTTGATAATTTATAGTTTTATGGCAAAATAAAAAATGATAGATCATTAAAATTGAATGTAAATTCCGTTTAGGCAACAAAACAAAATATGCAATCGGCGATTATAGAATTAATTACCATCGCTCCACCCGAAATACTTTTCCTTTGTAAGAATTGCTTAAATTATTAACACATACATTTCGAAACTATGATAAACGCTAAAATCAAGAAGGATTTTTAGCGTTATGATAGTTTTATGATTATCTAATGGGTCTTGATTAGAAAGATGATAGAATTTGAGAGGAAACCAGTTCTTGGATGAAAGGCTGCTCACTTTTGTTTGTATTAATGTTTTGCATAACTGATGTTAGCTGATTGACCTGACCATTTAGAAAGGAATGACTTCTGATTTGGAAGGTATCGCTTTTCAACCAACTTCGAAAAGGAGGATGTTGATGATTCTTTGATTTATTTGAAAGTTGGTGATTCTCGCGTGATCTGCCAAGTTGTTTTTACGCCGGCGGGTTCACGCGCGTGAAAATGGATGAAAACATATTATGTTTTCATTATGTTTTCAGTTTTTGCGTAAAGACGTAACAAACATCCGTCCATCCAAACTTTCGCATTTATAAATTATTAGTAAGTATGATTGACTGAAAGTTGAAGTAGTTTTTTTAGTTTTTCTAAAAGAACCTCTAACTTCGAAAAGGAGGATGTTGATGATTCTTTGATTTATTTGAAAGTTGGTGATTCTCGCGTGATCTGCCAAGTTGTTTTTACGCCGGCGGGTTCACGCGCGTGAAAATGGATGAAATTTCATCCATTTTCACGCGCGTGAACCCGCCGTCAACAATCAATCATCAACATCCTCCTTTTCGAAGTTAGAGGTTCTTTTAGAAAAACTAAAAAAACTACTTCAACTTTCAGTCAATCATACTTACTAATAATTTATAAATGCGAAAGTTTGGATGGACGGATGTTTGTTACGTCTTTACGCAAAAACTACATCAGATTGAATTTTCATAGACGTAGTAGGCCTGTAATAAAACATGCATATTATGCATGCATATTAAATATATCAAATTATTTGAGGCTGATATAAAAAGTGTACCTGAAACTGATTTGTTTGGCAAAAGTGTATTAAGAAAAGATATAAAGCTTAAAGCTATAAAGAAACAAAATAAAGTTAACGTACCTAATAGTACAACAGTAAGAAAACAGGTGATCTTAAGACTACACTGGCCAATAGTATAACAGTAAGAAAGTCGATAATTTTAACAACACTGGCCTGCAAAACTAAGTATCACACTTTTAAATAATTTTTCTTCGTATCAAGTAAGATTATGACCAACAGATTCTCAATGAAGTAAATGGCTATTTTAATTTTACCATTTTAATAAGTTAAAATGTTAGTTACAAAAAGTTAAAAAAGTTAAAGTTAAAAAGTTAAAGTTGTCAAAAGCTGATATAATATTGCTTTTTATTACTATTATTTTAAATCTATAACCTAAGTAGCTCAGAACAAAAACGAAATTTTAAAAGTGTTATACCGACTTAGTTTTGCAAACCAGCGTAGTTTTATATAACATCATTTTTATTGATTGAATGATCTGTAAGTACTGACTTGCTCTCTCTTTTAAAGGTTGAAGATGCGTGAACTTGTAAACCAAGTGCCTACTTATTAAGAGGCTGCGTTGCGGAATATCGTGTTATTAAGAGTGGTAGGTACACAGCATAATTTTGTGGAGTGACGTATGTGAAAAAAACAACTTAAGTGTCGACTTTTACAAGAAAACTACACACGTAATGAAACTGGCTCTGAGGAACAAAATAATACGTATAAATTGTCCTGCTGTCACCTACTAAATAAAGAAAAGCTTTTCTGGTTCAAAAAGAAAACTTTCTATGACACGAAAAGATAAGGTAGTAACTAGGCATTTAGGAAAAGTTTTAATCATAAATCCGAAGTAGAATTCTCAGGGTTATAGATTATCGTAAATTTAATTTCTTGTTCTTAATTATATAAAGTTAGGAAGCATAAACTTTTTTATTCAAAACAAAGCACAGAAGCTAAAAGTTTTTTTTAAGGTTTTTATGAACAGGAGACTTGACGGTTCGTCAATGTTCTGTACCGAATTGAAGATTCAACTGTGACTTCACTGATATGTGTGAATTGGTCTTATAGCACAATCATAATTGACTTTTATAACTCTTCAACTTGTGTAACTAATTGATTGGGTAACGTTCGTCAAAAATCAATTTTTATTATACTCACATTATCACATATTACGTATCTATCAAATTGGTATTCTACATTTTTCTTTGATAGCTAAACAGAAATAGATAGGAAATTCTGTATTGCGCACTAGAAATAATTTACGAAGAACAAAACATAATACAGAATATGACTATTGGCATTCCTTTCACTCAAGAGCGATCTCTACCAGACAACTGTAGATGGATAGGAGCGTTGGATTGTACAGGGGGATCCATGTGCATTATAAATAAATACCTACCTACATATAATTACATAAATACAATGTATACATATTTGTGTTTTTTGAAATTGTATTTTGTTTCTATAAGTGGGAGCTTATTAATAGCCACCTGTTATCTTTACAAATCACTAATAAGTAATATTGTGCTGAAAGATCCCCTAAAATAAATAAATAAATAAATATTTACTTTATTAAAGGAAATTAAAGTGTGTTCAGAGAATTTTACAATACTTATTCCCTCGCGTGCACCAAGTATCATTTCATTGCCAAATATAATCCAATAAAACTTTCCTGGCACTAAATTAATTTAAAACGAAATACTTACCATGATTTGAGTTTTTTTGAGTCTTATGTTATTTCAGCACAGTTTCATGCGCTCTCAGTGACATTGACTTATATCACGTTTCGTGATCACGGAAGAACACGTGATAGAAAGAAGAAGAATACGAATAATGGTATAATTAAAATTTTCATCCTAAATGTAACAGTTTAAAAAAGGGTCCAAAAAGTGGTTGAAAATGAAACAAAATGTTTTATTTTATTGTTGTTTTTGTTGTTGTTGTATTTTATTTTAGGAACTGTCATTGGTAGCCCATCAAAATTTAACATGCACTTTTTCATAAATTATGCCAGCGATTCGTTCAGTAGTTTTTGCGTGAAAGAGGAACAAATATCCATCCATCTACTCATCTTTACATCCATAAATAGATTCATATACATTATAATTAGTATGTACCTAAGTAAGTAATAATAAGGAGAAGTAAGGATTCTAAAATAGAGAGGTTACTGGGTAGATAATTAGGTATACCTTATATGTAATAAAGGCTCTTGCACATGCGGGCGACGCAATATTCTCCGTAAAGCAATGAATAAACATTGGATCAACCCGTGCGGTCATCGCAAGGAGATTTGTATTTATGAGTTTAGAAAGTAGCTCTTGTAGACTGCATTGTAATGGTGAAGCTATATTTGTAGCACTCGAACGTACCATTCATATGATGAACTCAGTGACATAGCGGGCAAAGGTCGGCCTGCAACCTGCAACAAAAATTAAAGAGATAATCATCAGTTTATTTCTTCAATACATCGTATAAAACAAAGTCGCTTCCCACAGCCTTTCCATATGTCTGTCCTTAAGTATGCTGTGATCTTTAAAACTACGCAATGGATTTAAGGTGGTTTTTTAATAGATAGAGTCATTCAAGAGGAAGGTTTATATGTAAAATAATCGCATGCAAAGCCGGGGCCCGGCGCTGGTATTTGAAAATAAATAAAATATTAAATTATGCTGGACAATTGCAGCATCATCTAGCCCCAAGCTAAGGAGAGTTATTGGGTACTAAAATCTGGTCATATAATATACCACAAGCTTTAGAATTCAGATATGTAAAAGGTGCACATCGCAGCAGCAAGTTGAAGATGCGTCAAACTTATAATAATTGCTTGAACTTATACAACCAGAATTAAAATCAAAAACTCGTCAGAATTAGTGTGAAGATCTCAAAAAATGATGGTTTTTCATTAAAAAAGACATTTTGTGTGATTTTGCTGATACAGTACCTAAACTATCAAATCCGGTTTTACTTCTATCTTTTTATTGTTAGTGAGAGATTTCATTGCATATTCCAATATATGTATAAAAAATATTATTAAGTAATAAAACAGAATTATGCTGATTCTTGTCAACAGGTATGGTTCAACCATCAGAGCTTCCTAGATCCACCCAATCGTGATCCGAAATTATCGGACAAATCATGACTTAAAACAACGTCTATTATCCTTTTTATTTATAAACGCGGTCTATAGTTAAAAGAAAAGTACCTACCTATATGGTTATGAAAGAAAATACAATAAAGGAAGACCACAAAAGACCATCCCGGCCAGTGCTCGAATCTTGCCATCAATCTAGTTTTTTTTTTAATTATTATTAAAAATTATCATTTTTAATAAATATGGTTCAAAATCAATTACTTATCCTATCACCCTTACCTTTAAAGCAGAAAACCCTTAAATAATAAAACTTGTATTGCAATAGAGTTAAGCTCTCTTTATTAATTCAAATATTAACATTACAGATTAGGTATATCTATCAGTTATTTATGGGACGGATAAAACTCACGACATTATAAAAATAGGGAGCTAGTATTTTATAAATACTAAACGATGAAGGATTTTTCATAAATACTTTTTGAATTTTCTACTAGGTAAAGACGACGGCCCCAACTTGATACTAAGTTTATTCTTACTTTTTATTAGCAAATCGTTGAACCGCAATTTATAAAGACCCTTAATCATCAGCTAAGCGAGCTAAGCTGAATCATTTATAAATAACGCTGTAGTTTCAAAATGATTGCTTCAGAACGGAAACGATAAACTGATAGTCTTTGATTATGATTGGTATTGCATTAATGAAAGAATTGAGAAAGATTGCCATTTGTCTATTGAAACATTAGAATATATTGCCATTTGTCTTTTGAAATGGTAGTAACTATTGTCATTATAACGTACACTAGCATCTGTCCACGGCTTCGCACGCGTTTTTTCTATGGACACGTTTACTGACTATTACTATCCCATGGGAACTGATATAAGGGATGAAAAGAAGCTTATGTGTTATCCAGGGCTAGAACTATGTCTATTCAAAATTTCAGCCCCGATCCGTTCAGTATTTTTTGCGTGAAAGACGAACAAATATCCCTACATTTAGGTATACATCCATACAAACTTTCACGATTATAATATTAGTAACGAAAGGATTGTCCGTGTATGGGCTAGGTGGGTATTAGTGTGGCTATATATGATTATCAAATTCTACAAGACTTTAAGGCATTGATAACTTATCGTAGCTTAAATCCATAATTAAAAACGATCTAATAGTTGAAAGTGTTAAAAAAACAACATAATAATATTTGAAAATACCTTTGATTTTTATCAGTCAGAAAACCAATCTATAATATTTCTACAGTAGGTATTTGTTTAATTTCTAAATAATACAAAAATACCTTATAGTAAACCATCAAAATTGTACTATGTGCATTGAAAAGAGAATTACGTATGAAGGTCGCCTTTGAAGCGATCTCTTTTTACTTTTACTTAAGCCTAGGTACTTTTACTAAGAAATCACACGCGAGCGAAGCTACACGCAAACACTAGTCTGAATAAAACTGCACAGATGACGAAATCATTATGAAAGGACTTAGTAAACAAGCTCTTGCCTTACGAAGATATCCGCGCGGCATCTCCCTTGTAAACGCATTTAGAGGCGACTAAAGTGGTCTCGCGGACGTGACTAGTCCTAGCCTTTGGCAACCGAGGCATGTACGGCATTTAGTAGGTGCGTGAATAAATGACCTACCAACTGCTAGGTTGTTCCCATCCGATTAAGCCAAAACCGATCACGGGGCATACGATCACGGCAAACGGCGTCAAACGGTTTCATCCGATCATGCCATACAAATACAGCCTTATTTTTTGATAACGTTTGTAAGCATAATATATTTTAAGATAGATTTTCAGTTTCAAATGTTATTCGTAGTGTGTGTTTATATGATTCAGTAGTTTTTAAGGCAAGACGGCGAAAATAAAAAAATATGCTACCTATACGAATCAGTCAGTCATTTAACGAAACCAGTCTTAAGATTATAAAATGAATATTGATTTTTATTCATAAAATAAATACATAGGTATATCGTTCTAAATACACACAGATTATTTTTACTTTATTATTTAACTAAATCGCAATTGATAATCACATTTAAGTATACAAGGGAAACTATAAGTTAGAGCAATTGCAGAAAAAGGAGATTAGCGTTGGTTTATGCTTGGAAAAATTAAGAAATTAATGTTTATGAATGATTTTTAACAAACACTATTTATTTTTTGTTGATTATATTGTTAATATTTTACACTGATTCGTTTATTAGGTATATAATTTCTTACCTAAACCGCGATTCAAAAACATAGGTAAATATTTTTTGTAAACAAATGAGGTACAAAACCAATGGAATATTGGTGGAACATATTTACGACACTGGTATCATCAGAGCAAGCTGCAGGAGCTCCAAACAATTCGTGGCTTTGATAGTTTTCATTCATCATTCCATTGGTCTTTTAGTTGTTTTCGAACCCGAACTTGGATCTTTTTCGCTGGTCTTGAGTTATTACGCGTTGTTGAAGAATTTGTTTTTTATTAACAACGAAAATCACAATCAAGGAATAGAAAAAATTACAACTAGTAGGTATAATACAATTGAAACCATTGAGCTAACTGCAGACGGTTGCAAACAGTCTAAAGGTAGCTCAATTGATCCATGTCAATACCAGTCGGAAGCGTCCCCAAGACACTGGCTGCTTTACCACGCTGTATGGCAATGCTGATGCGCTGAGCCAGATACCAGCTCTCGGGTCACGCGTCGCATCGTTCAGACGCTCATATATTTTTTTGAAAACCCGGAGAGCCTCGGTACCCCACGGAATATATTATTTATTTTGTTTTGGTTTTTAGTGGTTAGCTTGATGTTACCCTGCTATTGTCTGTTCTAAATCAGAGTATAGCTATATTCGAGCCATCCAGCTTGTAGAATCTTTTCTAACAAAGGCACTGACATCAGAATCAGCATGAATCAGCCGATGAAGGGGTGAATAACATTTTAATATTCAGAGAGAATTTGAAGAGAGGTTGGACACCAATTACCTAGATGTGACTCTCTTCAGCGTCATTAATTATCATCATCACTATCATATTCTGAGTTACTTGAGTTTCTTCAAATATTCAGGGGCCGAATGCCACTAATTAAAAAAAAAGGTCACAATAGTGCCATTGATGACGTTTGTGCATTTGATATTCTATTATTTTTGCGCTTGAAGAGACTTTCATAATTAGAATGTCAAATTGGTAGTTATAAAGGTAATCGTCACAGCTATGAATGAACCTCAAAAAGTTGGGTAGAATACCAAAAAGAGTTAATCATTGACATTTTGACAATACTATTGTAATGGTGAAGCGATTTATTTAGTGGAATTCGGGCCCAGATGATAAGCCTTAAATAAGGCTGATAACATTAATTTACCAAAATTCTACAAGCAGGTGGTGACTTAGCATGATTTGTTAGTGCCTGGTTTATACTTTGTTAAGTGTCAAGTGCTTCTGAAGGCAGGAGGAGCTCCCGTTATACAGGAGCTACAGAGCCTCTTTAATGCCGTCCTTCACAGTGGGAGAACTCCTAAGGCGTGGAGCGGGGGTTTGGTGGTGCTCTTTTTTAAGAAGGGCGATAAAACCCTCCTTAAAAACTATAGACCCATCACACTCCTGAGCCACGTCTATAAGCTGTTCTCGCGAGTGGTCACGAATCGTCTCGCCAGGAGACTCGACGAGTTTCAGCCACCGGAACAGGCCGGGTTCCGCGGAGAATATGGCACCATAGACCACATACACACAGTGCGGCAGATTATACAGAAGTCCGAAGAGTATAATCAGCCCCTGTGTCTCGCTTTTGTGGACTATGAGAAAGCCTTTGACTCTGTCGAAACCTGGGCTGTTCTGGAATCCTTACAGCGATGCCAAGTAGACTATCGTTATATCGAGGTGCTGAGATGTCTCTACGATGCCGCTACTATGAGTGTCCAAGTACAGGACCAGCAGTCTAAACCCATCCAATTGCGCAGAGGAGTGAGACAGGGGGATGTCATATCCCCGAAACTGTTCACGAGCGCATTGGAAGATATGTTTAAGACGCTGGACTGGAAAGGTAAGGGCATAAACATAAACGGCAATTACATCTCACACCTACGATTCGCTGATGACATAGTCTTAATGGCGGAGTCGCTAGAGGAGCTGACCCACATGCTGGACGGCCTAGTCTCAGCCTCACGACGCATCGGTCTTGGCATGAATTTGGATAAAACCAAAGTCATGACCAATAACCACATTAATCCAGGACCGGTCGTCGTAGAAGGCCACCTTCTCGAAATTGTTTCCGAGTACACTTACCTTGGGCAGATTGTGCAGTTAGGTAAAAACAATTTTGAAAAGGAGGCCAAGAGGAGGATTCAGCTGGGCTGGGCAGCGTTTGGAAAACTACGTCGAGTCTTCTCGTCATCCATACCGCAATGTTTGAAAACGAAAATTTTCAATCAGTGCGTCCTACCCGTAATGACCTACGGAGCTGAGACGTGGACACTCACGGTAGGGCTGGTCCACCAGTTCAAAGTCGCTCAGCGAGCTATGGAAAGAGCTATGCTCGGAGTTTCTCTGAAGGATAGGATTCGTAATGAATACATCCGACAGAGAACCAAAGTTATCGACATAGCTCAAAGAATTAGCAAGTTGAAGTGGCAGTGGGCCGGCCATATCGCGCGAAGAACCGACAACCGTTGGGGTAAACGTGTTCTTGAGTGGTGACCGCGACTCGGCAAACGTAGTGTAGGACGCCCTCCGGCCAGGTGGGATGACTATCTGCGAAAGACTACTGGCAGATGCTGGATGCGGCAAGCTGAAGACAGGGCGCTATGGGGCTCATTAGGGGAGGCCTATGTCCAGCAGTGGACTAATATAGGCTGATGATGAAGTGTCAAGTGCAAGTGACAAGTGCAAGTGGCACCTGCGTCTTGTAAGCAATATTTCTAGAAACGGCACCGCGCCTTTTAAATTAAATTATTTTCATTCTAGTATTTGTACATCTTTATTAACAATGAAAATTACAATCAAGGAAGAGAAAAAAAATACAACTAGTATATACAATTGAAACCATTGACCTAACTGAAGACGGTTGCAAACAGTCTACAAGTAGCTCAATTAATCCATGTCAATACCAGTCGATTTATTAGTAATTCTAGTTAACTTTACTCACAGTAAAGTCAAACTTCGTAATTAATCAATTTGTAACACAAGTTCTGGCCCCAAAACCGCTACATTGTAAAACAGTGTCCTAATTAAGCCACAGAACCTGTGACGTCACGAAACAAGAGACGGCCGATGAACCCTGTGACGTTTAAAATATATTTTAGTTTATTATTCTAGCGTATCTAAAGAATATAAAATGTCGCTCCATTAATACAGAAAACAGAGTTTGGTGGCCACCAAAGGCAACTTCGTATCTCTTCCTAAACGGGGCAAAATGCTGATACATTAAAAAAGCTTATGATAGGTAATTCCTTTGTTTAACGAAATTATATTAAAATAAGTAGCGCTACTTTAGCTCATGATTGCGTTAATTGAAAAATATTGACGATTCAGCGGAGGAAGGTTGGTGAAATGTCGATCATTATTTATTTACGATCATTCTGACAAACAAGTCATCGCGTCAGGAATTATTCTTTTATGAACACTATTAGTAAAACGCGTAGAGTGATTTTCACGAAAGAAGTCCCCTAGACGCGGCGCTGTAGTAGTGCGACCGAATGAAGCTAGCAAGCATATAGCAATCTGTCAAATTTAGTTCCACCAGTTGCCGTGGGACTTTTTTCATGAAACGGACTCTAATATAGACATGACAGGTAGAGCTTTGAATTTTCTCTCGTAGGCTATTAGCGTGCAAATTTGTACGTTCACATTATTGGCTTTTCTCATGTTGAGTGGAGAATTGTTAGGAACTTGTTTCGTATTCTCAGATACTATGTATTGGCTACATTGTTATAACTTATAACAATCCTTACTCTCGCGTGACCCGAGAGCTGGTGAATATCTGGCTCAACGCATCAGCTTTGCCATACAGCGTGGTAATGCAGCCAGTGTCTTGGGGACGCTTCCGACCGGTTGACATGGATCAATTGAGCTACCTTTAGACTGTTTGCAACCGTCTGCAGTTAGCTCAATGGTTTCAATTGTAAATACTAGTTGTAATTTTTCTATTCCATCCTTACTTCCTTACTAATAGGTATTATAAGCGCGAAAGTTTGTATGTACAGATGTGTGAATGTATGGATGTTTGTAAGTTCCTCTTTTACGCGAAAACACTGAACGGATCGAGCTCAAATTTAGAAAAGACGTAGTTCTAGCCCTGGAATAACACATAGGCTACTTTTCATAGAATAACGCGTGCGAAGCCGGGGTAGATGCTAGTGTTGTCATATAAGATGGTAAGAGGCCTGATGGTATGACACTAGTGCCATGGGAGTTGGGGAGGCCCATTGTGGGGGACGCTACATGCGTCGACACACTTGCGCCTTCCCACCTTCCAAGGACATCCGCGAGGGCTGGTGCGGTGGCAGATCTGGCTGAGGATCTCAAGAGGCGCAAATATGCAGGTCTCGACAGAGCCTACGCATTTGCTCCCCTTGGAGTCGAAACCCAATTTCCGTAGGGTACCGAGGCTGTCCGTCCGGGTTATTATAATATATCTGAGCGTCCGGTCGATGCGTCGCGTGACCCGAGAGCTGGTGAGTATCTGGCTCAGCGCATCAGCATTGCCATACAGCGTTGTAACGCAGCCAGAGTCTTTACGTCCAACTAGTCTCGATAAGGAGCAATTGAGCTACCTCTAACCTGTTTGCAAGTTTGCAGTTAGCTCAATTGTTTCAATTATAACTACTTAAACTTATTAGTTTCAACTCCTTCATAGTCATTTTCTTTGTTAATAAAGAGACTAGATCTAAACTCATAATTACATATCTACCAACTATAAGGCCAAATAACACGGTCAAAAGTTTTATAGTCAAGTAGTTAAGAATATTAAATTGTTGTTTTTAGCAAAACAAGACTGTTCTGCTACAAAACCAATCACGTAAGTACGTATCAACTAGTTTGTGAACTCTTGCGCAACCTATGTGTAAACTACGCAGTCGTTTCTATTGAAAAAGCTTGTAGATAGAAATAGTGATAATTGGGAAATACACCAAGGCTTCATCGAACCTTGGTGGTCCAATCAGATATATACCTTAACGCATTCACACCGCAACCCACAAGACGGACCGAAGCAAGCACTTGCACGTTAGAACTGCTGGCAGTCAAAGTGTTTAGGCACAAACATGAGGTACTCTAGCGCCACCACATATCACTACATACATAGTATAAAACACAGCTTCTCTTTTTTTTTATTTCTCTGTCCCTATATCCCTCTATGTATGCTTAAATCTTTAAAATTACGTTAAAAAAAAATTACATTAAATTACGGTTTAAATAGATAGAGTAGTGATTCAAGAGGAAGGTTTATACGTATAATAAAACCGTGGGAAGTCGGGGTGGGTCGCTAGTTTTATTACATAGGAATTTCCAAAAATCAAACGTATAGTTTGTTATACCTTAGCTTTATTCAATGCATCATGTAGTAGTTTTTTTTGTCTATTTTAGGAAGAGTTACGAAAACAGAGTTTTGTGGCCACCAAGAGCAACTTCACGACAACACTGCGCAACGCGGGCTTTAAAAAATCTGAGCTCCAAGAGTATAATAGCTTGAGGGTAGATTAATAATTCTGAGTTCTACAAGCAATGTATGTGTAGCTAGTAGGTATACATATAGGTAGTAAGCTATCGTTGTGCCGTGGTGGATGAAGGTCTACCTACGACGTAGGAGGTTGTGGGTTTAATTTCCGCCTTGGGACGAGGTTCGATCCACCAATATTTGTTCCGGGAAATAATCTAGATCCATACAAACTCCGCTTAGCTTGGGGCTATATGATTATGTTTGAATTGTCGAAAATTATTAAAGAAAACACGACCTATGACCTAATCTTACCTGACCTATCTTATGTACATAGAACTACTTATCTATCTTTTTGTGTAAAATTACAACACAACTTAGTTACTTTTTAGTATTGAGTTAATTCACACAGTCCGTTATGTGACGAAAAAGATTCAAGACCAACTCGTAAAATTTGTTATTTATTTGTTGAATTTCCTTAATAAATAAATAAAATAACAATGTGGTTTCCGTCCACCAACACCGACCCATTCCCAAACCTGTTTACATACAGGGTGCCACATGACACGTGTCCAAAAGGGGGCTATTCTGGACGCTAACGTGAAGAACTTTAAATTGTGCATTATTAACAAAGAAAATTGCTATCAAGTAATGGAAACAAATTAAAGCTAGTATATAAACGCTATGGTGCCCATTAGGGAAAGCTTATGTCCAGCAGTGGACTAATAAAGGCTAATGAGATGATGATACTGATATACAATTGAACGTTTTTCTAGAAAAAAGGTCATAAAATTAAAAAAAAATTAAATAATTATTCGAAATTCGAAAGACTAGCTTAAAAGTTGAAAACCTCTGGGTCCAGAATCTCATCCTTTCGGCTTAGTCCACTTGTTTCGTGGTACCTTGTATTAACTTTAGAACGTAGATATTACGTATTAAACGTTAGAAGGGGCGATAAAGCTCTTATCCATAATCTACACAGTAGGTAACCAATCTTGCCCCTAGGCTCGCTTAAACTTTGCCCTCGTAATCATTATATCCAAACCAATTTATCCAAAATTAAAACAAACAATCCATTTCACGTGGGACACGGCCTAAGTAATCATTACACCGGAAAGTTAAATACGGCCGGCGCTTAGACTGTAATAAGGCGGTTGTTGAACGAAAAGAAGCTAGTTAAGTTAGGAGTTGTCTGCTATTTTAATACATTATTGCGCCCCAGTCTCGGACGCGACGACTGGTATTGATATGGATCAGTTCACTTACCTCTAGACTGTTTTGAAACCATCACAAGTTGGCGTATTTGTTTCGTTTTACTAATTTAAATCTGTTTGTATTCATTGATTGTAATTTTCTTAATTTCTATAGCAATGTCAGGCAAACTGTCTTATCTCATAGTAAACCTACAAATATATAAACTATTTGAAACAGATACCGTATGTATCGGCTGTTTTAAATGATCAGAAGTATTCAAGAGAATGTCTAATGAAAAGATAGATCTGTTGACTCAGGCGATCAGGCCAAGCTTGATAATTTTACAAATGTATGCAAATGAGTAGCTTTGGGCATTCTGACGTTAACTAGAGCCTACATAATACTTTGGATTTAATGAATAACTTTGAATGTTTGTTTTTACTGGAGGCTCATTAAAGTTTACGAGATATCTTGAGTGGAAAGATGATTTTAATAATGCTGGACAATCCACACGGCATCATCCAGCCCCGATATAAAATGATTTTTTAATTATTCTAAATTGTATTATTTCAAAACTATTTATTAAGTAGTTAAATTTATTCTTTTTTTTTTTACTAAATTTAATTTTGTAGATTTAAATATAAATTAATATAATTATTTTAAATTTCTATAAACTAATGTAATTGGTTATTAAACCATATTAGTTACTAAGGAAATAGGCTCCGAAACTACTGGACCGAGTTGAAAAATTCTTTTACCAAAAATTCTACATTATCCCTGATGAATGTGCATGGTGATAACCTATGCGAAGCCGGGACGGACCGCTAGTTTAAAATATTCATAGTATAACGTGAAGAGGTTACAAACATCCATTTATCCAACCAAATTTTCGCATTTCTAATATGAGTATGATGTGATATTAATATTGTGATATAATAATGTGATATTGTAAATAAGTACTAAATTTGTAATATATCAATAAGCTTTGAAATAAAGAATTATCTATCTATCTATATTAGTGTGAATTATATCAGTCATCTAGTACCTAAGTAAGTAAGTACCTTGTCTAAGTGCTTAGGTATTTTGTAAGCCTAAAGAAATAAAGATATTGATTTACTGATATATTTTCCCATAACACAAGCTCTGCTTAGCTTGGGGCTAGATGATACTGTGTGGACTGTCCGGAATTATTTAATTATTATTTTTACGAACTTTATAACCTGCCCACTGCCACTTCAATACCTGCCTCATTAGTACTGTAAATAACATTCAGCAAATATCAAATCTCATCAAATATTACGTACGTACATACGAATATAAAATATTATTTCTTACACAGATTAAACTGACGAATTTTAAGAAGCTAAACAAAGCCATCTGCCCGCGGCTTTTCACGCTTTGTTTCTAGGGAAACTTTTCAAGGCTATTAATTTCCTATTACGAACTGATTTATGGGAAAAGTAGCTTACGTTTTATATCAGGGCTAGATAGAATTACGTTTATTCAATATCCATACTTCCATACATAAAGCTTATGTTTTATATCAAGGCTAGAACTAGGTCTGTTTAAAAAAACAGCCCGATCCGTTCAATAGTTTTTTGCGTGAAAAAGTAATAAGCGACTTACAAACTTTCGCGTTTCTATAAGTTATAAGGATTATAGTGAGGAAACGTATGCGAAATCCTTATTTTATTACCTTGTTTAAAATCTCTATGCGATGTCCATGTGGTAACGGTGGTCTATTCCAAAAGCAGTTAAATTAACAATCTATCCGTAACCATGGCAATAAACCGTTTAAATTGCTTATCACGTGCCTATGTTAGATAAGTGTTAAAAAGAAGACCAAATCTACTTTGTGTAATACGGTTAACATTAAAAAGAAATCCTAAATTTAAAAGCAAAGCTTATGCTATTTGTCTTGCTCTTCAATCTCATAGATCGAAATGAAATTTCAAATCTTGTTAATAAGATGTATGCATCCATCAACGAAACACTTTTTATTTATATAAAAACATTAAAACACCATTTTATTATTTTGAAAAAGCCTAAATATGTTTGCTTTGATTTATATTCTTAGTATTCTGTGTGAGTTTCAACCAAATCGGGCTTATAGTTAAAAAGTGACCAAAAAGACCATAAAACTTCATCCAAGGGAAGATTGTTGATGTTTTTTATTTCTACTTCCTTTTACTACAGAGACATACCTATGTCTCTCCATTTTATGTAAGTATGCTTAGATCTTTTAAACCACGCAACGGATTTTAATACGGTTCTTTAATAGATAGAGTGATTCAAGAGGAAAGTTTATAATAAAAACGTGCGAAGCCAGGGCGGGTAGCTAGTTTATTTATAACCACACATGTGCGTAAAATATGGCGACTGAATAGTTACTAGAGGATTGTGTAAAGAAATAAGTTTTATATTATTTCCCCTTCTCATCTTTCGCAATGAGTTCAATATTAATTGTTAGAATTAATTTTTCGCATATTAACTAGTTATACGTAAATTTTATTTACATAATTATTGCTACAGCTTAACATTGTATTTTAAAAGATGCGTGCATATTTTATAGTTATGTATAGTTTAAAATTTGACTTGTCTTGGTGCTTTTTTTGTAAGCCTAAAGAAATAAGGTATTGATTAAGGAACGGATTCCTTAATCATCCTTTGTGTACCTAATAGTCAATAGTGTGTCCTTGTTTACGTAATTTCAATGGATTCAACCATAAATCAAAATCAACTATGGAGTTATTTGTGTAATGAAAATGAAATTGGAGAAAATATTCGGTTCCATCAATAACGTAAGAATTTATCTGAATAGGTTTCTTAGAATAAATTTCAGCAGAGATATTGGGCTATCTCCACGCGAGACTTTTTTCAACAAACTTTTACAATATCCATTATTTTAATATAAAAACAAAAATACCTATTTCTCTTGGTTACACCATCACGTGTGAACGCCTGGACCGATTTGCTAATTCTTTTTTGTTGTGTTTGTTATTGTAAAGAGAAAGTTCTTATGAAATAAAAAATTGAACATTGCAGGGAAAATTAGAAAATTTAAGAATACTTAACCACCAAATATTAAAATTATTTTTTAATCTCATCGCTTTGATCAATAAAAATCTTTTTTAATGCAACCTTACGACACGTTTGACATAGAATTGATAATATTCATAATAATTAAGACAGAAAAACGTCTGTCGGGTCAGCTAATTAATTAACCAGCTAGCTGGTTAATTAATAATAAAAAGCTTTTTATTATAATCATTAAAATTCATTTTTTCAGATTACACGAAATCTTTTTAGTTCTATATCTTCTTACGTTCTATCCATCCAAGATTGTCTGGTAGAGGTCGCTCTTCAGCGATAAGACCGCCAATAGTTTTGTTTTAAGTATATTGTTATTTTTATTTAAGTGTGCATTTAAATGTTTTCCATCTATCTTGTCAACTGTCAAGTGTACATATAAACCGCCTAAAATGAAAATTGCCCCTTGGATTAATTTACATTAAATTTCTAAGAATTAGACGCGGACGAAGCCACGTTCGCTCCTAGTATAAATGGAAAAATGTCGTTTCTCCGGCATATTAATCATACGTATTAACCATAATCATTATATCATCATTACAGTCATTGTAGTCATCAAGGCGATGACAGTCATTCATATCATATTATAGCTACACATAGGTACATTTTTAAGAGGGAGCTATGATTTTTCCAAAGTGACATTACGAGTCTGTCGGTGCACAGAGTCAAGTTAAGGGTCAATCTAGACCTAGATAGGACCCCGAGCCATCAACGTAAAAAAAACTGACTTGAATGAAATAAATTAATCATAATTTGTTGTGGTCGTAATGTGAAAAAGTGATTGGGGAAAAAAGTCATGAAAGTGCATTGTTTTGCACATAATTTGTTCGAGATCTAATAATAATAATAATAATAATAATATCTATAATTTGTTAGAAACCCTGTGGTTTATTTCACTGATTTATGTTTCGATTCGTAGGTTATTACATAAATACAATAGACAATCCACAGCATCGTCTAGCCCCAAGCTTAGCAGTTATTAGATTTGCTGATATACTTAATATAATTACTAATATACTTAATATAATACATTAAATAGATAGATATTTATACATACAAAACAACTAGAACCACGTAAAAAAAATTTAAAATCGTACAAACATTTGGCCCAAGGCAGGAATCGAACCTCTTCCTTCTTAGGCGGCCCTTCGCCCGCCGCGCCACATCGGTCTTCAACTACTAATTACTTCCTTCCTCTAACCCAGGTTCTTTGTTAGTTCTTTTAATAAATAATACATTGATTTTTTCACTAACTACTTTCCAAAAGATATATTATTATATACTCATAATCTGATTCCGGACAAAAGATTGAAGCGAAGATAAAATCAATTATCACTTTATCATCACTACATAGTGTAAAAAAAAGTTGCTTTCTCTGTCCCTATGTCCTTATGCTCCTATGTCCTTATGTATGCTTAAATCTTTAAAATTAAGCAAGCTAAAGATTTAAGCATACAAAGGGACATGTCACATGACCCTATGTCCCTATCTACAGAGGAAGCGACTTTGTTTTATACTATGTAGTGATGATGCCCGAAACATCGAAGAATTATTTCAATTGCTTATAAAATGGCTGGTAGTTCTTCAATCTCGCAATAAAATCTATTACAGCAATGCAATGTGCATTAGCGTTTCGTACAATTGCCTTTCTTCATACATTTTTAAAACGTTACAATTTGCCAACGATTGCTTAGTATAATTTTAATTATATACAATCTTTCATGGACATTTTTGAAAGTATGTGGCCAAAGGGTCAGGGGTCACTGCTATTTTCAAAGTTCAGGGTTCAAAGAGAAATTAAAAATTATTGCTTTGAAAATTTTTGGTTAAATATCCTAAGATGTATTTTGTTCAAATTATTATTTTTCGTTACATAATTATACGGAAAAGTAAGCACAATATGGGTTATTTATTGTACACCAGTTGTTGCTCTTAATTTTCTATGGTAAAAATTACTTATTTTGAATTATGACTCAGGAATAAAAATCCTACTAAGTAATATTATAAATGCGAAAGTTTGTAAGGATGGATGGATGTTTGTCACTCTTCACGCAAAAACTACTTAACGGATATGGATGAAATTTGGCACAGAGATAGATTATAGTCTAGAATAACACATAGGCTATATTTTATTATCCCGGAATTCCCACGGGAAAGGGAATAACATGGGTGAAACCGCATGGCGCTGCTAGAAGAAAATAAAAAATTAAAACAGACAGACGTTATCGAAAAAGATTTCTTTGTCTCTGTCGGATGAATTCGCTACACGCATGTAATGTCCAGCTACTAATGACATAAGTCGTTGTCATGCTCATATATTTATGGCAATGCCGTCGAAGTCTTGAAAGGAAGGCAACACTATCTCTTTGCATATTACTGACTCATTATCACCTCAAATCTGAGGATTTTTAACTCTTGACCCTACCCAATGACCTCCATTAGAACGTTTAATTCGTCGCATTCACTATTACGCCATTCTATAAGATTTCTACCATCATCATCATCAGCCTATATTAGTCCACTGCTAGAAATAGGCCTCCCCTAATGAGCGCCATAACGCCCTGTCTTCAGCTTGCCGCATCCAGCATCTGCCAGCAGTCTTTCGCAGATAGTCATCCCACCTGGCCGGAGGGCCTCCTACACTACGTATAATAAGATTTCTCTACATACAACTACTTTAATTTAGAAGGAAAGTCGGTTGGATATCTCACACCTTGCATTTGATGTTTCGTTCAGAATTGATGTCATTTGAAGTGATTTAATTTAAATGTCTAGACATATTAAATTTGAATTTGCATCCGGTTCCGAATAATTAAAAAATTCGGACATATAATTATGATACAGGTGAAATAGACTTTTAGACTTTATTTTTTATATTATTTTGATAATTATGCATTTGTTTCAGAATTTGTTTTGTAAAACAAGTAAAAAGTAATAAAAAAGTAAAAAATATTTATTCAAGCAAATATTACAAGAACTTAACCTAATACACACTTTCACAGAAAAAGACAAAAACGTTAATTTGCTGAGCGAAATTTAAAAGAAATTTACATTGGCTTCCTCACTAGGCTGAGCCTGTATCGAGGAAGCCAGACTACAATATTTGTTTCTCAGAAAATATGCGCTCGGCTTACACTTGTCTAAGTGCTTATTTTGTAAGCCAGAAGAAATAAAGTTTTTAATTTCTGATTTCTATTAATTACAAAAATACATTACGTAAGCCAAGTACATAGACGGCCTAATCGGTTAGAAGCTATATCTTCCAGGCATACTTTATAAAAAATAATTATGATGGGATTACGTGAAAATTTTACGATTATTCTTTCGACTGGTATTGATGTATTGATTTGGATCACTTCAGTTTCACTTTCAGTTACATCTACACTTATTTCACAGAAATTAAAACCACACTTATCTTCATTTTTAATTTATTTGATTGTAATTTTCTTTATTAATGAAGAGTAGAACAATTCGACTATCATTTAAGATCAATTGAGCTACCTTTAGACTGTTTGCAACCGTCTGCAGTTAGCTCAATGGTTTCAATTGTAAATACTAGTTGTAATTTTTGTATTCCTTTGCTTGTAATTTTCGTTGTTAATAAAGATTGTATTATATGACTAAAAAAAAAAACATTCGACTATTATTTAGTACCGGTATCTAAATCCTGTGTCGTGAGAATTTGTCTCAATGTGATGTTCAAATAGCTTAGCCTTAGATTTAGTTTTAATTAGTGACCCGCCCCGGCTTCGCACGATTTTATCAAACGTATAAACCTTCCTCTTGAATCACTCTATCTATTAAAAAAACCGCATCAAAATCCGTTGCGTAGTTTTAAAGATTTAAGCATACAAAGGGACATGGGGACATAGGGACATAGGGACAGAGATAGCGACTTTGTTTTATACTATGTAGTGATTTAGGAACAAGTTTTCAAGAGCTATTAACTCGTTCCATCATCACTACAAAGTATAAAACAAAGTCGCTTTTTCGTTCCCTATATCCCTATGTCCCTTTGAATGCTTAAATCATTAAAACTGCTCAACGGATTTTGATGCGGTTTTTTTAGTAGATAGAGTGATTCAAGAGGAAGGTATAAGGTAATGTATAATAAAACTGTGCGAAGACGGGTTGGGTCGCTAGTTATATAATATAAAACAAAGTCGCTTCCCGCTGTCTGTCTGTCTGTTTCAATGTATGCTTATATTAACTACGCAATAGATTTAAATGCTGTTTTTTAATAGAGTGATTCACGAGTAATTTAAGGTTCATAATATGTGCAAAGCATACCCGTGCGAAGCCGGGGCGGGTCACTAGTTTATATATAAATTATCTTATTGAAACATAAGTACGTGGTTACGTAATTTATACATTCATTTCCCTGACTTTTGTAACTGATACACGAGTCTAAGGTCTTCGACACACGTTCAAATATTTCTTGAAAGAATTAGCAAACTGATGTGGTAGTGGACTGGCCATATCTCGTGAAGAACCGACAACCGATGGGGTAAATGTGGTCTTGATTGGAGACCGCGAGTCGGCAAACGTAGTTTAGAAGTCTCTCGGGCCAGGTGGGATAACGATCTGCGAAAGACTACTGGCAGATGCTGGATGCGACAAGCTGAAGACAGGGCGCTATGGCGCTCATAAGGGGAGGCCTATGTCCAGCTGTGGACTATACTTATAATAGGTTGATGATGATAATGATGTGAGTTTTCTTAGGTAAATCAAATTACATTCGACTTTATAGAGGGACAATAAATTCGCGGAAAATTATCCTCGTCTGTAAATGCTTTAAATCGCTGACGGTTTCTAATATAATTTGATATTCAGATTCCCGCTTCGGCACAAATGTTAGAATGATCTTAAACTTAACTTAACATTACCTTAAACTAAACTTAACTTAACATTACCTTAAACTTAACTTAAACTGAATTTGTTGTTACTCTGTTAACCTACTATTTAGCATGCAGTGTCCACCTATAACTGGTTGTACAATTAGCTTTAGCTAGGAAGAATGTATATTATTTGTAAGAATGATTGTAACACCCACTGGTAGACCAAATAAATAAATAAATAAATAAATCTGTAAATATTTCTTAGTAAAAAAGTAAGTAAAATTATACTTATTTTATAGACAACACTGAGGTAAATACGAGAAAAATGAGGACTATGTACATTTATAACCTGATGGTCTACAAAACTGGCTCTGTCTAAGCATGAGCTGGATGCAAGATTGCATCCAACGCTGGTCTTTCGCCAGGGCCACTTGTTGACACTATAACAATAAAAACAATGAAATAATTATACAAGTATGAATAGATATTTAAATAAAATAACATTCTAAAGTTAAAATGAAAAAGGAAATGATATTCAAAAAAGAAAATATGATCTACACTGCTGTTTATGTAGAGTCAAGTTAGGTAGGGACATACTCTACACTACACTATGTATCATTCATAGCTCTACAATTAAGAAATGCTTATCTTAGAGAGTTCTGGACATTTTTCATAAATTAGATTTTGTTTTATACTATGTAGTGATACATAGTATAAAACAAAGTCGATTTTTAAAACTACGCAACAAATTTTGATGCGGTTTTTTTTAATAGATCGAGTGATTCAAAAGTAAGGTTATAATAAAACCGTGCGTAGACGAGGCGGGTCGCTAGTTGTTATAAATATATATTTTTGTAGTATAAAGTACTAGATACGCCCTGCGTCTTCACTCGCGTGAAAATTTATAAAAAGTACCTTATGTATTTATACCATATTATTTCAGGCAGAACTGCATCTGGTAGAAATTTCACCTCGATCTTTTCGGTAGTTTTGGCTTGAATGGATAACAAACATCCATCCATCCATGCGTTTATAACATAGTGTGATAAAGTATATCAGTCATCTAGTGCCCATAATACAAGCTCTGCTTAGCTTGGGGCTAGATGATGCTGTAAGGATTGTCCAGCATTATTTTTTTCAATTTGATAAAACCTTAAAAGCTGTGCCGAAATATCAAAACACTCAAAAAAACTCCTTATTATTATAGGATATTTACTATGAATTAAGTTTTTTACTTGACTTGATAAAAATAATGTTATATTTTCAGAAATCTTTATTGTAACGACGACGCTGAAATACAGGAAATCTTGAAAACCATTTAACGTTATGCGGTGATCATTTTCCTGTTACGAGTGTGTTATAACTTTGAAAACCAATAAGGAAATAACGCTCTGTGATTTTAATGTTTCATTTGATACAAAATATCATAATAACAAAGCCTGCCTGCTATAACCGATCCAAAGCGTAATCTTTTGTGCGTAAACATTAGTCGTTTTCTCGTATTTCGTATCCTATGAGAAGTTTAAGTGAAGTGAAAATATACAGCATTAATGCATTATTGACACCTTCAAGAGGTAAGTACAACCATAATAGTGTGTCGACGTTATCATAATATCATCGATAATACCGCGAAAGCGTCATGTCCAAGAAGCACATTGTTTTCACCGCAGAAGAATCGGACGAGTGTCATTAAAATCATAATTCTCGGCGGGCCGAAGGCCGAATCTTAGGAAGAGCACGGGAGAGAGGCGCCGCCGATCCACCAGTATAAAAGGCTACAGTCGCAAGCACAGAGCATCACACAACCACGAGACCTCCGTGAGACAACATGAAAGCATTCTTGGTAGGTACCGTGCAGTGAAAGTGACATGTGACCTGTGCGTGACCCGCGCCGCGGCGCTTCCTCCTCGGATTGTGCAGTGCGAGCGCGCCACCCCCCGCACCCCGCACACGCGGGCCGCAGCGGGGGAGCGCGCGCTCATTGTTACAGTGTTCTAAAAGTTCTCTTCGTCCGTAGGTACTAGCTGCCGTTGCGGCACTCGGCTCGGCGAGACCCGAGGCGGGATACAGCTATAGCGCACCCGGGGGCGGCCATGGAGGCCTCTCCGGCGGCCACGGCGGCGGCCTCGGCGGCGGCATCGGTGGAGGCCTCGGCGGTGGACACGGCGGCTTCTCCTCAGGAGGCCTGAGCTCCAGCAGCTTCGGCCTCGGCGGAGGATCCGGCGGATTCTCCTCAGGAGGATTCTCGTCCGGCGGCGGCTCCGGCTTCGGCGGCGGCGCCGGTTTCGGAGGCGGTGCCGGTTTCGGCGGAGGTGCCGGTTTCGGAGGCGGTGCCGGTTTCGGCGGCGGCGCCATCGTGCAGAAGCACATCTACGTCCACGTCCCCCCCCCAGAACCTGAAGAGCAGCGCCCTCAGATCATCGGAGGCGGCGGCGTGCCCCAGAAGCACTACAAGATCATCTTCATCAAGGCCCCCGCTCCCCCCGCGCCCGTCGCCCCCATCATCCCCGCCCAGGCTCAGAACGAGGAGAAGACCCTGGTCTACGTGCTGGTCAAGAAGCCCGACGAGCAGCCCGACATCACCATCCCCACCGCCGCCCCCACCCAGCCCTCAAAGCCCGAGGTTTACTTCATCAAGTACAAGACCCAGAAGGAGGGTGGCTCTATCGGAGGTGGTGCTATTGGCGGCGGTCTCGGCGGTCTCGGCGGCGGCATCGGCGGCGGCATTGGCGGCGGTAGCCTGGGAGGCGGCTCTATCTCCGGCGGGTCTATCGGCCTGGGTGGCGGACACGGCGGTATCTCTGGCGGTTCGATCAGCCTGGGCGGCGGACACGGCGGCATCTCCGGCGGGTCTATCTCCTCGGGCCACGGGTCCAGCTCCTCAGGAGTAAGCTCGTCGTACGGCCCCCCGGGACAGTCCGGCCCCTACTAAACGAGCGCCTCGCGCTAACATTGTGATACCTGCTTCGCCGGCGAGAAACCTAGTTTTAAGTAGAGAAAAAAATTACGGTGCCTAAATGTATTTATGTAAATAGTAATTTTAATTGTATGATAATGATAGTTGTATTATAAAATTCTTATTTTTGCATAAAACTGATAAACCTACATAGTTATTTTATTACCCTGCACGCTCTGATTGCAATGAACGCATTAGGTCATACTGAATTAAATGAGAATAATTTCTAAACACATCATGGAGATTTTTAGTACAATTCCGTGATCGTGAGTGGTAGGTATGTAGAAAGTCATTTCTCCTCTAGTGGCCGATTACGTAACCAGGACAGACAGGCTGACCCATTACGTAACACAGCCAGAAACATTGCAACACATATCTATATAGAAAATAAGAGAGATCTCGCTAAATATATCATTGCACAACGACTCCCCAACAATACGAATTGCGCAAACCTTGACATTCCGGGTTTTCCTTCTTAGTTAGTGACCAGAGGTAATAACTTGAGCGTACGAAAGCGCTCGCTTGCTCCGAACGGTATTTTTATCTTTATTGAAATGTTGCGTAACTTCGATGACACGGAACGAATGTATTGAATATTTATTTGTGTTTGGGTGAAACTTTCGTAACTTCCGTCTTATACGTGTTTGGGCATATTAATATAGTGAGATATATGGAAACTGTTATGCGCATTCTATTCCATTCCATTAGGGATTTTTAGATTAGACGATTTTTTAATCAAAATAAAACTAGGGCCCAGTAGTTATTAAATATAATAATTATAAAAAACTTAATTATTTAAAATTCACCATTACTTCTTCAATTCATCTGATTTCAAAAAAAGATAAATAATATACTATTTTTCACACATAATTTGCTCGAGATCTGAATCCTGTGTTCTATTAAAATGACTTTTGTTTTGATTGGTTGGGTTGTTACTAATTACCTATTTGGTTCATCTTAGTGAATTTCTTATTTAGGTACAGTTATATAGTTACAATTACGGTTATACATATTCTGTATCGCTCCTTCAAACGCATATCATTTTCCTATCCTATTTTCACAAATAAATGCAACGCGCCCTTCTAATGCAAGTTTCAACCTTTAATTCTCATTTGTTTTCGATGATCAACTCAGCTTAGCTTGGGGCTAGATGATGTTGTGTGGATTGTTCAGCATTATTTATTTATTGCAAAAGAGTTTGTTTAGTCGGGAAACTTTTAACTACTCCTTTGCTAGTCCCATCCTAGCTCCTGCGATATGTGTTATATCTGAATATTTGTTTAGTTTCTTTAGGGTCTATATCTAAGGAAATAGGAACCAAAACAACCTCTAAGGTTCAAAGTCACTATAAACAAACACACGGTAATAATTAAAAGTCATTGAACTTTTTGTTTGGCAAGTAATGGCTCATTTTACGACCATTCGAACAAACTTTCTTCCAACTTTTCTTTGGCATATAGACTCTATACAAACACCCGCCATACAAACAGAGTTTGTGTGAATAGTGAATGCGTCAGGCAACGTAATGTTAGCTTTTTCTTGTACTATTTCATTGCTTGCTTACATTAGAAGTAGATAGATATTTTGCTGCAGTTTTACTACAACATACTATAAAAATAAATAAATAATAATACTGTGTAGAAATAAATAATCCTGGACAATCTACACAGCTGCAGCGTCTAGTCCCGACAAGCAGGGGCCGAATTCCACTAATTTCAAAACAAAGGTCACGATAGTGCTATTCTATCAAGATGATTAAAATGACGTTTGTGCATTTGGTATTCTACTATTTTTGCGCTTGAAGAGACTTTCATAATTAGAATGTCAAATTAGTAGTTATAAACGTAATCGTCACAGCTATGAATGAACATCAAAAGTTTGTTCTAGTAGAATACCAAAAAGAGTTTACCACTGTCATTTTGACACGATACTATTGAAATGGTGAAGCGATTCATTTAGTGGAATTCGAGCCAGAACTTGTGTTATGGGTAAAATGACTGATATAATTATTTCAATTATACAAAGAAAACAAACAGAATCCCGGAAGAAATATTTACAGATTGGATAAACATTTGTCCTAAGGCGGGAATCGAACCCGCAACCTCTTGCGTCGGACCTTTCATCGCCACCTAATTTGATTTCTCTCATAATACGGAGTTTAGGAAAAGATACGCAGTTGCCTTTGGTGGACACCAAACTCTGTTTTTGTATCTCTTCCTAAAATAGACAAAATGAAACTACTACAGATGCATTAAAAAAAGCTTATGAAAGATTTAACAAACTGTACTTGTGAATTTTGGAAATTCTTTTGTTTAACGGAATTATATGATAAAATAAGTGGGGCCACTTTAGACGCTGTTTGCGCCTTAAAGCCAGCTATCTAAAAAAGTATTCAAATGCGTGGATCTGCAGTTCATCTCAGTCCGCCTAGTTGAGACAGTTCGCCTTCTAAGGAATAGATCTTGACTCAAATACCTACTGAAGCCTACTAGTTTTTACCTACGTCCCAAGTATAGGCATCTAGTTAATTGGCTTGTTAGTATACGATTGATGAGCTAAATATCCAGTCTTTAATGTTTATCTAGCTTTTAATTTGCGTTTCTTTTAGGTAGGGTTCGGTAGCCAATGGAAGAACCACGATAGTTTTGATCACTTTATTTCTTAGACATTACAATAATTTACCTATACTATATACATAAACTAGCGACCCGCCCCGGCGTCGCACGGTTTTATTATACATATAAACGTTCCTCTTGAAGCACTCTATCTATTAAAAAAACGCATCAAAATCCGTTCTGTAGTTTTAAAGATTTAAGCAGTCAAAGGGACACAATGATATAGGGACATAGGGACAGAACAACTGACTTTGTTTTATACTATGTAGTGATAGCAACTTTATGACACGTTTTTATGACAAATTGTCTAAGAGGAACCAAATAATTAGTAATAACGTCAACGTCTGTTGATTTTACACAAGTCTGGTTTGTGTAAAAAATAACAAACGATATCCGGTCCTAGATATAAAAATCATAGAGTTTTAGACTTTTCTTAAATATAGACTACTAGTATCTGCCCATGACTCCGCACGCGTTGTGTCAAGACTATTTCTATCCCAAGCTCATCTACTTTAAGCTACTTTTGAACATAGTTCTGAGGATCTAGAACTATGTTTATTCAAAACTAGTTGCGCCCCGCAGCGTCGCCCGCGGGGAAATTTATTTATTTGTCAAATATCATATTTTTATACATAATATGCTATTCCCGACGAAGACAAATCCAAAAACACAAAAATCATAAAAATCGGTCCAGCCGTTCTCGAGTTATAAGTGTTGTAACAAACACGACTTTCTTTTATATATATGTATGTCGCAGATCGCTGCGTTTCCAGACCTCATTCTATTTCATACTAGCGAGCCTTCGTTTTGATACCATGCATTTCATAGTCAAGAGTAATGATAACTTCTTGATATGTATTCGGTCTCTTTGCTCTATAGGCGGCCAGGCCATAGAACATCTGATTCAAGGACAACAGACTGTGGATGGACAAATGTCATAAAAGAAAAATAATTACTTTGGTTGAAATAATGACAGTGACCATCTCTTGCATTTTTCTAAATTATTATTTTGAGTTAAATCGCATGATTATCGTAGCTACGCTTTATTATTGCATGCGCTCGTGCACTGCATTAGCCCAGTAAAGATTGGTGTACCGGATAACACCTTGAGTGCGCTTTCCTGACAAAACCACATTGATGCTTGGTGATCCGGTTTTATGGAGATGATCATGAAGACGATCTTGCTTTTCCCTCTAATTCGACATCAGAAGTGTGGATGTAACTTCTTGCCCACCTATTTATGAAAACGACCTTTCTACCAATGGTGATGCGTAATATTATTTTGATGGTATTTGTTGCTGCAACTATCTGTGAGTACTTTTGACTTTATTATGGAGACCAAAGGATAATTGCCATAAGTAAGTCCTGATAAATTATTTCTTTGCGAAAAATAAATTTGTCCTGAGGTCTTGTTATTTGCGTTGCCATGACAACCGACCTGTTGTCAAAGTATATTGACTAGTAATTTACCCATCAGGCATAGCTTGGAAAAGAAATTATTTTAAAATCAAAAGGCTTTAGTATTGTTTCAAAGAGTATGCTAGAGCAAAGATTTTCTACTCAGATACCATTTATGATATCAGTCATAGAACTTTTGACATTGGATTTGATGAAATAACGAAACAGAATAAATTACTTTCTTTGTTTTTAACGCCTGTATTTGCGATTTGCTGTTTGCGTTGAATTGGACTGACATTTCACTCTTTAGTAGCATTGGTTAAGTGCTACTCGTTAGCGCTGGTTAAGTGCTCTGGGTTTAATGCTGGTTAAGCATAGTGAAGCACTGGTTAAGTGCTGAGTGTTGAGTCAGGAACCTACCAACTGAATTTGATAGTGCGTTTTCTTGCTTGATGTTCTTTTGTTTCGTTATTTTTGATTTGATTTCATTTGTTATTTTGCACTGGTTAAGTGCAACAGCTTTACTTTACTTCCAAATTTTATTGTGGTGACCTTTGCTCTATCATTTATTTCCTTTTGGCGTCAGAATAGCCGAGCGGAAGAAGCGTCAGATTGTAGATCCTTTCTAAGTTCAGATATTGCCTCACACAGGAGTGTGAGAGGTCAGGATGGTCGTGTCGCAGATCGCTGCGTTTCCAGACCTCATTCTATTTCATACTAGCGAGCCTTCGTTTTGATACCATGCATTTCATAGTCAAGAGTAATGATAACTTCTTGATATGTATTCGGTCTCTTTGCTCTATAGGCGGCCAGGCCATAGAACATCTGATTCAAGGACAACAGACTGTGGATGGACAAATGTCATAAAAGAAAAATAATTACTTTGGTTGAAATAATGACAGTGACCATCTCTTGCATTTTTCTAAATTATTATTTTGAGTTAAATCGCATGATTATCGTAGCTACGCTTTATTATTGCATGCGCTCGTGCACTGCATTAGCCCAGTAAAGATTGGTGTACCGGATAACACCTTGAGTGCGCTTTCCTGACAAAACCACATTGATGCTTGGTGATCCGGTTTTATGGAGATGATCATGAAGACGATCTTGCTTTTCCCTCTAATTCGACATGTATATATTTCAACCTAATCCCTTCAGAAGTTTTTGCGTGAAAAAGTAACAAACATCCATCCATACAAACTTGCGTTTATTAAATATATTAAAATAGAATCCTGGAAAGATACATCCCTTCGTATTGATATATTTTTTGTGAAGTATTAAAATCTGCTCCGAATAGCCCCCTTTTCACAAAAACTTTATATCGCACCAATCTCTGGTTTGGTTTACCTACCTAAAAGCTTTTAACAATATTTTGAAGAGCGGAAATTACCTTGTTTTATCGACTAATCGTGTTTCCAAATAATTTCTCTAACATCAAGTCAGCTTCGTTTTCAATTGAATGGCTCTGACGGGTTCGTTACGTAGAATTTCACAGTGATGCCAAGTAGGTTCCTACTTCTTCTGAGTTTATTTATTAAAATAAAATTAAAGGAAAAATAACAAAACGAAAAATTACAGCTAGTTTAACAAGCGTTATTTCTATGGAAACTTTTCAAACCTGTTTCTATCCGATGGGAACTGATATAGGGTGTGAAATGTAGCCTATCTTTACCCAGGGGTAGAACTACGTCTGTTCCAAATTTCAGTACGATCCGTTCAGCAGTTTTTGCGTGAAAGAGGAACAAACATACATCCATACAAACTTTGATATTTATAACTAGCAGCGCCTCGCGGTTTCACCCGCGTAGTTCCCGTTCCCGTTGGAATTTTGGGATAAAATATAGCCTATGTGTTATTCCAGACTATAATCTATCTCTGTGCCAAATTTAATCCGTATCCGTTCAGTACTTTTGCGTGAAGAGTAACAAACATCCATCCATCCATACTTACAAACTTTCGCGTTTATAATAATTAGTAGGATTTTAAGAAAGTAAGGATATACCCGTGCGAAGCTGGGGCGGGTCGCTAGTAAGGACTAACTCACAGCGGCAGCATCTGAAAATGAGAGTGTGTATTATCACGTATTCTGTGATTCCAGTGATAGGTATCCTTTGTTGTATACGCCGTGTAAAGATCTTGCGGTCATATGATAATAACTGACGATAAAGCTGTGGTTTGCTTTCGCCCGTTGACACAGTAAATACTGGTTGACATCTGTTAAGGCAACCTATTGAGTGTTGGCCAGGTGAGATAACGATCCGTGAAAGACTGCTGGCAGATGCTGGATACGTCAAGCTGAAGATAGGGCTTTGGAGCTTGTAAGGGAGGCCTATGTCCAGCTGTGGACTTATATAGGCTGTTGATGATGATGTTGATGATCTGTAGAATGCAAAGAAGTAATAATAATAAGAGAATCTTGCTAGGAAGTTGGATCAAGGGCCATATCCAAAATGGGTTCTTCTGGATTTGGCGCGTATCGTCAGGAAGTTCCTCTGTCTGCAACCCTAGTCACCGGCTGCTTGAGCCTAGATTCGCGGCCCGTGATCCACCGTTTTGATATATTTTTAGTGCAGAATAGTTTTGTATTTTCTATGGTAAAAATGTAGAGAGAAAATAAATAGAGTGTATAAAAATAATAATAAATCATTCAATTCAGATAAATTAGATCTCTAATTAGATATCTGAAGCTTTTGATTATGAGATGATGGTCAATATCCTAACCAAGTAATATATTATTAGTTATTGCAAAAGTTTGTATGGATGTTTTGTTCCTCTTTCAATCAAAAACAACCAAACAGATCGGGCTGCAATTTGGATTAAACGTAGTTCTAGCTCTAGAATAAAATACAGGCTACTTTTCATCCCATAAATCAGTTACCATGGGATAGAAATAGCCTCGAGACGTTTCCATAGAAACAACGCGTGATAAACCGATTAGTGAGTGACCTACTAATATTATAAACGCGAAAGTTTGTAAGTATGGATGGATGGATGGATATTTGTTACTCTTTCACGTAAAAACTACTGAACGGATATGGATGAAATTCGGCACAGAGATAGATCATAGTCTGGAATAATTTTAGGCTATATTTGATCCCGGAATTCCCATTTGAAAGGGAATTACTGCGAGTGAAACCGTGAGGCGTTGCTAGAGAGTTATATGAGATCTATAAGCCTTGAGTCTGATTGACGATTGTCTCAAGATTTGATCGTGACATCTCAGGTTTGTATCGAATTTGCGTAGATCCCTGTTTGCATGATAGAGGCGTTGTATCAAATCCCATTGAACAAGGAGACGTCACGATCACCTCTCGACACTATCGATAACCGGACTCAAGCTTTTGACTATGGGATATGTATCCCAGCGACTACTAAAAAGGAAGGGGGAGGGTGGGTTTTTGCAGGACCCCTAATCATCATCATCATCATCAGCCTATATTAGTCCACTGCTGGACATAGGCCTCCCCTAATGACCCCTAATATGAGGCTCAAAATAAAACACGGGCCGAAATAAAATTTGAAGCCGGAGATAAAAAATGTTTTTAAGATATTGTTGCTATTAAAAGTAACTTAGAAAAACTAATTAAGTTACACATTTAAGACACTTATGAATTAATTTGACTTGCATTTTATTTATTTTAACGAAATAGTGAATACATGTGCGGTTTATCTATAGGTATATTTTTATTATTTATTACGGAATAAATCATGGGCTACTTTTCAGCCCATAGTACCTACCTATGAGATAGAAATAACTTTGAAATTTTTCTATAGAAACAACGTATGTGAAGTCACGGTCAGAGCCTAGTAATAAATAACTATGAAAAACCGCGCTGAAATACAAAAAAATCTATTTTCGTTATTCCCGCAACGTACATTTAGGCCCAAAGGATTTCATAGACGCCCACTCCACGTTCTGCCATTAGATACGCATTACCTTTATACAACCCAATTATAATTTACTTCTGTCGACTTCGCGCTGTTATAGGACGAGGTCCTGGAGTCTTTTTAAAAAAAAGACTGTATCTATTTAATTTATTTTATTTAGTTCAAAATAGATTTATGATTAATATAATATGACCAATGGACAACCGGCCGGTTCGGTGGTCAAGACCAGACTGAGGAGCTCGACAGAGCGCCCCTCTACCTTAGCTATCTAATATGCTTAGCCAGCAAAATGTAAGCACTATCGTAAACATAGTTAGGGTATAACACCTCCCCCTTAAGAGGATACTTTGGGGTTGTTTTACCAAAGTTCCAGTTTATGTTTATTTTTTTAAAAGTTCAAAGTTTTTAGTTAATGCTAGATCTTGCTCCTTAAGGGATTAAGATTGATTTAGATCTGAGTTCTTACAGGAGCAACCTGAGCCAGTTCTATGTCTGGGTCTCGGGTGTCTGTGTCTCTGACTGAGCCAGGTATTGAAATAAAAGGTATTTGAAAACGGTTGTCCTTCGGTTTACAAAAGTATTTTAAAACTAGATAGAGTAGGTACAAAAATATTAAGCATAGTATAAAAATAATCAATCCCGAATAATGTGTTCCGTATCTCACAATGTGTGGGCTATTATCAATTTTCTTTAAATTTTCTAATAATGAATTTAATGCAATTTTGTTTGATTTGAATTCGTCCAAATCTATATTTTGTAATATGATAGGGGACACATCTTCGATAAGATTGTTGAATCTTACAATGTCGCAACAAGAGTCATTAATCAAATTAAAGTTAGGAATATTATTAACTGGAGAGGTTATATTTAGGATATACTTAGGTATTATTGTGGTACTTCTACAGCGACCAATGCAATCGTTAGGTAAAGTAAGTATTCCTGTAGCTAAAATAGTAGTTTCATACAATTTTGAATTTAAACAGTCTATAGAAATTTTGTTAGGCAAAGATTGTACAAAAATCCACTTATTGTTCATTATAGGTTTCCATATATCTAATTTCCCGTACACGAATTTAGTGTCACACTGTTTAGGTACTTTTATAATCACTTTTGATAACAGTTCACTCTCACAGGTAGGCATAGCGTCAGTCGCATAAACATTTGTGACGTCACAGATAAAATTTCCCGGGTTAACTACCTTGCATTCATTAAGGTCATCGAAAGTACAATAGTGTAATTTGTCTTTGGTCATTGCAATATATTTAGTATTAGGTATGATTAGGCTGAATTTATTGGGTTCCTTAGAGTCATAAGGAGTAGGCAAAGCTATATTATGAAACAGTGTATATTCCTGAATACCGACTAATGGGACTTGTAATACAAACATCAGCTTAAAATTAATATAATAGCAGACTAAAGTAGATATACTAAAAATGTAATGTATACTATTCATATCTAAAGCTATAGGTAGCTGTAGGTCTCTCGACAGGTGTCTGTAGTTATTGGCAAGCTCTCGGTACAGTTGCGATGATGTCATTATCGCAGGGTGTAGGATGTTTTGCCCACTGAATAAGATAGCGTTTGTTATGTCTTCTAATTGGAAAGATAAAGTAAGTATGGATGTTTCTAAGTTGTTAAAGATTTGATTTACTTTGAAAAGGATCTTTAACCCATTTGTTAGTTCCGAGATATTTTTCAAATTAGACGAGAGGTTGTCAATAGCTTCACTAAGATTAATTTCATTATCTCTAATTTTGTTTAAGGTTTTATTGTATGATGTTATTACTGAGGATGTTACCAAAATATTCTCTTTCATTAAGGAAACGAGATGTTCTCCGTTATTTTGTACAGACTCTATCGCATCATTATATCTTATGGCGTCGTTCTCGTCCAGGGTACCGAAAATCTGTTTTAGAACAGATCCAATACCCCCGATCCAGGCACGCTTGAAACGATTCTCAATCAAATGTGAAATCGAATCGAATTCGTTTTCAAGGTCCTGGTATCTGACTGTCAAAGGTTGCAATCTGTTTTGACATATTGAATCAATTTCTATTATTCGAGTTTCGTTGCACAAGTACCTAGTGGTATCTAGCGCAGCTCTAATATTTTGTATATGCGGACCGAAATGCGAAACATTTAGGGGTATCAAGATTTTAAGAAAACCATTGCTAATTTTAACACTACCTAGATAATCAAAGTAGATGCCTGAACTTGATGTAATCGGTTGTAGATATTCCTGATACGATTGGCCATGCACTGAAGTCCTGAAATAAAATGAAGAATAAAACTATAATTTAAAAACGAAATTGTTGAGTTTAGGTAAGATACGAATTTCTCTGAGATCACTTGTCTCTTAAGAGTCAAGGCAACAGAAGAGATTCAAACTATAAAAATAGTTTACTCAATAAGAACGTTAGTTTCCTATGGTAAGTGCCCAGCTACCTACTACATGTGTATAAGTAAAATATATAAAAAAAAATAAAGGTGTATACCTAAACTAATTAATCTAATTCTATTTAATGTTACAGGTTCCCGACTTCTGCAGGTTTCACCTGATCATAATGGTGAGTCACGTGTCGTCGATTTATGAGCAAGGTAAGTGTGTTATTTCCGTTTATTTTAACTACCTTGTAAGGTCCCTTCCAAACGGGAGATAGGGCCTTACGCAACCTTAGATGATTTTTAAGGTAAACGTAATCACCGACTTTATACGTAACTCTACGAGTGTGCGTGTCATAATAGTTTTTCGAGGATTCTTTAGATTTTCTAATGAATTCGATTGCTTTTTCCCGCGAATATTTCAATCGGTTCTGTAGCATTTGGACATAGTCGGGATAAGTCGTTCCGAGAGACTCTTCATAGATAGAATTAGGTATGTATGGTTTGTTACCAAACATTAATTCGTAAGGCGTAAAGTGGGTGGTCGAATGGACCGAGGTATTATACGCTAGCATAGCTGTATATACATAACGAGACCAGTTAGTTTGTTCTTCGTTGATATAAGTTTTAAGGTACTCTTTCAGAGTGGAGTGACTTCTCTCCAGGGCTCCCTGGGTTTGCGGATGGTATGGAGAAGACCATAGGTTTTTTATTTTAAGGAAAGCGCAAGTTTTCTTGAATAAATCGGACGTGAAATTTGACCCTTGGTCTGTAAGAATTATTTTAGGAATTCCAAAGATGGATATGTAGTGAAGTAAGCATTCGCTTGTTTCTTCCGCCGTAGTACTACGTATAGGATATGCCGAAGAGAACTTTGTAAGGTCATCTTGGAATGTCAAAATAAATTTTAATTTAGCAGTACCAGCTTCGGGAAGCGGACCAACCACATCAATCGAAATGCGCTGACCCGGTTCAGTCGAAGTACTAGTAATTTGCATGGGAGCTCTATTTACCTTCCTAAGTGCCTTATTCTCCTGGCAAGATTTACATTGCTTCACATAGGACTCTATATCGCTTCGCATTCCTTTCCAGTAATACGTTTGTTTGATTCTGTTATACATACGAACAGAGCCTAAATGACCCGCTATAGGGATGTCATGATTGTCATGTAAAATTTTCTTAATTTCAGATGGGACTGGATATATGATGTTGTTATGATAAATATTAACCTTTATTTGTGTATCATGGAAAAGGTAAGTAACCATGTTATAGATTTTTATGAACGAGTGTTTTTCGAAAGGATTCTTCAGGTCAGGTAAGCCGATTTCATTAATACCTCCTATTTTTACTAATTCGTTTCTTATATTTTTCAGGGTTTCGAAAATTTCAGGATATGATGCTTGATCGAAGTGATGCACCTTGAAATACAACAGGTAATATGTTTTGTTATGTAGATTAAGTTTTTCGAATAAAAATAACTGTTTTTCCGTATCTATAATTTTAGCATACACTTCTGGATCACAAAGGACGTCTGAGATATACGGGTTCGAATCATCGAGGTCAATTGAGGTTGGTATTAGGATAACTTTAGCAGGACATTTCGTAAGACTTTCGTTATGTTCTACGATTTCTGAATTAAATGTTTTAACTTTTTCGGACATTATTTTCAGGAAGGTTGGATAGTCATCAACCTGAGCATTTGGGTTAGCACTCGTGGATGGCATTGGATCAAGGTGAGGCTGAGGAGCAGGTAAGGATGTTACTTCCGGAGCTGGTTCAGGTAAGTTGTCCTCATTCTCATTTTGATCGCTAAAGACGTCAGGGACGTTTTCGGGTAAGTTCAATTCAGGTAAAGGAAGAATATCTTCGTAAGGGTCTAAATAGTCAGGATTCTGAGGAATATCTTCATCAGGATCGAATGAGGTTGGGGATATTAGGAGGTCCATAAGATCTCCGTCCAATACTCGGTTGGCTTCCAATTCAGGGGGATTTGGTATATCAGGTTCTTCGGGTTGGATAGGGTTAACAGGGAACCGTGACAGGGCGTCAGCATTGGTATTGATTTTACCCTTTTTGTGCAGAATATCATATTCGAACTCTTCGAGTTTCAGGCGCCATCTGACAAGTCTTGAACCCGGATCTTTACAATTGAAAAGCCATTGCAGTGGCCTGTGATCGGAAAGGATTATTATTTTATGGCCATAAAGGTAGGGCCGGAAAACCTTGGTACCAAAGACAATGGCGAGACATTCTTTCTCCGTCACACTATAATTACATTCAGCCTTATTTAGAGTGCGGGACGCGTATGCGATTGGACGATCTTGACCTACGGGGCCTTGGGATAAAATGGCGGATATAGCGTAGTTCGATGCATCACATGTAAGATTAAATGGCTTGGAAAAATCAGGATAGGCAAGAACAGGAGCGGATACAAGTTTTTTCTTGAGGGATTCGAAAGCGAGTTGCTGTTCATTTTGCCAGGAAAAAGGGACATTCTTTTTTAGGAGGGACGTTAAAGGTTTTGCGAATTTTGCAAAATCGGGTATAAACCGTCTGTAATAGGATACTAAGCCCAGGAATGACTTTATGTCCTTCTGAGATTTAGGGACAGGATATTCAACTACTGCTTTTGTCTTATCAGGGTTTGTTTTGACGCCACCTTCGCTAATTATGTGCCCTAAATAGGCAACTTCTCTTCTGAGGAATTCGCACTTCTCGGGCTGTAACTTTAGATTGAACTTCCGAAGTCTGTCGAAAACAGATGTCAGGTTGGATATATGGGAGGATAAATCATACGAGTAGATGACTATGTCATCTAGGTAAACAAAACATCTGGTACCCTGGAGCCCTGTAAGACAGGTGTTCATTAGACGTTGAAATGTTGACGGCGCGTTTTTAAGCCCAAAAGGCATTCTATTAAACTGAAAATGACCTTGGGGAACTGAAAAAGCTGTTTTAGGGGCGTCCTTAGGCGAGATAAGGATTTGATGGAAGCCTGACGCGAGATCCAAGGTGGTAAAATATTTACTTTTACCAAGCTGGTCTAGGATTTCAGATATCTGCGGGATAGGATACGTTTCACCGATAGTCGCGTCATTTAACTTCCGATAATCTATGACTATGCGCCATTTCCGTTGACCTTGAGGGTCAAGTTTTTTTAGGGACAATCCATATGGGACTACTCCAGGGAGAAGATGATGGCTTTATGATTTTGTCACTAAGCATTTTGTTAATTTGTGTATCCACTTCCTTTTTATGGAATTCTGGAAAACGATAGGATTTTGTATGAATAGGGATATCAGTATTTGTATTAATTTCATGTTTAAGGACATCAGTGTAGGATAATTGATCATTGGATAGGTGAAAGATATCTGAGTACTGAGAACAGAGTTCTAACAGAGCGTCTGACTCCTCTTGGTTAAGATGTTCGATTCGTAATGATTTAATGACTTCGATAGTGCGGTCAGATGTATTTTGCGAATTAGTGTTAAGTTGGATAGCACACGAATTTAACGGTTCAAGTCTAAGATTAAGATTCGAATTAAAGTTAACAGCGGTCTCGGAAGTGTTGACGATAGTCAGATTGACTCGCTTGTTATTTTTTACCTTTACAATACAATTTGATACCAAAAGGCTATCGGATATATGTTGGTTCAAAACAACACCTTCACTCACATCTGGGTTTACCACTGAGCATTCAACAACGGCTTCTGTTCTAGGTGGAATTTCATAAAATGGATTGAAAAAGTGCAACTTAATATTGAGTTTACCTATTTTCAGGACATCAGTTGTGTAGTCAATTTTGCAGCCGAAAGCTGTCAGGAAGTCTGACCCTATAATTCCATCGTAAGGTAAGCTTATATTTTTGATAACGTGAAACTTGTAGGAAATAGATTTAGTTTGTGTTAACTTAAGTTTTAGTTGGAAATGACCTTCAGTTGGAGTAGGTTCATCGCCGGGATCAATGCCCTTGAGTTTGATAGGATCTCTGATCAATTTTTGATTAGTTCGGATACAAGACTGTTTAATTAAACAAATAGCAGAACCAGAATCTACTAGTAATGTCAAAGGGATATCGGATATTTGCGAATCTAACAGCGTATGTGGAAGCATCCTTTTAGATGTGTCCAGATTTACTTCGTAAACCTTGGTTAAAGATTCATCAGGATTTGGACTGTCGGTTTGGGGCTGGTTACCCTGCTGGTTAGTCCGGATATTAGATTGATGTAGACCGTCAGTTTGGGGCTGGTTACCCTGTCGGTTGGCCTGGATAATGGATGGGCGGCTGTCGGCTTGGGGCTGATTACCCTGTTGGTTAGCCTGGATAATGAATGGTCGGCTGTCGGTTTGGGGCTGGTTACCCTGTCGGTTGGCCGGGATATTGGATTTACGGCTGTCAGTTTGGGGCTGGTTACCCTGTCGGTTAGCCGGGTTATTGGATTTGGTGCCATTTCCTACTAGTTGTCTCGGGCGGCACCGTCGCGAGACGTTGTTTCGTTTAAATCATCATCATCATCAGTCGGATCGGCGGTTTCCTCGTCGGGTGTTTCGCGGATGTGATTTACTTTACGGGAACTGTTGTTGGTCCCTTGTTGAGAATTCTGCTTAGATGGATATTTGCTATTATAGAATTCTCGCTTTTTGCAGTCTTTGATGTCATGACCGGTCGTTTTGCAATAACGACAGAAAGGAGTATCACTTCCGGTCTTAGACTGGTTCACGTTAGAGGAACCGGACGTTGATGGCGAGTTCCTAGAAGGACCCGGCTGTGACTTTGACTTTGCAACGAATTTATTATCCGTTGTGGGACGCTTATAAAGGCTTTGTTGGATACGCTCTTCTGAAATCGCCATGTTAATGGCTTCATTTAAGCTTTTGGGTGACCTACATCTCACAATGTTGGAAATCCTGGGTTGGAGTCCCATAAGGAAATGGTGGAGTGCAAGATCTTCCATAGCCGCACAGCGGCCTGGCAACTCTTTTGTTTTTGTATTGGATAGAGTGATTTCCGTTAACAATTGTGAGAGGTGGGTTTCCACTCGAAGTGAGAATTGACTCACATTGTCTTGCGGGCCCTGCTTGCTCTCCTGTAAATCAGTCAGGAGGTGAGCGTAGTGTTTACGCTCACTAAACTGAGTTTTAAGAAACTCTTTAAGCTGTTCCCAGGATGTGAACTCCTTTATGGAGCAAGCAAGTTCCGCTTTTCCAGACAACTGGCTAAGGATGTATTTAAAAAGGATTGGTTTTTGCGCTTCCGAAGCCAATTCACAGGCATTATTACAGTTAATTATGAAAGAATTGACTGTTTCGCGACTGCCATCGTAAGATTTTATGAATTTGAACAGAGTATTTAATTCTACGATTGGTTCAGACATTTTGTCCCTTTTATTGGCCCTAGTTGCTCGTGGAGAGATCTGTGGAGATTTATCGTTGGATTGTCCCGCAGTTACGGGCGGGATGATAATTTTTAAATCGTCTGAATTATACTCTTTGGGCATAGTCAAATGCCATGAAAAGGGTAATTATTTACAGTGTTAAAGTAATCTATTACTTTACAAAGATAATAATTCAAACAAAAATTACAAAGATAAAGAACCCTAAATACAGCCCTGGACAAAGCAATGACTAAAGACTTACAGAATGGATAACGCGTAGGCGACGGCGACGGTAATCAATTCTACGAACTGCATTCCGGAGCGATAAGGCGTAACTCGGTGAGACGATGGACGATTCTTGACTCGATGAACAAGTTAAATATATAGGAGTATTTAACTTGGATCCCCGATGCAGGATGTCACGTCGCAGGATGCTCGATGTAGATAGTGATGCTCACGAAGTAGGTACCCCCAGGAGTCCAGATGCAGCAGCAGGTCGACGCGCCAGCAGCTCAGGTAAGTACACAGGTAAGTGCACAGGTAAGTACACAGGTAAGTAGAGTATATAGGAAGAATGATTTCACTTTCACTTCAGTTTTAAGGATACCGTAGGATAATTTTGCAGAATAGTGTATATAGGAAGAATGATTTCACTTTCACTTTAGTTTTAAGGATACCGTAGGATAATTTTACGGAAAAGTTTGAGTCTGGCGACCTGAATTTTTCACAAAAAACGTCCAAGGACACAGACACACGTTTTTGACACTGGGAACTTCCGTATCCCACCGCTGCCACCAAATGTTATAGGACGAGGTCCTGGAGTCTTTTTAAAAAAAAGACTGTATCTATTTAATTTATTTTATTTAGTTCAAAATAGATTTATGATTAATATAATATGACCAATGGACAACCGGCCGGTTCGGTGGTCAAGACCAGACTGAGGAGCTCGACAGAGCGCCCCTCTACCTTAGCTATCTAATATGCTTAGCCAGCAAAATGTAAGCACTATCGTAAACATAGTTAGGGTATAACAGCGCGCTCTTTTCCAGGATATATATTAGCATATGTTTATCCCCGGGATACCGTAACATCCCTGTCAAATGTACACGGGTGATAAATAGAAAAGAAGAAAAATTTGTATTACTTTCGGGAATAAGTAAGTAAGTAAGCATTATTGGACAATCCACACATCATCACATCATGTTGGACAATCCACACATCATATTGGACAATCCAATCAAGTCCTAAGCTAAGCAAAGCTTGTTTTATGGGTACAAGATGACTGTTATACACAATACATTACATACTTTATCATCGGTTTTGAATATTGATTTGGATGACAAGGCATGGTCGCAGGCCTCCCTGCCTGTCAAATTGGGAGGCTTAGGTATTCGCAAAATTTCCAGTGTAGCCCTACCAGCGTTCCTATCTTCCGTCTACAGCACTAGTTCTTTAGTTGAAAAAATTTTAAACACGTCTGATTTGGTCCGATCACAAATTTCTTTCAAAATGTCATATTTAGACGAAGCTAGAACGGCTTGGCATAGTGCTTGCCCCGATGCTGCTCCTCCAAAATCTCTTTCGTCCCAACGGCAATGGGACGGGCCTTTGTGTGAGTTGACACGGAATTGTTTGTTACAAACGTGCTCCAGCTCGGCAGATCGTGCCCGTCTCCTAGCCGTTTCTAAATGGGAGTCAGGACATTGGCTGCAAGCACTTCCTTCTTATAACACTGGCACTTTATTGGATCCCGCTACTTTCCGTATCGCAACATGTATTCGGTTGGGTGCAAGGTGTTGTGCGCCTCATCAATGCCAGTGCGGTACTGCAGTCGAACAGCTTGGTCATCACGGATTATCGTGTACTAGGGCCGCTGGTCGGATATCTCGTCATGCCAGCCTTAATGACATCATCCGGCGGGCCTTTGTCAGCGCTAACGTACCAGCTATTCTCGAACCGAATGGTCTGTTCCGTGACGATGGCAAGAGGCCCGACGGTATGACACTAGTCCCATGGGAGTTGGGGAGGCCCATTGTGTGGGACGCTACATGCGTCGACACACTTGCACCTTCCCATCTTTCAAGGACATCCACTAGGGCTGGTGCGGCGGCAGATCTGGCCGAGGATCTCAAGAGGCGCAAATATGCAGGTCTCGACAGAACCTACGCATTTGCTCCCCTTGGATTCGAGACCCTAGGTCCGTGGGGTACCGAGGCTCTCCGGGTTTTTAAAAAATTATCTGAGCGTCTGGTCGATGCGACGCGTGACCCGAGAGCTGGTGAATATCTGGCTCAGCGCATCAGCATTGCCGTACAGCGTGGTAATGCAGCCAGTGTCTTGGGGACGCTTCCGACTGGTATTGACATGGATCAATTGAGCTACCTTTAGACTGTTTGCAACCGTCTGCAGTTAGCTCAATGGTTTCAATTGTAAATACTAGTTGTAATTTTTCTATTCCTTGCTTGTAATTTTCGTTGTTAATAAAATACATTACATTGATAGATATTTTTTTATTATACATGGAAATACCCAGAACCCCGGAAGAAATAATATGATCTGCACTGACATCTCGTATGTGAGTGTATTGTGCATTATCCCCCTGTCTAACCAGGCCCTAACCAGCCCAGCTTCTTGAAGAACCGGAACAGGACTTTTGGTGATTGGAAGTTACGTTTCAGCTTTTCTGTGTGGACGAGGTTGGTGCCTCGATGAGGATCTTCTCCTCATCGAGGCACGTCTCTTTCCGTCCTTCTGGTCTCTTTGAATTGAATTTGAATTGGAATCCTTAGTTCCTTAGTTTAGTCATGAAATCAAAGTAGCGTTCTGAAGATCTGACGGAAATGGGTTCAAATTCGAATTTGACGTTTTCTTTACGGAAACGAATCGAATGAATTAAAGTACTATAAACGCAAATGCAGTGATAAAACGTCATTCCATTCGTAATCGCGTTCGTTGCGAGTTTGAAGACTAACAACCAAACCGCGTGTCTTAGTTCAATTCTTTCGCCTAGATCGCGAATTGTATGCAGTGTGTAATGTAATGTAATACACAGTTGACTGCGCGGGAAACAATTGAGTAATTAGACTGACTCACATCGTATTGTGTGCGAAATTCGTAATTGATGATTCGCGAGCTGCCAAAATAGAAAAGCACATATTGCAAAACACCGTCCGTTCAACAGAATTAGGGTTCTTTCTTGATTAAAATTTAAAGGTGTGAGTGGAAGATATGTTTTTAATGTAAGATCAAGTAGGTTAATTACTTGGGAGTTGAGGATAGACATAACTGGATTAATTTAGATTGCTTTCCGGGTTTTTAATATATACTTTCTGAAATGTAAAGGTAACATAAAATAATGTTTTAAGTATCTATACCAGTTATTTAGTAGGCATACGGCAGATCTACTTAGTTTGCGGTCAGATTATGTTGTGTGAATTGTCCAGCATTATTTAGCATCTGCCCGCGGCTTCGCACGCGTTGTTTCTGGAAATGTCTTAGGGTTATGTCTTTCCCATAATCATCCCTGATTTATGGGATGGAAAACAGCCTATGTGTTACTACAGGGCTAGAAATACGTCTTTTACAAATTTCAGCCCGATCCGTTTAGTAATTTTTTGCGTGAAAGAGGAACAAACATCCTCCATACATCCACATCCATACAAACTTTCGCATTAAATTATAATAACTATTAGATAATGATTTTATAGGTTTTATTGTAGCCTTTGAGGTACAATGGAGGTGTAGTAAATAGTTTTCAAATAGAATCCTCAACCTTAGTGGTAATGAAACCGAAAAACTATGACAAAACGGTACAAAATGGATGATTCGCGGTCTGTCAAAACAATAAATCCAGACATTCGTAACTACGTATTGCATAACACCGTCCATTCGTCTTCGCAGACAATTAGTTGCTGCAGTCATAATTCTTCCTTTCTTCACTACATTTAGCGAGTTTTGAAATTGTAGTTTAGTAATTTTATCTCTGACTGTACAGTTGTGGTCAGTAATTTGTGGCCCTCTACGATAGATAATATTACCTATTCATAAGTTAGTTTCAATGTATGTCGATATGTAGTAGTTTCTTTGGTTTACTTTATTTACAACGAAAATTACAATCAAGGAATAGATTCAAAATTAAACTGGTATAAACAATTGAAACAATTGAGCTAACTGCAGACGGTTGCAAACAGGCTAGAGGTAACTCAACTGATTTAAGTTTGATTCAAACGTAATAATAAATTAGTTCAAATTTACTCATTTATTGAAGGCTCTATTTAGGGCAGGGCTATGTCCAGCCGTGGACTGATATAAGTTGATGATGATGAGAATTTAAAACCTCATAGTTATCGCTTCTAAGCAAAAAGGCCACCCATAGTATTTTAATGTACCTATATGCTGGTGTCTATCCTATCCTACTAATATTATAAACGTAAAAAATTGTAAGTATGGATGAATAGACGGATGGATGGATGTTTTTAAATCTTTCACGAAAAAAATAATATAAAATATTTTATCCCGGAATCCAAGGGAACGGGAATAACGCGGGTGAAATCGTGAGGCGCTGCTAGTATAAGATAATTGAGCTAACTGCAGACGGTTGCGAAAGTCTATAGAGATCTATCACATTGAGTTCAGAGTTCTGAAAAAGAAGGGTAATATCAGCTGATCAAGTCCCAATGCTGGTTAAAAGCCTCCCTCTTTCACTTTAATCTCCAGTTAGCCATAAAGCTTGAACAATAAATAACAGAGCTTACAAAATACCCTGTAATTGGTATTTCTTCTCATTACATCTTCGAACAAAGCAGGAACCTTTCGCTGGTCGGGCGCGGTTAATTATACTTACGTGAAATCATGGAGTAATAACTGGACAAGAGTGTGTAAGACTTACCATTGTAATGTCTTCAAATCTAAGGGATGTATGTTATAGAGAATGATAAAAAAATTACTTCTCAATACGGAAGTTAAGGCTGTGTCCCCAGTAGGCAAACGGTGAGCAGCCGACTTATTTATTCCATTAGACCTTTGAGAAACCTAGGACACGTCCTAAAAGTCATGTTTTCATGTTACCTGTTTAGGTACTTTATTAAAACTAGGAAATAAAGTGCTCACTATGATTTTTGTTCACTTCATTCTTCTTATGGTAAGGTAGTAGTAGCTAGAAAAAAATCTGTCCGATTCGTTGTGATACATCCATATCAATACCTACCGTTCGGAAACGACCCTTAGACGCAATGGCTGCTAGTTTTAATTTGGTTTAAATTATTTGATTCAAATTTCTTAGTTATTAAAATTGTTTACTTTACTTACAAATAAATAAGCATCATAGTAACAACTACCTAATTACAGAGATACCTACACTTAGTTAAATAATATTTGTTGATGTTCATACCTGACTTTGTAGAGCATTGAACGTTACTACTCTTCCTAATCCGTGCTTAGTGCTATACCTCAAACAAGGAAATAACCTTTCATCTACTCTGAAGATACACCCTCAAAACGTACCTTATAACTAACTCACAAGTGCGTGTCGGACTTCGCATTTTGTCAAAATCCGGAACCCTATTCTGCTATTCTCATAGCTTGACTATGACAAAGGTATCGTTACAGAATGACACAAATAACCTTAGATTAAAGAAACTCCAGAATGAGGGGCCTCATACGCTCGTCAAAAGTGTCATTAAAGTTCTTGTCATCGACTTTTCGTCTGTAAAGTCAACATAAAAGTTTTTTCGTTAAAAACAGACCTGAGTGGTTCTCGTTCAGAGAACACCTATTTTAGCACACGGTCATAGAAGCGAAACTCAATTTGATACCTATCATTTCGACTGAAATGATAGGTATCAAATTGAGTTTCGCTTATAGGTAGTCCTCCGTGTCCTTTGTTTAATTCTGTTTGTTTTTATTTATCTGTGTGGGTCGAAATAAATAAATATATATTTCTGGATAGTCCGCACAGTACCATCTAGCCCCAACCTGAGCAGAGCTTTTGTTATGGATTCTAGATGTCTGATCGATAATACCATTGTCATAGTAATGTGAATACAGCCCTTTGATCCAATTTTTACTGAAAGATCAGATCACTCCTCATTTCTCTCCAATTGCGTCAATCATAATAATATAGAAATTGTAGGAAGGGAGTTTCCGGTTCTGCAATTTCCTGGACCTTGAAATTTTGGGTTCATAATAAAGACTTCTACTTACACAGTTCTCACAATTTATAAAATAAGATTGTAACGCGTAGGATGACATTACCTTGACCTGTAGAATGGTCGAAACATTACCTTTGATAAAATCTATAAAAGCTTTGCTATCTCTGTTTAACCTTCGGATTATTGTGAAATAATCTACTTGCTTATTGCGTATAAGTAATCCCACCGAATGCATTAACCTAAAAGAGGTCAAGTTCGATAAATGGGCTATAAAGAGTCCGAATTTGGAACTTGTTTTGTTGGGATATCTACGTTTTGAGCGAACAAATAGGCTGTTTGACTAGTTTCGGAAAATCGTTCCTAAAATAAATCTATAAATCCATGCAAACTTTCACGCTTATGATATTAAAAAGTAAGAATTTTTATACGAGTTATTAGTTATTTATATTAACTTAGCACACAGCGAATAAAGTATAAGCGTTTGAGTTATCCGGAACAACAGACATGCATGTCGATTTCACTAGCAGACTGAAGGTAATACCTACCTGTATACCTAAAGTCAGTGACCTTTGATAATGAGTATTCTTAGAACGTACTTACGGACGATGAGAGAAATGCTCCGGACCGAGAGAAATTGTAACAATATACAACTTAATGCATTCTTAATTGAAAACTTCCAGATGTGAAATGAATACTTAATGAATTTAAATAAAACAAATAAATTAATAATGCTGGACAATCCACGTACAGCATCATCTAGACCCAAGATAAGCAGAGCTTATGTTATGGATACTACCTCGTTTCGGATCTTGATTCGATTTTATCAAAAAGTATAAAACTTACTTTTTGAAATAATCGAATCAGAGTTCCGAAGAAGCGATAGGTGGCCCGATTTATTTGCTCTCGAGTTGCAATTTAAGATCAAGATTAGAATCAAGATCAAGTTTATGTCACAAGGAAACATTATAAACAATTGTATTATAATGTTCCCTTGTGACATAATCTACTAAACGCCATCGTAGGTTGGGAGTCGCTCCCAGCGACCCCGGTCAGCCCGCCCCGGCACCGGGGTCATTTTCAAAATTTGTTTCAACGAGCCCGGTAGTGCCGACCGTCGCTTACCGGGGTGGTTGGACACAGAGATCATGTATCATTGGTACCTTACCGTACCTACGATAGCGTTTTAATAAGCACATTTAATAAGCATTCTCTCTACCACACAACAGCGATTTTTAAGCTTTGTCTTGCGATTTCTAGCGATATTTGTTTGCATGTACATTTCGGCGGCGCGGCGCCCAATCTGAAAAACACAAAATTTGCAAGAAGCAAGACGCAGATGTGTCGCAAAATTGCAATACACAAAACGCGGTAGGTACCTAGTTTGTAAGATCGTATGCACAAATATCGCAAGAAATCGCTCGCTACGAGACGCTCCTCAAAATCGCGATTGTGTGATTGAGGTTTTTTGGTGTGCCAGCCGACGCGGTAGCACCTAAGAGATATGCGTCTCAGTACAAAATGTACTTCAAACATATATCGCAAGGAATCGCGAGTCACAAGACGCTATTCAAAGTCGCGAGAGTGTGATTGAGGTTTTTGGGTGTGCGAGCCAACGCGGTAGTAAGAGATATGCGTCTTAGTACAAAATGTACTGCAAACATAAATCGCACGGAATCGCGAGACACAAGACGTTCTTCTAAATCGCGACTGTGTGATTGAGGCTTTTTTTCTGTGCCAGCCAACGTGGAAGTATAAACTACACAATGGCGCGCATGCGATCATTGTTGATATTGTCACTTGAACTGTGCATGGTCATTAATCTAACTAGTGATGGGGCACTATATCACTCTTTATTCTTTAAAAAACATACTTTTTTCCCTTGTAGTTGTGATGTAGTATATTCGTTGATGCTTTTTGGTTTTGTATGTGTTCACGTAAGATATGTCTTTTTTATACTGTTTGGGCAGAAAATAAATGTGTCTTTATGTTTATGTATAAAAATGTTGTATGCTTATCCCGAGGCAGGATTTGAAACCGAAACCTATCAATCAATCCCTATCAATCAATTACTTTTAATATCGGGTTCGATTCCTGCATACATATTCCTTATCATGTTACAACCGTCATAAGGGTAGGCACATGTGCAGTAAACTATGAGGATTTTACCCCAACTCTACAATAGGCTATTCCGGTTGTAACACGATAAGTAACAATGCCTACAGCTACACTACAGCTCCATCTTATGTTACTGATAGAGATGTTATCTACCCGTCGCGTCGCTGTCGTATGAAAGTCGTTTTACAACTACTGACACCAACTTATCTGTTTCACAGCGATCATATTATGTAAGTAGTAGCTTTCCGCTAGCGGCTTCACCCGCGTAGACTATACAAATACAACCCTGCTCTGAAATCTACTAATTTAACAAATTTAATGGGTTTTTTGAAAGTCCTGTATATTTATTTTATATCATGGTTATATCAGTACATACATGCTGAAATTTCAGATCACAAGCATTCCACCTTAAAAAGTTTCAGCTATTTTAATACAGAGCTAAACTGCGTATCTCAAACTATAACAACCCGTCTTATCCCAGTTTCAGGGGTTTTTGGAAAATCCTGAAACATGTATTCAGTAATTTTATATTTCTAGTATTCTTTGTAAGTTTCAAGCAAATTGGGCCACTGGTTAAAAAGTCCAAAATACACCAAAAGATATCATTCAGGGTGCTGGGCTTCCCCAGAAAATAGCTTTTTTCTTTATTTACGATAAATATTGTGGATCAGTTGACTCCTCCAGACTGTTGACAATAGTCTGCAGATATCTCAGTTTCAATTGTATATGTCGCAGACGTATTGTATAATCCGCCGTATTACATTACGGCTAGCTGTTTTGAAAAACAGCGCCGTTTTGTAATGCGGCGGTTCAGCGATAAGCTGGATTGAATAAGGCTGAATAAAAAAACGTCGTATTGTATTCGGCGCCAAGCGTTATTCAATACGGCTAGACATAATGTAATAAAGCGAGAGATTAGCCGCCTCTTTGACTGTTTTAGTTCCGATTCTTAACACTCGTGGCGCTGCCTGACATAACAACAACAATGGCGTTGGGTAAAGAAAGTATGTTGCTAAATTGCGGAGTTATGTCGGTAAAAATGACTTTAAGAACAATTTTGAGGTGCAATTAAATAATTTCTATTCTTCTCAATGTGGAACTGTAAACAAACCATGGACAAAGGAAATTTTATTTATCTTTACTTACTTACTTTATATAAGAATTAGCTCTTTTTATTTACAGATATTAAAATTTATAATATCATGTACTTACACATAAACAAAATAAAAGCATTCCTTAAACAGTTAATCGAACGCCGCGGCGTTCGATTAACGAAGGAATGCTTAAAAATTAGAAAAAATTAGAATTAGAAAAAATATCTTCTTTCGACCGGCGCGCCGGTCGAAATTGACAAGAAAATATTTTTTCTCGACAATCACGACTTGCCTTTTTGGTTGAAATAATATTTTTAACCATAATTATATTTTGTACTGATAACTAGTGATCGGATATTCGCACACATTTTTACCTTAAATTGGAGTGAAGATAAAACAAGGAGCTGTAAAAAACACCTTATAAATTAAATTAATTTCCAAAATGATGTTTTTCTTATTTATATAATATTATCATAGTTACATAATTAATATTAAGTAACTATGATAATAATTCTTGATTAGTAAGGAATAACGTAAGAAGAAATCTGTTAGCTTTTTCCGGTTAATAAAATTGATTGTCATATTTAACTTTGTTTTTTTTTTGTGAGTATGGTCACCCTATACAATTAAGTAGTTTATCAATGCGGCTAAACGTGGGCCGACATATTGAAGAACGTATCGCAATGACAATCCAGCTACTCGTTGAACCGCCGCATTACAAAACGGCGCTGTTTTTCAAAACAGCTAGCCGTAATGTAATACGGCGGATTATACAATACGTCTGCGACATATATACTAGTATTAATGTTGATTTTCTAGTTATTGTTTTATTTTCCTTGATTTTACAACAATCCATATCTCAGTGACATTTTTTGACGTTTAGGCGTGAATATTTATAAATCTTTATATAAATAAGAAAGTCGTGTTTGTTACAACATTTATAACTCGAGAACGGCTGGACCGATTTTTATGATTTTTGTGTTTTTGGATTTGTCTTCGTCGGGAATAGCATATTATGTATAAAAATATGATATTTGACAAATAAATAAATTTCCCCGTGGGCGACGCTGCGGGGCGCAGCTAGTAGTAGATATAGGTACATTACACCTATTTATACAATACATACATAGTTCTTCAAGATAATATTGAATTGAACATTGTTTTAATAAAATACAAACCACTATGACAACAAGTAAGTTGTCGGCACTATACTCGTCAGGTTTATGTAATTTAGCTTTGAGGATGGTCTTGATTTGGTCTTTCTAGATGCAGAATAAATAGTAGTTTATGCTAGAAAGTAAATCTTAACTTTGGAAAAGATTTTTAACTAAGCACTAAAGCGAAAGTTTGCAGCGAACCGGTTGAATTTTACTACCTATTAAATTATTGATACTTAATTCTATTTCGTCAAATTATATTTGGGTTCGAGCAGCTACAATTATGTTTTTATAGACTTATATGTCACTCACACATAATATAAAACAAAGTCGCTTTCTCTGTCCCTATATCCCTATATCCCTTTGTATGCATAAATCTTTAAAACTACGCAACAGATATTGTTGCGGTTTTTTAATAGATAGAGTGATTAAAGAGGAAGGTTTATACGTACAATAAACCATGCGAAGCCGGGGCGGGTCGCTAATATAAAATAAATATAATTCAATAAGATCCTGAAGGTAGAACTACCTCATTACCTAACTGTAAATATAGTATTGAATATGTCAGTCATTCTACTCGTAGTAACTTAAGGTAACAAAAGCTCTACTTAGCTGGGGGCTAGATGATGATGTGTATTATACAGCATTATTATTTATGTACCTTTGTGGGCACATATTTTATGCGTCCATGTTTTGTTTTGAAGATCATAATTATGGCTGGCCTGGAATACACATAAGTATTTTTACTATAAATAGAAAACACCCAGAACCATTGAAAAAATATTTGCAGAATATCAAATCAAAATGTTTTTTGATTTCGGTTTTATATCCGTTCTTGATCAAATGATTTCAAATTTTTATGCCAATGGCCATTGTTAACTAGGACATTACCAAATTAAAACTCCCATAAAATAAAATGGCGAAAGAACGATTTGCATTTTAAATGGTCGAACAATGGAAAATTATGCATCACCATTTATTGTGGGTTTTTGTAATTGGAACGCATGTGAGTTAGTTATGTGTTTTTATCTAGGTTAGATAAGTAGGTAGGTACAGTCAACGAAGGAAATTGCTGAAAACGGCGTTTTTCAAAAATATGTTAAGTAAACAAAAAATTTTTATGTGTAGATATACTACAAATGATGTGTTTTTGTGGGATAAGGTCCGGAAGAAGAAGAAGAAGAGATGTGTTTTTTCGAATAAGATGATATTGACCATAAATCGATAAATTTATTTATTTACAAAACTGGGAAACTAACTTCAAATTTCTAAATATCGAATTTTTAAATAATTTCGAATATCTATATAACTTTTTTTCACCACCTCACGATCATTTTCTATACAAACTCAAAAGAATCATCAAAATTGGAAATCTATTGATGGACAAATTAGGCAAAGATCCATTCTAATATTTTAAACACGAAAGTTTCTATGGATGTATGGATCTATGTTCCTCTTTCACGCAAAACTACTGAACGGATCGGTCTGAAATTTGAATAGACGTAGTTCTAGCCCTGGAATAAACCATAGGCTACTTTTCATCCCATAAATCAGTCACGGGATAGAAATAGCCTTGAGGCGTTGTTGTGCGAAGCCGCGGGCAGACACTAGTCATTACATTGTATAAAATAAAACAAAGTCCCTTTCTCTGTCCCTATGTCCCTATGTATGCTTAAATTTTTAAAACTACTCAACGGATTTTGATGTGATTTTTTTTAAAGATATTGTGATTCAAGAGGAAGGTTTATACGTATAATAAAACAGTGCGAAGCCGGGGCGAGTCGCTAGTTAAAAATAAACCAAACAACCAGACAAGAAAACCATTCTATCATATATTTAGTAAACAAACATCCTTTCAGTAACACAAAATGTCACTTAAACTAAAGTCAACTTTAGGGCATCTCGATAACTCAATAAAGAAGTTCGAGCAAAACATGTTAGTGATTTCAAAAACTTTATGGTCTTCTTTTAGTGTCTTAATATTTTATGGAGTTGAAATTTGTGCCTGAACCCCTAATTTTGTTTTCAGTTATCTTTGAAACTATTGATGGCAGTCAGTGAGTAATAAATAAATAATTTTGGACAATCCACACACCTCTGGCCCTAGATGACTGACATATACTGAATACCATAAACTACATAGCAATTATATATTTTTAATATAAATAAAAACACCCATAACACTAAAACAAAACATTTGCTTATGGTACTAAGATTTGTCCTACGGCGGGAATCGAATCCACAACCTCCTGTGTCGCAGGCGGACTTTCACCCGACGCGTCACTGCGGTCGTCATGATAGAGATTATTCCTTCTTTGTATGATTTCAGTATAATTCGCAGCTTATTAGATTTATTTCCTAAGGAATTTTGCATAATATGATTATGTAACCTAACACACGAACATTAGATAAGTATTCTTTTGAATGTAAATGAGGCAGATGATTTGAAACGAAACCATTACACACAAACGGATACGCGACGTAACCGGGCGTTAGATACGTCAGAAAGAATATGTTTTTTGCCCACTGTACGATTACGACCGATTACGATTATTAAAAAAGGTGCATAGCTCAAAGAATTATCTAGCTGAAGTGACAGTGGGCCGGCCATATCTCGAAAACCGGCAATCGTTGGGGTAAACGTGTTCTTGAGTGGAGACCGCGACTTGGCCAGTCATTATCTGCGAAAGACTGCTGGCAGATGCTGGATGCGGCAAGCTGAGGAGAGGGCGCTATGGCGCTGATTAGACATCCCTAATGTCCAGCAGTGGACTAATTAGGCTGACGATGATGACCGATTACAAACGAATGAAACCTCTACTTCACTGCTGCGCTCATGGCCCACCCGCTTCCCTATTATCACTACATAGTATAAAACAAAGTCGCTTTTTCTGTCCCTATTTCCCTATGTCCCTTCAACTGCTTAAATCTTAAAAACGAATCAACGGATTTTGATGCGGTTTTTTTTAATAGATAGAGTGATTCAAGAGGAAGGTTTATACGTATAATAAAATCGTGCGAAGCCGTGGCGGGTCGCTAGTACGTATATATAGGCTTGATCCCGACCTTCCGAGGACTTTGAGACCGCTCAGAATGAAAGTGATTATTGTGTACACATCCGTGCGTTCAAACAGTGATTCGTATCCAAAGTGAGGTTTATTCATCCGTGAAAGCCCAGAATGACAGTGTTGGCAACGCTCACTAGATATAGGATATTAGATATTTAGTGTTGTTAGAATCTTGTATATACTTAGGATAGTTAAGGTTAGAATTTTGTGTAGGATTAAGTTAAACTGTTGTAAATAAACGTAAAATAGGTATTAAAGGATTGGAAACACAAGTTCTAGTCGGTAGACAGATAATTAGGCCTAGAGAAACTATCCTAAGTTAAGAAAATTGTATATAAAAATGATTGTAACTTTTGTAGTAATAAAGATAGGAAAATGGGCGTTACATCGCCATAAAGGTTACATAATTGCACACATTTTGGTATATAAAACATGTAAATAAGTTGACAAATAAAAGAGATATAAGCCGATAAACCCCCAAAGCATAGTGAAAAATAGGAACAAAATGTATGCGAAATAGAGCCGTCCTCTACACGGTAAAGCTTGGGGGTGGATAAGCTAGTAGAGTGCGTGCTGCGTCACGCTGCAAGAAAGTCGTCAAGAATAAATAAATAGAAGAAAGAAGAAGTCTTTCACTCCTCAAGAAACCCCCCTCAAAGGAAGCAGAAGCGGACCTGAACAGAATCCCCTCCAGCCGGCGTCTTCTGGGAATCGGCGGGCTACCCAGCCCAGTACATCGTTGGCTGTAGTATTCTGAGTATTAAACGTCACGGGCGTGTCGGATGCACTGACCGGCTGGGGATGGCGCAGCCATTAGCCTTGCGGGCGGTGCGGACGACAGACGCGTGTCTATAATTAATATCTGTGTTTTATTGGCATTTGACCCTAACCTGGTACAAGTGGCGACCCTGCCAGTGACTAAAAAATAAGAGGTAAGTGCCAATAATTCCAAATAAGCAATTGGTAAATCAACTGACGGCCTAATCTGAGTTGCAAACAAATGCTGGTAAATAATCGCATCGTAGTAATGATTACATGCTCGATGATTCGCCTACCTTGATAAACTGTACACCCTGTGCCTACATAAATACCATAGTTGATAAACAACAAATACATTATTCGCGTGCCATTTTGGCGAAAGTTATAACTACCCTCAAATAGGTTAGAAAGATACAAAATTACTTTGTTAGCAAATTTGAGTAGGTCTAACGAAAAGATGATCACCTACCTACATTGTCAAAAAGAAAAAGTTCTGGAATGCTAATATCAGTACCTAAGTAATTAAGTTTATATGTAGTTAGTTATGCTTTCTGAGGTTCTGAGGACTTCCCCAAGTATAAATATTGCAAATCTGTTTGTGACTCAGTTAGGTGACGGAAGTTGGTTGGTACCTAAAAACCCACAATGATAAGATCTGACAAGAGGTAGTTCTAACGAACGGTACCTAAAAACCCACAAAGATATGATCTGACAAGAGGTAGTTCTAATGAACGGTACCTAAAAACCTATTATGATAAGATCTGATAACAGGTAGTTCAAACGAACGGTACCTACTAATAAATATTTGCATATCAGACAGATATAGTAGAGGTACTCGTACATAAAGATTTTCACCAAAAAAATTAAATAAAAAAAAAAAAAATTATTTATGGTACCTAGTAAGTATAAGTTCGATAAAATTGAACGGAACCAAAATTTATTGACCGTTCTAGCAATCAAATACATGTGGTTTACAGTAGCGAATTAGTTTAAAAAGTACATTTGGTACTAAGTAAACATAATAAACATTCTCTTTATGTGAATGGATAATATGTTATTCTCTGAGAAATAATGTAATTAACGACAAGTTGACAAGTAAACAGATTGGATCTGAGACTTGTACTTATAAATTGTTTATTTGAGAAGAAAAAAGCTCATAATATTTAGATATCAATAGATTGTTAGAATAGAGTAAACAAAGCTAAAGACTTTCCAATTATAGTTTGTATATTTATAAAGTTTTTGAAATGCATTAATAATATAATACTTGAACTATTTAAAAAATCTAATTTAAATTACAAAGAAATTAAAAGTTCCATGGCAGTTTAGTCTGTTTTGATCAAATTAGTACCAAATAATGGTAAATGATAAAATGAGGTTAGTTATCGAAATAGCTAACAGATGGTAAATAGATGTTATACTTTATAAGCAAAGATAATTATAATTAAGGGGAAGAAATAAACTTGAACAATTAGATCGGTTGGGCCGGCTGCAGATTGTTACGAACAATCTAGAGGTAGCTCAACTAATCCGTAATCGATACCAATCGGATGCGTCCCCAAGACGTATTGCTCTGCTGCATGGCAGGCTAGATTAAGAGGTAGTTTTGGTGTAAATCGAAACGGTACCTACCAAAATGTTTGTCATTGGTACAGACAGTGTACAATTTTCAAGATTAAAAAAAAATTGGATTTCCAAGATCGAAAGTATTAAGAGGTAGTTTCGGTGAAAATCGAAACGGTACCTACCAACAAAAAAAAATTAATATTAGTACAGATAGTACTAAAATAGTACAAGTATCAACATTAAAGAAATTCTTGAATCGTCAAGAACTAAAGTAGTTAAGTAATCTAACGAGATTAAGAGGTAGTTTCGGTAAAATCGAAACGGTACCTTCCCACCAAAAATAATTGTTATCAGTACAGATGGTACAAAAATGGTACAAGTGTCAACATTAATAAAATCCTTGGATTGCCAAGAACTAAACTATAGGTTAAGAGGTAGTTTCGTTGAAAATCGAAACGGTACCTACCAAAAAAAAATGTAATTAGTACAGATTGTACCAAAATAGTAGAAGTGTCAACATTAATAAAATCTTTGGATTGCCAAGAACAAAACTATAGAATAAGAGGTATTCGATAAAAACGGTCGAAACGGTATCTATCTACCAAAAATAAATGTCATTGGCAAATATAGTACAAATATCACAAGTATAACATCAATTAAATCTTTGGATTGTGCCAAGAAAATGAAGACCCTTAAAGGTTATTGTTATATTTAATGCAACAGACATACTACACCTCTCGCGAAGAGGGTAACGCTTATGCACATGAGCGAGCTAGCTCTATAAGATATCAGAAGCTTCATAAAGGATCAATCTTTTGGATCGTGAGGTTTGCAAAAAGTAGATGTAGGTGTATGCATCTATAGTTATTTTTCACCAAGACAAAACAAATTATCTACTTAGTTCGTAGTGAGAAGAAATACAATACGTATTATGTACGTAATATGGTACTTAATAATGGTCAAAAGAGTACTTACAAATGTCAAAGGGATTAAAAGTCTTTCGTATAAGTTCTAAATTGGGTACTGGTGAAATATGGCTAAAATAAATGTACTGAATATTTAATTGAATAAATAAATTTAATACCAATTCAAGCAATACAACCATAATTTGTTTGAAAAGATAATAATGAAAGATATTTATAAAAAAAAGAATGATATTTACCTACTTATTTAGAACATGGAAAATTTCATGTGTCAAAAAGGCGTCCAGCTCAGCAAGTATTCTGGAGGACAGACCTAGAAGTTGCCTCCCATCGCTGATTATTTAGCTGCATTTCCTAAATAGACTACAAAAATAATGACCATTTTAGGTTAAATACTTTTGAATAGTACTTCAAATAAATCATTTTTGTAATTAAAACTGCTACAATAACGAGATGGAAAAGTTTCGTTTCTGTAAACATATATTATTTTGTTCGACTACCGAATATTCTGAACTGAACTAAGCTAAAGTAAATGAGTAAATTACATGAGAAAACAAATAAATTACATAAAAGAAAATAAAATAATATAACATAAATTAATTGTGAAATTGAACAAATAAATTCATTTAAAGTTATTATTTTCATTGCCGCGTCCCTGGGGGTAAAACTGCAGAGGCTGGGCAGTGAATGGGTTAGTAAATATGTACCTAATAATCTACAATTGAAAGTTGAATGTCGAGTTCCGACCGATGTATATCTACCGATATAAAACAGATGTATTTTAATACAATATGTATAAAGTATAAAATGAGGGTGAGCATCAACAACAACCTTTATTATGGTTATGATGCACAATTCCATCTGAAAAAAGAGAAGCGACTGAGAAAGACACGGATTAGTGTCAAAAATAATCACTGGAAGTGGCTAATAATTGTACCTAAATTATTTGCAACAGCACAAAATGTTAGAGACCATTAATGCTAACGTTTGCGTGGGATCCACATATTTTATTAAAGTACCATAAAAGTTTAAAATCAAAAGCTCGGCTGCGTGGAAACATACACAGCCGTGGTTACTGAAAATCGACAATGATGCAGAACTCAGTATCATGAGATTTGTTAAGGTCGTAATCTGGTATTCACACCAAACCCGTGGTATCCAATGAGAAGGCCAACTCTTTCAGTTCAGCCTTGAGCTGATGTATCCAGACATTCAAAATTTGCTGGGTATGGAAGGCTGTTAAAACGCCACACAAAAAAATTTAAAACTACTAAATGACCATACAAAATTCATATAGGTACTTGCTATAAATTTGCTTAGAGAAATATTTTCTCGGTTAGACACACCAGGTGGTAGCTATACAGGAGGGTAGCCTAACAGCTGAATTATCATCTGATGTTGACCATTAGGTCAACAGTTCAAATACGCAGGTATATTGGTTGTAGTTGAACTAATTTGTAAATAATAATAGATTATCAAATATACTTTTAACACTAAAGTCATTGTTTACGGGATATTTACCATGATTTGTTTTGTTTGGAGTTTTTCGATTTTTCGGCACCGTTTCAGGCGCCATGATCACGAAAGAACTGAAAAATGAGGGACAAAAGACGAAAAATGAGGGTAGATCGATATATCTGCCAATAAAAACTCACTCGCAGTGACCTCAGTTCTTTCGTGATCATGGCGCCTGAAACGGTGCCGAAATATCGAAAAACTCCAAACAAAACAAATCATGGTAAATATCCCGTAAACAATGACTTTAGTGTTAAAAACCATGATAGTTTTAAAAGTTATATACTTTTAACAGTTCACCTACACAGATAGTTTTTACTATTTTACAAAGAGTTCGGAATTACACTGTTTCTTTGTATAGAACTACTACTTTTACTTTGTACCTAATAAAGAATAAAAGATTCAAGATTCTTTCAAGAAAATATAAATATATAACTATACCTAAACATAGAATTTGCTGTTCTGAAAACTAAAGACAAAAATTAATATGCATCTAGAAAGAGATAAGTAACAGAATCTAACAAGGTTCAAAAAGTCTACATAATGAGAAGCCCTCACTAAAGAAAACATACTGCCTCCTCTATCAAACCTCTATCCAATTATGTACTTACTACACACAGTCGTCTACAAGATGGGATATGATATACTTAGATTGGAAACTGAAAAATAACTGGAAGATACTTACACGAGAACAACTACACAGAAACACTCATCATCATCATCAGCCTATATTAGACCACTATTGGACATAGGCCTCCCCTAATGAGCGCCATAGCGCCCTGTCTTCAACTTGCCGCATCCAGCATCTGCCAGCAGTCTTCCACAGTTCGTCATTCCACGTGGGCGGAGGGCGTCCTACAATACGTTTGCCAAGTCGCGGTCTCCACTCAAGAACACGTTTATCTCAACGATTGTCAGTATTTCGCGAGGTAAAGTCGAAGAAAACATATGATAAGATATAGCACAGATAAGGACCGGTGATCAAAACGATGACAAATAAATGGTTCAAAACAGATTTATCCATTTCGTTTTGGATTAAGTAGTTAGGTAAAAGGTTGTAATAAAGTATTCCTTTCAAATTTAATAAATTATAAGTAAGTCATTTCTTTTGTAAAGAAATAGGTGGAGATGTGATATAGGTTTCACTAAACAAAATACGGTTCATATAGATTAATGAAGCACCTATCTTGTTAATTAAAATTGTACCTAACAGTAGATATGGTAGGTGTGGTTGTAACCAACCTAAAACTTGTTAGAACATATTTTGTAAATTACATGTACAGGTTTAGCATTTTCCAAATAATATTTAACTATCTGTCTGATCTTAGTTGTAATAATTATTGTAGAAAAGTTAGAAAAACATTTTGTTTATTCATTGTAAAAGGTAGATGTAGTATTCTGAGTATTAAACGTCACGGGCGTGTCGGATGCACTGACCGGCTGGGGATGGCGCAGCCATTAGCCTTGCGGGCGGTGCGGACGACAGACGCGTGTCTATAATTAATATCTGTGTTTTATTGGCATTTGACCCTAACCTGGTACATTGGCAAACCTACCCAGGGGCACCAACAGACAGGCACAAATAGGATGAAAATAAAATAGACAGGCATAAAACAAAACTTCCCTCAGAAAAAAGCTTACGAACCAAATTCTTTATGTTACTCGTATTTATTAAGTCTCAATAAACAAGAATTTATTTCCCAAAATCCGTAATTCTTAGGTAAGTAGGTAACTAGGATGTGGTAAGGTTGTTTAAAATTTTTAGTTTTTACAATAATGTGCTCAGATTAATACAATTTGCTCGAAAGTTACAAAGATTAGCCATATGGTTTTTTGTAACTTTGAATAATATTGACTACGTAGTCATTAACACCAAACAGAGACAGAAAACGACTCAGATAGAGGTCGTAAGGGCAGCTTTATAAATTATGTAAATATATTCATTCATTCATTCATATGGTATGAATGAAAACTTTGTTCAATCATTTATTCGTTTCTATTGTTCTAGAAAGTAAAGAAAAAGTGTACACTCAAAACTACGAATAAGGCGGCTTATTTGTAGTTTATGTTGTATTAACCTACTCTCAAAATTAAGAATAAGCTCCCGTATCCGCTCCGTCGAGTTGTAAAAGCCCTCAAATCTCACGGTTCCGATGCAATTTACTCACGTTCGCAATGCGGGCTGAATCTCAATATTGAACATTCACTTCAGCTCATGTCACTCAGTCTCGCGACTCATCACTGTGGACTTGTAGAGAGTCAATGATGTAATATCACCAATTATTGACACAAATATGTGAGATTTAGGGCCTATTTCATAATACTAAAGTAAGTTTCCGTGCTCTTTTTCGAACATACGCGATGGCAATGCTGTTCAGTTTTATCAAGTAACTGGCGACCCGCCCCGGTTTCGCACGGTTTTATTATAAGTATATAAGCCTTCCTCTTGAATCACTCTATGTATTTAAAAAAACCGCATCAAAATCCGTTGCGTAGTTTTAAAGATTTAAGCATTCAAAGGGACTTATGGACAGGGACATAGGGACAGAAAAAGCGACTTTTTTTATACTATGTAGTGATTTAACAGGAACTTACTTTTCGACTCTGAAACAATGCTGGATAATCCACACAGGATCATCTAGCCCTAAGCTAAGCAGAGCTTGTGTTATGGGTACTAGATGGCTGATATACTTAATACATTAAGGTGAGTATCTGGCGCAGCGCATCAGCATTGCCAATACAGCTTGGTAATACAGCCAGTGTCTGTCTGGGGACGCTTCCGACGACGCTTCCGATGGTATTGATACGAATCAGTAACCTACCTCTAGACTGTTTGCAACCGCAGTTAGTTCAATTGTTTCAATTATATATACTAGTTTTATTTTATTTCTTTTCCCTGATTGTAATTTTGGTTACAGCTTGCTTACTAAAAGTTGAGCAACATTTGGTCTGGTATTATCTTTTTAAATGCCGGTTCCAAGTTCCCGCGCAATCCTAACATCGTAAATTCTAAACATTAGTAGTACCTAGACATCCTAATACCTACCAAAAGGGCAAGTGAGAGGTGACTGGTCTAGAAATACAGATAAGAATTCTCAGACCTTTCGTCTGTAAACATCTTTAAGGTTTCTCGTTACGCTACCTAGATTGGAATTGTAAGTTCAAAACCTGTTTACCTTACGACATATCAAATTAATTAATACTAGCACCTGCCCGCGGCTTCGCACGTATTATTTCTTTGGAAACGTTTCAAGGCTATTTTTATCCCGTGGGAACTCATTCACGGGATAAAAATAGCCCATGTGTTATTCTAGGGCTAGAACCACGTCTACTTGAAATTTCAGCCCGATCTGTTTAGTAGTTTTTGCGTGAAAGAGGAACAAACATCCAAACATACATACTTCTATGCATCCTGACATCCAAACATACTTTCGCATATGATTTTAGTAAGCATTGCACTTATAAATGCAAAAGTTTGGGTGGATGGAACCTTTTTTGATACCATTTCACGCCAAAAATTCTGATCGTTATGGCTGAAATTTCGAATAGACGTCGTTCTTGACTGGAATAAAACGTTGATTACTTTTCACCTAGTAAATAATTTCTCCTTGGATAGAAATAACCTTGAAACTTATCCATAGAAACAAAGCGTGTGAAGCCACGGGCTAATACTAGTAATAAATTATTAAATAAATAGTTATATTAAACCGCACTGGACCACCAGATTCTTTATCACTTGCGAGTGAAGCCACGGGCGAGGGGTGCAGCTAGTGTTAAATAAATAACTAGGTATATTGTTAGTACTTGTTCCCAGATATTAATAAACAGTTACAAAGCAAAAAAAACGGTACAACTTTATCGTATATTATTACGCTTTGCTCAAAATAATTTTTGGCTGTGAAAGCTTTTATTTGCTTTTTCATCATGTTACATTCTATTACCAGATGAAAATGAAAATGCCTTTGTGAATTCTTAGCTCACGAAAACTGATTTTATCATTATTTTTATTTCTGAGGCGTAAATAAAAGCTGATTACCTATACTAAACTTATGCTCCAGGTGTTTTCCGACAACGCTATTGAATTCTATAAATTTGATAAAGAAGAAAGTTCTGCTTTCAAAATCAAATTCAATAGGCTTAGGTATTCATAAATGAATTCCCTTGAATATTAACAATTTCGCTTAGTAACATTGTCTCTACACAGTTTTATTACTAAAATAATTTTCGATAGTTTTAAAGATTTTAACTTCCTTCTTTAATTATCCGTTTTAATGCGTTGCCCTCTGTGGCGCAGCGGGCAAAAGTCCGCTTGCGACGCAGGATGTTGCGGGTTCAATTCCCGCCTCGGGACAATTACTTGTACGATCTGAAGATATTTGTTCAGGGTTTTCTATTTGTATAATAAAACATCTATGTAGTATATAAATAATATCTTTATTAACAACGAAAATTACAAGCAAGGAATAGAAAAATTACAACTAGTAATTATACAATTGAAACCATTGAGCTAACTGAAGACGGTTTCAAACAGTCTAAAGGTAGCTCAATTCTATGTAGTATATTTTTTAAGTATATTAGTTATCTAGTACCCATAACACAAGCTCCTAAGCTTGGAGCTAGATGATGTTATGTGAATTTTCCAGCATTATTTATTTGTTATTTATTTATTTCGCCAAATAGCCTGTGTTACAGAAAGAGACAAAAACTTTTACGGTCATTTTAAACATATACACAACCGGTACGGGACTTTGCAATATGCATCAACCATTGCTGCATACAAAAGACATACGCGCTCATTGCAAATGTAGATTCCATTAAAATTAGTATAAAATATACAATTGAAATAATTGTTGTCATTTCAGAGATTACGCAGACAGTCGTCAAATACTGTATGTTCATATCCATAACAAGTCTAAAGCTTAATTTGTCAATTTCGCAATTCGTCAAATCCTTCATTTATCAAACTAGAGACTGATCCAAACCTAAATTTGTCAAATACATGATTTGCTAAGTTCAAAAATATACTAATACTTGGATCGTCAAATGGGCTATTAGTCAGGTACGCCTAGGACAGTCGAGATGAAAATAAAATCATATAAAAAATAACATTAACGATTGCAAACTGTCTAGCAGTAGCACAACTGATCCATATCAATAATACCAGTCGTCGCGTCCCCAAGATACTGGCTGCATTGCCACGCTGTATGGCAATGCTGATGCGCTGCGCCAGATATATAAGTAGATTTAATTACTTTAATGACAAATGACAATGGCGGAAAATTCAAATATAAAACGGTTCAAACAAAAATACTAAAAACTCATTATGTACCATGTAGAGAATTTGAAGATGATTAATCCACAAAATCATTCATTCAATTCAATTCTTGGTGTAATGGATCTGCGTCATAAAATCATTTTAAACCAGACATTAAAAAGCTCGTTGACGCGTATTACACAATCTTCTTTAGCGAGTCAAAACAAATACGTACTAAGGACTCCCACACAAAACTGCGAACTCGCATCGCATCGCAAATATCTGCGAACTCGCACGATAACGTCCGATCTCATTTGCATCGCGCATTCCTGCCATATTACGTCATACTTGGTGATCCCCCTTTTAGTCCGCTCTGAGACAACTTTAGAGAAAGAAGCGCGGCGCCTGAGCCGCCTTTGTGTTGTAAAAAAAAATATCTTCTTCAGTTCTCAACCCATAGTACTTTCGAGTAAAATAGTCCCCTTCAGAGTTCATAATTGTAATAAATGGCTAAACCTAGAATTTTTTTTTTTTTTTTTTATTTTTCTTTATTTATCTATTTTAACAATAACAAACAGCAGAGCAATTATCTTTTTGCGATCCATCTTACGCTTCCTAAAAACACGTCCAATACGGCTGACTAAACTTGAAGGTATGGTCACCCTACCAAACGGTTCGCCGCACAAAATCGCATCGCAGAAATTCGCATCTCAAGTTCGTGTGACATCGCATCACATCGCATCGCATCGCATCAAATCGCAGGTTTGTGTGGGAGCCCTAAAGTGACAAGGAAAAGTCATTATTATTAAACATGAAAGTAGATACTTCCTCAACCTCGTTGACACAGAAGTTGAAGGGACCAGTTTGTAGGTTCGATTCGGGAAAAATGATAGTACGATCTGCAGGCAGATTCTGGTATATGAGTAATCTGGTACTCATATAACAATTTTTGCATAGTATCGGGCTAGCTAGACGATGCTGTCTGAAAATTTCAGTAGGAAAATAAAAAAATAATGCTGGACAATCCACACCGCACCACCTAGACATTTACATTAAACAACAAATTAATAAAATAAGTAAAGAAGAAGATAAATAGGCGACCATACCAATGAAAGCTATTTCGGTTTCGGGTTAAAGAAATTTATTAAAAAAAACACTTTCGTTTTTGTTTTATTACTCTAAATTTAATTTAATTTCTAAAGAACTTCTAAGTACAATATTTTTTCATAGAAACCGTTTGCAATTACCTTTTTAGGCTATGAATCTACAAAAAAAATAGAATTGCAAGTTTTCTAACCACGTCGACCCCTATTATTTTAGTTTCTATTAACGAATATAATATTCATTTCAATCAATATTCATTTCATCAATATTCATTTCAATCACCATTTTTAAATGATGGCTAGGAAAAGATAATTTATTTATGAAATAAGTAAAACAAATCTAAAAATTATATTCTAATACGGAAATCGAACCCACAACCTCCTGCATCTCTATTTGATTTCTGCTCAATCCACCCTAACAAAACTCTAAATTACTAACCCAAAAAGGTCAAACCAAGTATGAGAAAAGGTATAATAAAAAGGTACAATCTACGTTTACGCTCGGACACCGTGAGTAAGCCCTGTTTACGTAAACTTTACGTCATCAACTAGATAGACGGTTAGCATATCCATCTGCGCAAGAGTTGACCTGCGACATACGACCTGATAGAGTTGGGGCTTCATTATGTGCGTTATCGATGAATTCAGATTGATATTACTGCATTTAGAGCTGAAAATCTATTTATCGTTTTAATTTAACCTCATTTAGACCTCTTTAGATTTCTGACAAAAATAAAAAAAAAAATGGAAAATAGGGAAAATTAACTAAGATTTTAATGAAATACCTACACAAAATAAGAATAATGCTGAACAATCCACACAGCATTATCTAGCCATAAGTTAAGCAGAGCTTGTTTTATTTGTACCTACTAGATGACTGATATACTTAATACAATATGATATACTTAATAAATACGATACATAGATATAAAAAAACGCTTCAATTCCACTTCAATTCATTTCTTTTAGGACGGATACAAAAATATAATATTGAGGGAAGGAAGAACCAGTAAATAAGATTAGAATCAATCTCTTTCACTTCGCTTTGATTCTGATCCTGACAATTTTGTGTGTTCACACGAGCGTGATTATTTCTGTTCTTGGATCTTAGTCAGCTTATTTACAGACAGTGTCGCGAATATTAATGGTAACAGGAGGTGAAGTTGTCTTCTTATGGTATGTTTTATTTAATCTTCTTCAAAATAATTAATATATATTCCAATATATAATTCTAATACATATCTTCTTCAAAATAATTAATATATGAAGCGAAGCTTGATCTTGATTGCCTTCACGGAAGAGAGTTTACATTGTATTATTTTGGTTGTCTGCAAGAATTCGCTCAAAGGGATAAGGCCTCCTTTTGTTCATCGTAATCTGTATTTGATTTTTCGTCGTTCATTTTTTGTTATATTATTGCTTTTTATGTTTAAATAGGATTCTAAATCATAATAATCTTAACCATAAAGTTTCATCGGACACTATTGTCAAAGTTCAGAACGTTTTCTTTTTTATCTCTCCTTTTTAAGACTACTGCTGCTTGGTAAATCGGTGACACTCTTATCCTTTTCCATCAGCTTAGATGTGCAGAATAGCTCAAAATTCAATTTCATCGACCCTTCCCATCCCTAAGCGCAGTGTTGCGTCCGCAGTGCCACGCACGGCTTGCTCCATAATGGTGCAACGTTAACTATAATCTTCGATTAAATCCCATGGAGTACTGTCTTTACATAATCAATATTTACATTATTTACTTACAAGGTAATTCATAAAGGCGTAAAGTTTGTAAGCCCGGAAGCCAAAATCGAATTCCATAATTTCTTATATTTATTCCAAGTTCAAACGCCTAGTGATAGAATGATAATGTAATTTTTCGTATAAATTGGAAGCTCTTGAGATTTTTTTATCTTTAGAAGAAAATAATAGTAAAAATATAATATTTCTATAGCAATATTGAACGAAACGAATTATGACTGTGATAAATCGAATTACCTAAAATATTTAAATTAAGACCATTTCACAAATCGTGACACATTGCTATCTTTTGTCCACAGTAATACTGAAATTCCCGTGCGGGGACAGATGGAAGATAGTCCTTTATACGTGCACAAAGAATTTGAGGTAAGGATTGTACGTCTACTTGTAAAAATGTATTCGGATGAATTGGCTTAGGCTTATCTCCAACAAAGGGAAAACTGTCGTTAACGACGCGGATCTAGGTTTAGGTGCACCGATTTTATCGCAGAATCTCATTCATTCAGAATTCATGTATTTGAAGCCTTATTTAAATTAAATGCAATTAAATTTAAAAGAAGACTTTTACCGTCACGGTTTAAATATTTAAATATTATCTGAAGTTATTGTTATCTCAGTAAGTTAATACTTTTTTTTAAGATAAATACATTTCGTACCCCTAAATAAATTAAAATTTGTGTGAATCGGTTGTGTAATTTTTAGGGAGCAAAGTAGAAGCTTTGCCATGTTCTTTTCTTCAGGCGGGTGGCGTATTTCTGTTGTCTGACTATTCTGTAAGAGGCTTCTGCGACTTTTTAAATAGACAGTTACGATATCTTAGACTTTAATCGCCAGTTCTAATGGATTTTTATTTCGGGGACAGAAGAAAAATAACAAATAACAAACATTTAATAAGGCTATCTATCTATAAAGCTAAGGCAAATCTATCTTGGTGATTCTTATATGTAGTCCACTTACACATGTAACGGAACCTTACCGTTATTTGTGTTGTTTTGATAATTTCTAGTAGGTACTTTATTTAATGCAGATCGATAAAAATTTAAAAACTACCAAAAGTTACAAACATGTCGTTGTACTTGTGTAAAGTGCTTTTCAATTCATGATTAATAATAAATACAAGTCCATACTGCTTAAATCCTCGAGTGAGTAGTTCAAAAACATACATAAGTTATAACTTTCACAGCCTCCAGAAGAAGACTTCGACGAGTGGGAGGTGAGCCGCTCGAGGGTACACCTCGGAGCCCTGATCGGCAGCGGAGCCTTCGGGCGCGTGCATGCGGCGCAGCTGGTCATGCCGGCTGGGGAGACTCTCACAGTGGCGGCCAAGATGCTGGCTGGTTTGTGAACATACCTTCCAATAGTAAGACTATCCGAGTGAGCCCTGATCGGCAGCGGAGCCTTCGGACGCGTGCATGCGGCGCAGCTGGTCATGCCGGCTGGGGAGACTCTCACAGTGGCGGCCAAGATGCTGGCTGGTTTGTGGACATACCTTCCAATAGTAAGACTATCCGAGTGAGCCCTGATCGGCAGCGGAGCCTTCGGACGCGTGCATGCGGCGCAGCTGGTCATGCCGGCTGGGGAGACTCTCACAGTGGCGGCCAAGATGCTGGCTGGTTTGTGGACATACCTTCCAATAGTAAGACTATCCGAGTGAGCCCTGATCGGCAGCGGAGCCTTCGGGCGCGTGCATGCGGCTGACTTCTCAGTAGCCCGATTCTTAACCGCACGTATGTGCTCCTTGACTCTGCAGGCAATAGTGCGTTTCGTTTGGCCTATAGGAGCTTCCACAGCTGCAGTCGATCTTGTACAGTAGATCGATATATCTGCCAAACAAAAACTCACTCGCAGTGACCTCAGTTCTTTCGTGATCATGGCGCTTAAAACAATTCCGAAATACCGAAAAACTCAAAAGAAAACAAATCATGGTAAATATCCCGTATTCAATGACTATAGATAGAATGATAACCGTATTAATTCTTCACAGAAACCGCATCAGCCGACGAAATGAACGACTTCCTCCGTGAGATCATAATGCTGAAGCATGTCGGTTACCACAAGAACGTGATCCGTCTAGTCGCCTGCTGCACCAAGAGGGCGCCACTGATCGCGCTACTCGAACATGCCCCTAGGGGTGATCTTCTGTCTCTGCTGAGAGCCGCGAGGGGGCGACGGGAGGTGAAGAGTGATAGCGGGATGGGGCGGCCGTCTGAAGGGGACTGTAAGTGTAGTTATCATTGTCATAGTCACTGCTTGCGCAACTAGATCATTCTCCTAGGAGCGACCTTCTGTCTAAGCTGAGAGCCGCGAGGGGCCGACGGGAGGTGAAGACTGATAGCGGGATGGGGCGGCCGTCTGAAGGGGACTGTAAGTGCAGTTGTCATTATCATAGCCACTGGTCGCGCTACTAGAGCATGCTCCTAGGGGTGATGTTCTGTCTCTGTTGAGAGCCGCGAGGGGCCGACGGGAGGGGAAGAGTGATAGCGGGATGGGGCGGCCGTCTGAAGGGGACTGTAAGTGGAGTTGTCATTATCATAGCCACAAATCGCGCTACTAGATCATGTCGTTCTGTCTCGTGATGTTCTATCTCTGTTGAGAGCCGCGAGGGGGCAACGGGAGGTGAAAAGTGATAGCGGGATGGGGCGGCCGGCTGAAGGGGACTGTAAGTGGAGTCGTCATTGTCATAGGCACTGGTCGCGCTACTAGCATGCCCCTAGTGACCTTCTGTCTCTGCTGAGAGCCGAGAAGTGGCGACGGGAGGTGAAGAGTGATAGCGGGATGTGGCGGCTGTCTGAAGGGGACTGTAAGTGGAGTTGTCATTATCATAGCCACAAATCGCGCTACTAGATCATGCTCCCAGAAGCGACCTTCTGTCTCAGCTGAGAGGTGCGAAGGGGCCGACGGGAGGTGAAGAGTTATAGCGGGATGGGGCGGCCGTCTGAAGGGGACTGTAAGTGTAGTTGTCATTGTCATAGGCACTTCTAGCTAATACAGCATGCTGTATAATAAATACATTTTCAATAATAATGAATAACAACAAAATAAAAATAACGACAAGCAATCGAAACCTAATACGAAGCCGCGGTTTTCCACCATGATCGCGTGACGTAACGAACCGTTTGCGCCCTAAAAATGGCTAGGGTCGCTTTAAAAGGATGTTATTGAAACGTCTGAACTTGATGGAAGACCTTTAATTACTGTTCTAATTAAGTACAATAATGGCTCACGCGTTAGCATATGTAAGTACATATTATTATACCACATACACTTTAGTATAATTTAGGAATACACTTCGTATGATTTTCCTCCTTTATTATTATACGAAAATAACATATCTCCCGCTTATTTGTAATTCTGAATAACACATCTTATTTTCGCGTTCTTTGTTACGGTTATCTTAGTAATGTTCTTATTCATTTAATCTTACTTTCGGTCTGTCTTTCTAGTTGTTTTAGTTCGTAAACGTTCCTCTAGTTCTGGAGAAAAGACAAATAAACTTTCACGTTCGAATTCGCTATTTATTTTCAGTCTCAAAAAAGTTTTTGCATCGCGGCGACGCGACATCAGAAGGGGTATTTTAATTCGTTCGATTCCGCTTGCGTCAGATCTTTTAGAACGCTATTTTGATTTCATATTCAAACTACGAACTAAGGATTCAAATACAAATGGCAAAAGTTTTCGAATACACTCTTTTGAAATAGCAATCATAGTCAAAAATTTCCGATATCGAAAACGAAGGGCTTCCCGATGAATTAAAATACCCCTCCTACTTGTCAAATGAAGTAAGGTCCGCATATTATATGTATTGTCCAATAACATGAAAAATAGAAAGCCGTCAGGTTTCAAAATCTGTAAAAGTCTTATAGCTAGCAATTCAAAGTAGGTAATTTAGAGAAAGGTCCATAAGCCTACCCACTCTAGAAATATTGGACATTAGCAACATTTGTTCAGTTCTCAGAAAAGACAAATGGGATCAATCAGTCGCCATCAAAACTGCATTAGCCTTGGAACCAAGCGAGTATTTGAAATTCTGAATTTGTACGGGGAAGAGTCAACAACCATTGTCATTAGAAATCCTAAATTATCACGATCTTTTTCGTAACATTTACAAATAATCAGGGGCCGAATTCTAATATATCAGTCCACTGCTGGACATAGGCATCCCCTAATAAACCTAATCCTATATACCCTACTGCTAAACCTCTAGAATCTCAAGAGTCTCTCTAGAATCTCAAGAGGCGCAAATAGACAGGTCTCGACAGAGCCTACGCATTTGCTCCCATTGGAATCGAGACCTAGGTTCCTGACTTACCGAGGCTCTCCGGGTTCTTAAAAACATGTCTGAGCGTTTGGTCGATGCGACGTGACCCGAGCTGGTGAGTATCTGGAGCAGCGCAATAGCATTGCCATACAGCGTGGTAATGTAGCCAGTGTCTTGGGGTCGCTTCCAACTGGTATTGATTGATATGGATCCGTTGAGCTACCTCTAGACTGTTTGCAACCGTCTGCAGATAGCTTAATTGTTTTAATTATATAAATACTACTCTTAATTTGTTTCCGATTGTGCCAATTTAGATGTAATTATGAGTATTATGCTTCTCTGTTCCTACAAATTTTGATGGTGCAATAAATAAGTTATAAAACTATCTACCTGTCTATCTATTTCTTGATTGTAATTTTCGTTGTGACAATGACAATGTTATTTTTACCTTTCATATTAACTTTCCCAGCTGAATACACAAACCTCAGTGACTCAGACCCTGCGCTGTCAGACGAGAAGTCCTGGCAGGAGGAGCGAAGTCAGGACCACTACGTAGCTGAGCCAGCGCTGCGTCTCGATGGATGGACCATGAGAGAGTATACTGTGCAGATCGCGAGCGGGATGCGACATTTAGAAGAACGAGCGATCACTCATAGGTAAGGTTTTTTTTATTTGCTCAAGGTGGCTTCACTGTAGTCGTACATCTCTGAAGCACTACAAAAATGGTATCTCAGCAGCATCAAGCCTCCGCGCGATTTTGAAGGAAGTCTTGTGTCGCGAGATTTCTTGCGATTTTGTAGCGCGATTCCTTAGATACTGCTGCGCTTTATAAGAGCGATTTCTAGACGCCAGGCGCCCCTGTTTAATTCGAGGTAAGTTAATTATTTTTTCGTTTTAAATGTCACTAATTTTGTTTCTAAGGTCTTATAGCTAGGTACAGCTTTTAGTTTTGAGGTACCTACCTACGGACAATTTAAAATTCCGGAATCCGGGAATGTTCGCCTTAAATTATGTATTCGAAAATAGCCGATTACTAAAACACCACTAAATAACAACAGCACTCCCAAACCCTTATTCCTCCAACTGTAAATAATGTAAAACTATCCAAACAGCAGTTTTCTTTGGTTTGTATTTTCTACGGTTCTCCAATATTAATATTAGAGCGGCCCGAACTAAGCAGACTCGACCGATCACAGGTGACAGGGGAGACGCGGTTAAATCGAACAACGAGGTGCCGCCGTCTGCGCACTTAGTACCTCAAGATGGAAGTGACGATAAGAAAAACAGTTGGAACATAGTTAGTCACCAACGCCGCCGAAAAAACCCACGACAGATTACGATCGGCACTGGTGAAGAAATAGACGAGGTACAGGCAGTTGAGAAGATCATGTATATCCAAGCATGGTCTTTTAAACCGGACACTACAGCCGAGAATGTGCTCAAATTTTTGAACAGCATAATTAAAGCAAACTACTCCGTTGAAAAACGCGAAATTAGGACCGTAAGGCATGCATCATTTTTAATAGGTATGCCAGAAAATGTGTTCACGCAAGTGACAGTACCAACTGCATGGCCACCCCGGGTGCGCTTTGTTCCATGGTTTCCATCTCGCCCCCGCCGGGAGGAGCGGGGGGGACTCGCCTGCGCAGGCGGCGGCCGATGACTCATTCGTGGCCAGCGCGCCACGGCAACGACTCCGATGCAATTTTAATAATATTATGACTTCAAGACCCAGTAACACCGCTGTATCTACGCGAAGAATTGTTTCTATATGCCACCAAAATATACAGTCACTGCAGAATAAGACTAGACAACTAGAAGTTTTGCTTAAGAGCGACCTGAAATGCGACGTATTATGTGTAACAGAACACTGGTTGAAAGACAGTAAACTAGAATGTCTAAGCATTGAAAATTTCTCGCTAGCGTCATACTATTGTAGGCCTAGATTGGAGCACGGTGGATCGTGTATTTATGTAAGAAATGACTATAGATTTAAAGAATTGAATTTTATTAATTATTGTATTGAACAAGTTTGTGAAATATCAGCAGTTGAATTGATTGATTTTAATTTAATTATAGTATGTGTGTATAGATCAAATGTAACTAAATCATCACAGTTTTTTTCCACTTTTGAGCTATTATTAGATGCGCTGAAGGATATGGATGGGGATTGCGTGGTGGTAGGAGATTTTAATATAGACCTATTATGCCCTATACATAGTGAACAGAAACAACTATTTGACATTTTGAGTACTCGGAACTGTTGTAATATAGTCGACTTCCCCACCCGTGTTGCAGCCTCGACGAGTACTTGCTTGGATCATGTCTACGTGGAGTGCGAGATCGCGCGCGCGGGCACTGTATGCGCGTCTCCAGTGCAGTCGGGACTCAGCGACCACTACGCCGTACGCGTCGAGTTTGAATGCGAGCCGCGTGACTCACCTCCCGCGCCGCTGCTGGTCAGAATGTTCACGCACTCTAACTACTGCAACTTTGTTGCATCCATGGCGAGTGTAGACTGGCCGGAAATATTGCAAATTTCAGTTTTGACTATCAACGGTCTAACTCATCGTATAATGGAAGTTATTATGAGCAAAATTGAAATTTGCTTTCCTATGAAGCGTTCCGTCCCAAAGAAAAATAAATCGTGGGTTTCGAATGACATTATTAATTTAGAATATTTATTACGAGACATGAAATTTATTAAATTGAAATTCCCTGACAACGAAATTCTATCGGCTAAAATTGACGAGTATCAAAATAGGTATGACGGAATTTTGAAATCGGAGAGAAGCCGTTTTTATCGCGGAATAATATATAATTCGACGAATATGTCTAGAACCATGTGGGACTTAGTTAAAATGGAGACCGGACAAAAACGAGGTAGGCACGCGGATTTCATCGAAAGACTTAGGAGACCTGACGGCTCAGAATTCGCGAACGAGGTCGCCGCTGTTGACGCGGTGAACTCGCACTTCGTGAGCGCTCCGCTGACGTGCGGCGCGCCCGCCGCCGACGTGCCGGCAGCGGTACGCGCGCTGGCGGCGAGCCGCGCGCCCGCGGACCGCTCTCTGAGGTTTGAACGCTTTACTCCGGACGAGGTGGTCAAGATAATAACATCAGGGGTGGCGAATAAACCTACGAAGGATATTTACGATATATCTATATCGTTGCTAGGTAAAGCCGCCATCCCTATGTGCGCCATTCTATCGACACTATTTAATAAATGTCTTGTCCTCGGTGAATATCCACAGGTCCTAAAAAACGTGAGAGTGTCTCCATTGTATAAGGGAAAAGGGAATAAGGACGATGTGAATAGTTACCGGCCTGTGTCAATAATCCCGGCTGTAGCCAAGATCTTAGAGCGCGGGCTGAGCAGCAGACTGACGGCGCATCTGTCCAGCACGGAGTCCCTGTCCGACCGGCAGTACGCCTACCGAGCGGGGAGATCCACGACAGATGTCGCCAGAGAGGTCGTGTGCCGCGTGATGCAGGCCAAGGAGCGCAGGATGCAGGTGGCGGTCTTGTTCTGCGACCTGTCGAAAGCCTTCGACGTCGCGGATCATGCCGTCCTTGCGGCGAAGTTGGTGCATTATGGAATAGGCGGTCCGGCCTTGCGACTGCTGCTCAGCTCCATGACGGGTCGTTCGCAAATCGTCACGGCCAGAGGAGGGAAGGTCAAATCGCACCCGATGTCGACCACAATCGGCGTCGCACAGGGGTCCAGTATGTCGAACATACTGTTCTCCCTCCTGATGAATGACCTTCCCGACTGCATAAAAGGTACACACATTCTTATGTATGCGGACGATGTTGCAGCTATCGTTGAGGCTGAGAGCCGGGATGAATTGCAACAGAAGTTGGAAGACGTTGCAGGTGAAGTGCAGAAGTGGTTTCATCAGAATGGTCTCATTTTGAATGTTATGAAAACCAATTTCATGCACTTTAACCTCGCAGGGCACTACAGCCAGCCGATGACTGTGAGCCTTGGAGGCGAGCAGATACATCAAGTCCATACGACTGCTTTCCTTGGTTTCACTCTGGACAGTGGTCTCACGTGGGAGGAACACATAAACAAACTGTGTAAGAAGATAGGACGTTCATGTTTTGCTCTGTGGCGCCTCTCGGATACCTTGGACAGAGCGATGGTGCGCAGTATATACTTCGCTAACGTCCATTCGCTTCTGACGTATGGTGTGGAGCTTTGGGGGCGTGCATCCGATTGGGAGCGTGCCTTTAGACTCCAAAAGAGGGCGGTAAGGGCGATAGTGCGAATACCACAAGATGAGTCTGCGCGGCCGCACTTTGAGTCCTTAGGGATCTTGACCGTGCCCGCCCTTGTCATTTACCAATCTGCGATGTATGTCCGTAACAACTTGGACAAATATGCAAGGTACGGGGACGGTCACAGATACCACACGAGGCACGCACACCGGCTGAGAGCCCTTCCACGACGACTGGAGAAGACGTCCAAGTTGCAGCACGTGATGGGGACGGCTGTTTACAACCGACTCCCAACTGCGATCACCAGCGCACAATCCTCACAGTCTTTCAAAGATAAATTAAAAAAGTGGTTAATAACTCTTTCAATTTATAATTTTAATGAATTTATGATTTTAAAATGTACCTAACTAAATTATTATTTATTTATTTTAATTTAATTTTAGCGTTTTATAATTTAATTTTAATATATATAATTTAATTTTAATTTAAATTTAGCACCTACTTAACTCTACGTAGTAGTAATGTTCTTTTTTTTTTGTAATACAGAATTGTATTCTAGAATATGTGACCTGTAACACAATTTGTTATTAATAAATGAACTATGAACTATGAACTATGAACTATTTATTGAGCCTTGTTGTTCCATCCGTACATAAACAAAACCGCCAGGAAGGTCTTATTTATTGAATTATTTACTGCTGCTACGTTAATAATTTACTTACCTTACCCTACAACCAGGGAACAAATTCTGGTAACCAATTGCTCTAATATGACAGCGATATCGTCGCGAAATTTTCCATAGAATGAACAACTCTAGATAACCCTATGTAGAGTTTTTTTTCGATGCTATTTGTACCTACCTACGAAGAGATTGATACAATGGTTTCACTTTTGGCATGCGTCTCTTCATCTGTAGTTTATAATTTTATTAGAACAGTTTTAAAAAAATAAAAATTTATTTCTCGAATAAAATTTAAGAAACAATAAATGGTAATGAATTGTAGGTATGTGTCGTTTTAGGAGATTTTTTTAGATTTACATATGTCATCTAATCATGATGGTTCATATGAAAACTTTATAAATTTTACTTCGCGGGTCGGTAAATTTTAAGGGCGTGTACACCTGTCTCTCAGAAAATCGAAGCTATCCCCAAATGAGTTAGCTGAATAATTTATTTCTAAAATGTTTTGGCTCCCGTTTTCCCAAAATTTTAATCAGATAATCAAAACACTCCGGGACTTTGCAAAGGTAATTATCCGCAGCGGATAAAGTTACGCACGTTATTTGTTTGTTCGTTGCCACAATGAAGTTTGTTATTTTGAGGACTCTAGACTATAGAAATATATTTGCAACCGTCTGCAGTTAGCTCAATGGTTTCAATTGTAAATAATAGTTGTAATTTTTCTATTCCTTGCTTGTAATTTTCGTTGTTAGATAAAGAAGTATAAAAATATAATATACAGGGTGTCCCATAATGAGTGGATAACCTGAAAGGTGCTTATGCGGCAAGTCAAGGCCAATCAGAAACATTTTTTATTTTTTTTCTAACTTGACTTCAGAAAATATTTAATAATTTGTAAATTTGGAAAAATTTGTACTTTTGTTCACATTTTTGGGCTGAGTGCATACAATTTTAATTATTTTTTAATTTTTATTTTTGTAATATACTAAAGATAAACAGCTTTTTTGAACACCGTTTGAAATATTTTGGTAACTAGGACCAGTAATTTTCAAGGCAGGTTTAAAGTTGAAAATTTTAATTTTATAAATTATTACGCAAAGTTTGAGCTGCTGTGGTTAAAAAAAAAAGATAAGGAAACCTAAGATGCCATGTACTTCAAAAACATGTCCATTTCAAGAGCATCCTAAAATGATAATAAACGTTGAAATTTTGTAGGGCGAAAACTGAGATATTGCTACTTTTGTGCCAAAAGGGGCCTATGCTACTAAAAATAGTATTGAACCACCTTTCAGGTTATCCACTCATTATGGGACACCCTGTATACATAAAAAATGTATATATAATTATTTTAGACTAGTAGACTATATTTTAGACTAAATATATTTTAGACTTCAATTCAACCTTAGATTTGGCTAGCTTAAACTATATATAGACAAGGATTTTTTAATGGAAAAATTAACAGCCACAAGAGAGTCGGACTGGCGCTCGGAGGTTTCCGTATACAACAAAAGCAAATAAATAATTCCTTTTGTATGGGAGCCCGCTTAAATATATTTTTTTTTCTCATTTTTAGTATTTGTTATGATAGCGGCAACAGAAAATACATCATCTGTGAAAATTTCAACTATCTATCTAGGTATCACGGTTCATGAGATATAGGTAAGGCTGTTGACAAACGGACAGTCGAACAGCGGAGGTTTAATAATAGGGCCCTTTTCACCTTTTTGTTACGGAACCCTAAAAATCTCCTTAGGTTCATAGGTATGTAATTTTTCTTATTCTCGCAGTCCGAGATAAACTAGGGTGTTAATTCTAAGAGGCTCTAGAATAATCTAAAAATCACTGCTAATTAAAATATTTTCCACATCGATTATCGAACCTACGAACGCCTGTGGCTTACTAACAGGTACTGTGGTTATTTTCACATCAAAATAATAATATTATCTCGATGGTTGTTATCTCTAAGTTTGGTCATCCCTGCCACTTTCTATCCGTTATGGATCAGTTTTTGATTTTAATGAATTCCCCATACAAAGTTTCCAAAATTAAGTAAAATAACAAAACCTGTACCTCCATCAAATAGGGATTGTTTTGCAAACTCAGGTCGAAACCCTGGAGTTTAGTCGCCTAGCAACCGTAGCATAGCAACGCTAGATGTGGTTTAAGATTGGTTCTTTACTACAGATATTTTTTCCTAGGAGCGGGATCAATCAACCGCTCGAGCGCCCTTTGAGTATTAAAATAACAAGAATTTCAAGGCTTTTCTAAACCATTTGGTTTTCGTAGTATCCTTTTTCATATGTTAATAACCTAATTTACCATCCTAGTTTTGTTTGAACTTTGTACGCTCTGCAGATATTTTGTTCTAGTTTTCTGGGTATTTTCTATCTTGGTTTAAATCTTAATCTAAAGTATTGCATAAAGTAAAAATACCAGTTATCTAGTACCAATAACATAAACTCTGCTTAGATTGTTGGCTAGAGATGATGTTTGGATTGTCCAGAATCATTAATTTTTTATTATTTGTTTTATTTGGAAACCTCTAGCTTATTTCTTAGTGTACCTAATAAAGTAGTGGTGTAGAACTACTTTATAACAATAATACGATTGTTTTGAAAGAAATAAAACTGTCTTATAATTCACAATTGTTTCTTTTTTTATTTTTGAGTTACAAAAACTAAATCCCTCGGGAATAATTCTGGCGCGAACTGTAAGAAAACATAACGGGATTAATTTCTCATTCTTTCAATCATTAAAGTCGGCCCATGCTAGAAATCGACAAACAAAAATAAAGAACATCAGGTATAGCCGATAAACTTCGTTTTTTAATGTCGGGTAAAAAGGGGATAGTTGTTTATTGATAAGCTGTTGTAAACTCATGTGTTCCCACTATAGTAGATAGAACCAACACTGTTGTGATCCATAAAAAAATCGACTGCACCAGATACACCAATAAGATTGCTATGTTAAAATGCACAGGCTTTTGTTACAAACCACGTAGCTTCAGCTTGATCTAAAAATTCCTTTAGAAAATCCCTTGCAAAGGGAATTTTTAGATTTTTTGTCTGAAAATCCCTAACAATCAGAAGCTTGGCTGTACGAAGTTCCCTCAATATTTATTTTTCATCCCCCCATCTCAGAAAGAGTATTTTTTCTCTTCGGTATCTGAGAGCTAAAGCCGTTTTTATCCGCTAGACTAGAGCAGTAGAGGATAAAGTCGTATAATACAATAGAATATTGTCTTGTCAACTTTCTTAAAGAATTCGTTTCAAACCATTTCCAACCACAATACACAAACCAGCTAATATCACCTAATATCCTGAGCGTACAAACTTTTCCCGGGATCTCGGAATTTTCGGGAAACGCCCGGAATTTTCGGAAAACGCCTGGATTTTCCCGGAACGTCCTCGAGCCCGGGCCAAGCTATTCATAACAGGTGCTTCTCGTTGGCTACATTTACACTGAAAACAGGTGAGTCAGCTTGTCCGGGTACATTTGTTATTGACCCTTGCAGCTTCACACTTGTGGAAATATATACAAACATTCATCCCCAAATCAGTTCCCGTGGGATATAAATAGCTTTGAGTCGTTTCCATAAAAGGTTTGTAGGATGTTTCCGGATGGTCAGGTTGATTGGTTTGTAGGATTGTCCAGTTTTGTTTATTTATATTTTAGATTATAAAACTTGTAAGATTGTTTTGTCAAAATCCTAAACCAGCGCCGGCTGCCTGCTTTTTATGTAAAGTGTGTCCTTGTAAAAAAGTACATAACCTTGTTCGGTGTACTTACTGCTTGCTTGTCAGGAATAAATTAAATTTGAAATGACACCCAACGATGATATTACGAAGGGAAAGTAAGTTTTCCTCGTTCTTTCGTGATCATGGCGCTTGAAACTGTGCCGAAATATAGAAAAACTCAAAACAAATCAAATCATGGTAAATAACGTACAGACCAGGGTAGAAGCCTTTCAAAATGATGAAAAAAGAAATAAGATAATAGTAGGATGGAATGAAACCCATTGGAAAATGAGAAGAATGTAGTAAAAAATAAGGAAAAATAATTTACGGGCAATCTGAGGTCGGGAAGGGGTAGGGGAGGGGGTAAGTGTTTTAGGGTAAAAAACGGTTAAACTCGATTTCCGGCAAAACTACAAGTCCTATGGAAAAATGTCAAATTGCAAAGTTGTAGGTAATAAAAAGATCTACAATTTTTGTCTAGGTACATACTTTTTTCACATACCTAACCTCTAAATATATGAGAAAAATTATATTATATATATATATATATATATATAAATATATAAAGTTTTTTATTTTTATTTTTTACAAAAAAAATTCGTTTCTCGAAATTTGGTTAGAACTTACCTTTTTATGTCTCAAATACACTGTAGTACTGCGATTTTATATCAGGAAAAGCGCGTCTTCCTGAAGGAACATCTGTGTTTGGACAAAAACTTTTGAACTATAATTACTTACATGGCTTGTCTACGTTGTGATCGATCGCCGGCCGCGCCGCGCTGTGGCGGAAAATTCTAGTGGATGTTTTTCAGGGTTTCCGAATTGGTTTGGAAAATATTATGAATAAATCAGATTTCATTCTCATCATGATTTAACATGGCTGCTAGCTCAACCGTTGTTATTGGAATTGTGCAAATATTCATCATCATCATCATCAGCCTACATTAGTTCACTGCTGGACATAGGCCTCCCCTAATGAGCGCCATAGCGCCGAAGACACTTCAGCTTGACGCATCCAGCATCTGCCAGCAGTCCTTCGCAGATCGTCACCCCACCTGGCCGGAGGGCGTCCTACACTACGTTTGCCAAGTAACCTCATTCGGGAGTCCTATGTCCAGCTGTGGACTAATAGAGGTATAGGCTGATAATGAAAATTAAAAGGGAATGTATGGAACTACGGAACAGCGCGTGACCTGATATGACATAGGTACACTTGGCTGACATATTTCCCTACGGCACATTTATTTATATGTATACATAAACCTACGGTACATAAGCAGTCATAAAATTAAAAAATTCTCTAGCCTTATTTATTATTAACACCAAGTTTCTTTCCTTCCAGAGACCTCGCAGCCCGCAACATCTTAGTAGACGGCGCGGGAGTCCTCAAGGTAGCGGACTTTGGCCTCTCTAGGACCGGGATCTACGTCCACACGAAGGCCAAGCCGGTGCCTCTGAGATGGCTGGCCCCCGAGTCCATCGTCAACTCGCAGTACAGCAGTGCTAGCGATGTTTGGGCTTTTGGGGTACTGCTGTGGGAGATTGCGACCCTAGGTTTGTTTAATTTACCACTACATGGTATACACGCTGAGACATCCTAATTATTAGAGACACATCGATTTAAGAACCATTTAAATAACTTGATTTTTACCACGCCTTGTGATCTTAGGCTGTGTCCCCAGTAGGCAAACTGTTAGCGGCCGACTGAGTTTGCTGCGTATCGATTTAGTACGCTCTTCCATATATTTGAAATGGAGTGTCCACCCACAGTTTGCTAGTTTTACGCTCACTGTACGCAGTTTGCAGCGTTTCGCGCGCCGACTATCTCAGTGAGCGGGTAACTCAAAACAGTTTGCTTACGACGCGACGCGACGCACGAAAATTGATCTTAGTTTGCAGCTAACTCAAATTTCAGTTCGCCACAAATTTGCGGCTCACTCAGTCGGCAAGTCAGCTAAGCAGAGCTTCTTTTAAAGATAGCTGATAATCCTACAACTACATAGTATAAAACCAAGTCACTTTCTGTCCCCATGTCCCTATGTATGCTTAAATCTTTAATAATACACAACGGATTTTGATGCGGTTTTTTTAATACAGAGACTGATCCAAGGGGAAGGTTTATAAGGTATAATACAAGGTATAACATATTACCCCTACTAAGCCGAAGGGGGGGGTTTCAGGAACCCATGGTGATCAGTTGTGGGGGGGAGATAATTAAAAATTCCTATTTTCAGTTTCCCATACAAAAAGTTTTCATTTCCTAGTGCCAAAATAAAGTGACAACCCTATTCGCGCAACCTGTACTTACCTACTAACTTTGCAGGTATGTAGGTAGGTATTTATCTTCGTAGATTTCAGCTATGGCGGGAGATTACTAGACGAGCTAATAAATTCGTGATAATAATAAGATGCTAGTATGTAAGTTCCTAGGTAGTGTTGAGAAAATCTTAAAATGCTGAGTTAGGAAAGTTGTAAGTGTAGGTACAAGTTACAAACCTCATATTTTCTCGCTTGTCAGCTGTCTAGATGGCTTCTTACGAAGGGATTTATGTATGTTTTGGTAGGTCACTTGTAGGTACACAGTCACAGACAATTCACACACTTCAGCACAAGGTAGGTTTCTTTTTAGGCATTAACATGTCTCACTCACTTTAGCACTAGTTAGGTTAGTTAGTTAGTAAGTTACACATGCATGACGTAGGTATCGATACCTATGCATGTAAGTAAGGTTCGATATGCCTCCCTTCTTCCAAACAACACACATTTTATGGAAGTAAGCACACGCTTCCAACACACGCCTCTTCATCTCTGTGACACTCTCCGATGCATACACCACACCCTTAAGGTATTCTTAAGTCCTAGTTACTTGTTTTTTAGGCACGAAAGATAAAAATTGTAATTATAGCACTAAACGGCACCGCGACGAAGGTCACACTAAAATAGTTCATCATTCATTCTTTTGATTTCGTTCGCCGAAAAGATGGATAATTTTTAGGGTTCATTTTCAATTTTAATAAATCCCTAGTTGGCTACTCATGTGTAGGAGGTATTAGGATCACAGTCGTGAAATAATAGGTATGTGGTAGAAAATTGTATGAATACGTAGGTAGGTACTGGTCTTATTTTACATAGGTATTTCACAATGTAGGTACCTACCTGCTACACACACATACACTTTGCGTGAATTCTGATAGTTGGTATACCTAATACAAAATCCCGTAGAAAACGGATTTAAGCTTTTTTTTTTTTTGATTTTATGATTTTAAACAAACGAACTTCTTTAAATTTTGGTATTAAAAAAATTACGGAACCCGTATTAAAAAATATTTCGACCCGCTTGGCAAATACAGCACCGACATGTGGTGTATCCAGTGTTGCCAGATGGAATTTGAAAAAAACAGTAGAAAGTTCAGTAAAAAATCAGTAGATTGGAATAAAAATCAGTAGGTAGAAATTAACGACTGAAAATTCTAGAGGTACCATATGTATTTGTGTTTCGCGAGTATTTTGACTCGCATTTTGGCTGGCGACCTTTTTTTTTTTTAGGTGCTTTCGTAAAAAGGAAGCGATTCTTTGCATTTTTGCAGACAATTGCAGCTAAAAAAAAAAAAAAAGGTCGCCAAGTGGTTATTTAGTCACGGAGCTATAGGCGCGGGAAAATCAGGTAGATTTCACGAAATTTTAGAAGGCGCTCGGGACATCAGGTAGATTTCACAAAATTTTAGAAGGCGCTCGGGAAAATCAGGTAGATTTCACTAAATTTTAGAAGGCGCTCGGGAAAATCAGGTAGGTTTCACTAAATTTTTGAAATAAATCAGTAGATCGGTAGACGCCTAAAAAAGCAGGTAGATCCAGTGCTTCCAGATTCACTGTAATTACAGTAGATTTACTGTATTTTAGACTTGTCTACTGTATACTGTAATGATAAAATACAGTGTATGGGATATACTGTATTTAATTTTCTTAAAACTTTATCATTCTAATACGTAAAACGAAACGCAGCTAATCTACACCCATAGACAATTTATAGTAGGTCTGCTTATAATAAAGTTGCCGGGAATTCCCTGGCCATACGGAACTATCGTAGAGCACTTTGGGACGCAACTATCAATAGTAGCCGTCTCTGTCTTACAAAGGAACATTGCATTTTTCGTCTATTTATTCATAAACTTGTTTTGCCATGGTAGTATGCAGTGATGATAAACTCTAAACTAAAAACTTATAGCGATATTACTGTAAAAATGAGTTCAAGCAGTGAGGAAAGTGATGTGCGTGGTACAGTAGCGATGCTGGGAATTTTTTTTTTTGAGGCGGGTATCGAACCCGCTACCTCCTGCGTCGCAGGCGGACCTTCGCCCACCGCGCCACATCGGTCGTAGATAAATATTGATAAATCATGAGCAAATGGTTCTGGAAAAAGTAAATAAATGTTTTTTATATCGAAATATATGTTAATGACTTTGACTTTAATGACTTAATCACAGGAAGCAGCTTATTTTTCCATCAATATTAAAAAAAAAATACTGTAATTTTACTGTAATCGATTTTGAAATCTACTGCATTATTTTTAGAAACTGCTGTATTTTTTTACTGGCAACACTGTAATTTTACTTTTGGGATCTGGAAGCACTGGGTAGATCTACTGCTAAATCGGTAGATCTGGCATCACTGGGTGTATCGCATGTTGATAGATGCCGACAGTCAATGAATGAATGAATGGTTCTCTAACTTGTCTATGATTGGCGGTTGGCTGGTTGCCATGGTTTTGCATAGTGCTACAGCCAATAAAATTTAGTCGCGAATGAATGAATGGTTCTCTAACTTGTCTATGATTGGCGGTTGGCTGGTTGCCATGGTTTTGCATAGTGCTACAGCCAATAAAATTTAGTCGCGAATGAATGAATGGTTCTCTAACTTGTCTATGATTGGCGGTTGGCTGGTTGCCATGGTTTTGCATAGTGCTACAGCCAATAAAATTTAGTCGCGTTCCTTTGTGGAAATACAAGTGTCAAATATTAATGTAGGTACAGAACGGACAGATAAACTACATAATGACGGAAAGAGTCATTTGGTAAAGTTTTTAATTAAGTTAACCGACCCCTGCGACTCAGCTCGTCGTATGTCGGATGTCGTAAAAGTCGACCAAGGGGCTTCGCCAAATGAAAGGCAGCATTTTTATTGTGTGAATTACTTATACCGTTTCTTTGATCAGCAATCCCCAGCCAAGTGATTATGGCAATACCCGCCAGATTCACAGCTCTTTTCAGTAGTGGACATCAATGTGTATTCAGTCAGTAGGTTATTATGATTAGATCAACACACAAGAAAGAACAAACAGTTAGAAAAAGACATAACTGTGTTAGCGTAGTTTAGTTCGTATGTTTAACTACACGTAACTCAACCTTCAAATTGAAATGTGATTTTAGCCATGACTTACGACAATTTGCCTCAATGATGCTGTAGGCGTTTTTCTATTTCAAGAATATGAATCTGTCACTCTTTTCTACATCTATTCTGTGACCATACTGAGGTCATCGTCGCAAGTATAAGAAACAGCAGATTTTAGGGTTGTCACTTCGTAAAAAATCAGCTGGCCATGTGAAAACTTTGTTTTAGTTTTTTCAGAGATACCAATCGAAATTAGAAAAGTCGTTGAACAAAAGTTGTTCCCCGGGGGTGTAGAAATACCCAGCTTTTCGCTTAGCACATGTATATTGTTACACCATGTATACCCATGCGAAGCCGGGGCGCGTCGCTAGTTTTATTATAATTATAAGTTTTATATCACTGGGTAATAGGATAACTCAAGGGGGTCACCCCGTGACTACGACAGTGTGTAAAACTGTTTAAAGTAAACGTTGGGAAGTATGTTTTGATTGCATAAGTTATAATTAAAGTTGTACAGCATTATCTATTTTTATGATTTATTCTTTTATCAAGTCTTTTTATCTGCTAAGCAGACCTTCTTTTATGGGTAACTAATTGGTAGCTGATATTATATAGATTTACAAGCGACCCGCCCTGAATTCGCACGGGTGTAATTCTATATATTTGTTTTTATGCATTTATTACATGTACATCAAACTTTACTCTTGAATCACTTTATATATTAAAAGAAGAGAAATAATAATTCCGGCCACAGAATTTTTTTTTTGGCCACGTGGCCAAACTTCTCATTTAATAACTAAGCATCGAGAAATTGACATAGCCTCTAATAAACTAATTTATCTTCTTTACAACGCCAACTAAAAATGGAAAAGAAAGCGTCAATTCATTAGCAACAATTATTTTTACTTGTCCTTCTGATTATACATTGCCCACTAATTTACTAAGTCGGCCACGGAATTTGCAACTCATCACCATTTTACGTTTTACAGCTTCAATACAAGCTCCTCAAAAATTATATATTCAAGCTTCAATAGACAACATCATATAATTATTACTTAACATGTAAAATAATACTTCATATTCATTTATCGTGAAAATAGCCTCTGTACGATTTGGCGCGAGTTAGCGACATGACAACAACTGACCATTTGCACCAATCATAGAGCGCCATTAGATTCTTTTACCGACCCGCCCGTGTTTGTTTATTGTCGTTCGTGCATTCGTATTGCAATAGTTTCATCTGTATTTCATTTATATTTCCAACTTTGGTTCAGATGATTGACCCCAAAGTTAAATGACCTCAGCGTTAGAGGTCAATGAACTCAAAAAAACATGAATAATTACCGCAGAGCATTCCGATATGAGTTTATTAGGTTCAATACGAATGACGGATCCGACACATAGTACCCCGACTCCACGTGGTCTTGTGCGTGGCGCCCCTAGAGTGTATTTAATAAGCCGGAGGCGCGAAGGGAGTGCAGCCTCCGCCAGCCGTAACAAGGGACAGGCACCGCGCGTGCCGGCGCAGCGGCTGAGGCTGGTCGCCGAAGGCGACCAAAAAGCCGAAGCTGCGGAGGTGAGCAGTGGTGCCTGACCCTTGTTACACAATGGCGGAAAGGCTGTACTTCCCGAAGCGACGGAGCTATGGCGAATCGCGATGGAACCAAAAAAACATGAAAAACTACCCCGACGCATAGAATTCAACTATCGGACATCGAATCCAGCTAAAACTAAAGTTTTTACAAAAAAGGTCTGTGACCTTGACCTCAAAGGTCACTGACCTAATGATCGAAGTTGATTAATTTAACTTTTCGGCATCGACTCTAGCAAAAACCAACGTTTTCACAAAAAAATGTAAGAGACCTTGAGGACAATGACCTCAAGGTCACTTTTGTTAAGGTTATTGAACTTTAGGTCAAAGGTCAATGACCTTGACCAAAAAAACTATAAAACAATAGTTCATTATGTAATAATAGTGGCTTTAATATTTTATTTGATGACAATTTTAGGTAAATTTATCGATCGATAAATGTAGGATGACTTACATTTTAAACATACTAAATTATAAAATTAGAAGCTAATAGAATGACTATTTTGGTGTTATAAATTAATATTTTAGAAGTTTGCTATTTGAATGTATGCCACAAATTTAGATGCTAAAAAATAACCACCGTGCTGAGTTATATTTACAGTGGCTTACATAAAGATAACTAGATAACTAGTGGCTGAGATACTGTTATTCAGACGCGCGTTGGTTGTGGCCGACTTAGTAATTTAGAAAGTAACTTATATTTTCTGAGGCGAATATTGCTATTAAAAAGAAGCTTGTTTAATTAGTAGCCTTAAAAGAAACCTCATCAAAATCTTTTAAGATCTAAGCATTGGGACATAGGTACATAGGGACAGACAGATAGACAGTGCGAAGCGACTATGTTGTGTTTTTTTTATAAAATAATCTTACGTAGAGTAAAAATTAAGACCTGTGGCGCGGTGGACGATGGTGATGATCCGTATAAGTCGCTGAAGTTTGCGAGTTCAATTCCCGCCACTGTGATATGTTTCTGATCTGATATGTTTGTATGATCTGCAGATACTTCTCTCCGAGATTGTTTCCTGGGTGCGAAATATTCATTCTTAATCTCTCTTTTCCAGGTGGTTTCCCGTACTCAGAGCTAAGCAACCAGCATGTACCTTCCTTCCTCGCAGGCGGTGGCCGTCTGCCGAAACCAGTTCGAGCATCGACCAGACTCTACCATCTGATGGTCGAATGCTGGTCAGAAAGACCGGAGGATAGACCAACGTTTGCACAAATTGTAGATAAACTAAACGCACAGAAGAAACTCTATGTGGACCTCGACACGGTGTTTCCCCCTACTGATGACGTAAGCGGTGATGCTGACGACTTTCATGTCAATGGTTTCTAATGGATTTATAAGACTGAATATTTGTTTTAAGTGTTATTTCCCTGTAAGTAAATTAAATTATCGAAAATGTATCTAAATTAGTTTATATTTAAAATATTCTAAACTTTTTTTATTTATAATCACGATATAGAATACATTTTGTTGTATTGAAAATACAATAAAATTTTATATAACAGCAAATCAATAGTAAAACTATCAAAAAGTTGCATCACCGGCCGCGGCTCTAGGCTCAAGCAGCCGGTATTAGGGTTGCAGAGAGAGAGAGGAACTTCTTGACCCTATTCACCTCCTTGGGGGTGGAATTCCACCACTTCCACCTATTTCTTGACCTATTTCTTCACCCCCTCTGCAACCCTAATATCGGCTACGGCTGCTTGAGCCTTGCGTCGCGGCCGGGGATGCATAGTGTGTGGAATTTCCACCCCTTAGGGGGTGTAGGGGGTTGAAGTTTTTTAGTGTGTTGGAACTGTTTAACCAGCGGGCCCATTTGTTTGAAACTTATAGAGCTTACTAAGAATTTAAAATTACTGAACATACATTTCAATTTTTTTCCAATAATCTCCTGAAAATGAGATAAAACGGTTAATTATAGTTTGATATTCGTAGTTGGGCTCCGTATTTAAATATCTGTAACTTTTTAATGTAGGTTGCTTGTGAACTGAAATTTCAGTAATATAGGTAGGTACAGATGAAATTATGAAAACCTAAGAAACTTAATAATCAATAGTAATAATAGGTATAAGTAGGTATTTCTAAATCACAGACCAAGATTTTCAACTATTTAGTAGAAATAATTTCAAGTTATCTTTATTGCAGCTCCAATTTATTTGTACTGACTTTAAAAAAGAGTTGTTTCTAATGTCTTTACCTCTAGCACCATTTCTACAATTTGGTTGTAACTATTATTTTTGAATTAACGTTTTTTCACATTTAAGTTAAGTTGTCCGTCTTTTTCTTTTTTGGGTCTCTTTTTCTTTTTTGGTGGATCTGATGGTGGATCTTCCTCCGCTTCTTCGGCTGCGTCTTCCTCAGCCTCTGCCTCCGGTTCTTCTTCTTTCGTTTTTTCTTTTGATTCTTCTTTAGTTTTTTCTTTCGATTCTTCCTTAGTTGCCTCTTTCGTTGCTTCTTTCGATTCTTCTTTTGTTTCTTCTTTCGTTGCTTCCTTCGTTTCTTCTTTTGTTCCTTCATCCGGTGGATCTTTAGCCGGTTTCGGTTTAGATGGTGGTTTGGCCGGTTTAGGTTTTGGTAAGGGCCGAGGACTGGTTGGTTTCGGCGTGGTAGTCGTAGGTCGTTCCAAGATCACTTTGATAATGCTCAGTGGCACCCAATGGCCTGGCATCTCAGCTTCTACCGGGTTTGCAACGAACACCAAGGGGTCTTGCTCAGGGTTTGGCCACTCTTTAGGTGCTGCTACTGTTGTAGTAACCATCAGTGCTATCGTTACTATATCTGGTATCACTGAAAAAAGAAAAGAAAACTTTTTATTTACCTCAATTTACTTAGATTTAAAGATAAGTAAAGTTCCTCCTAGATTTTTTGCATCAGTCTGCCATTAGTTCAATTATTTGAATTACTAGTAGTATACAAGTTTTAATTTTTCTATTCTTTGATTGTAATTTTTTTTGGCAATAAGTGCGATTTCTAGACGCAAGATGCGCCTCAAAATCGCGGCTGTGGGAACAAACTGTGATACAACTTGTGATACTACATAGATACTTAGGATACACACATAGATCATACAAAAATAACTTGTGACAGCCCTTGTTTGGCTTAGTAATTCATGTATGAGAACTAAGAAGTATTTTCTTTCAGTCTATCTAACTCATCAATAAATCTAGCATTATATGTAATGTGCTGTGTTTTGCTTTCGTTGTTTGTAGCCTTATCGTTTCAGTTCTTTCTTATTTCGGTTTTCTTTTGATTCAGCTTCAATGTTTTTGTTTATTTTTTCTTTAGTTTCCTGATATGATTCTTCTATTTTCTTATCTTTCGATCCTTCGTTTCATCCATTGTTGCTTCTTCCTTTTCTTCTTTCGTTCTCTTCTTTCTTTCTTCTTCCGACTTCAGATTTTTGGATGGTCTTGGTTTACGTGACCATTTACATGATGATCTACATGCTGAGACCAGGATGGCATCCATGTGGTCGACAATGATCGGTTATTCTAGAATTTAATGTCGCCCAGTAATACCTAATGGCTAGGCACCTCAGCTTGTATAGGGTTTGCAACGAGCACCAGGGCATCTTGCTCCGTATTCTGCCATTCTATAGGTTCGTTGCCGTCATCGTAATAATCATTGAAATTGTTACTATTTCTGTTATTACTAGAAAACCAAAGTATTCTTTTCATTCAGTTAGACTCCTTCATTTCTGTTTGCACATGAGAGTTGCACTAGGTATATTGTGAACTTTATCCAATTGAGACATTCCATAAAGATGGTATTATGGAATGTCTCAATTAGATAATGTTTCTGAGTTTTCAAAGACCCATCCCATTTTCATAGCGGTCGGAGAAGATTTACCTTCCTGGTGTTTTAAAAATTTAAAAGTGCTTATTTAGTTAGTGAAAAAATGGGATATAATCATTGTGTGTGGGTGGGTACCTATGTATGAAATGACAACTTACACATTTCCAATATTCGCAGGAATTTTTGCATTCACCTACTTACCTATATTAGTCCACTGCTGGATATAGGCCTCCCCCAATGAGCGCCATAGAATAGAATAGAATATATTTTTATTGTTATCACACACAGACAGCACAACAAAATTACAAAAGAGAGTCAAAACAAAGTTATAAGAATAAGTAGGTACCTATAGAAGGAAAGAAGACAGTACTATCTAACACCATAAAGAAAAAAAGTAAAACAGAAAGTACACATTATTATAAATAAAACTAAAATTAGAGCTAATAATAAGCATAGCGCCCTGTCTTCAGCTTGACGCATCCAGCATCTGCCAGCAATCTTTCGCAGATCGTCATCCCACCTGGCCGGAGGGCGTCCTACACTCCGTTTACCGAGTCGCGGTCTCGCGGCGGTCGTTTACCCCAACGGTTGTCGGTTCTTCGCGAGATATGGCCGGCCCATTGCCACTTCAGCTTGCTAATTCTTTGAGCTATGTCGATAACTTTGGTTCTCTGTCGGATGTATTCGTTACGAATTCTATCCTTCAGAGAGACTCCGAGCATAGCTCTTTCCATAGCTCGCTGGGCGACTTTGAACTGGTGGACCAGCCCTACCGTGAGTGTCCACGTCTCTGCTCCGTAGGTCATTACGGGTAGGACGCACTGAACATTGCGATATGGATGACGAGAAGACTTGACGTAGTTTCCCAAATGCTGCCCAGCCTAGCTGGATCCTCCTCTTGGCCTCCTTCTCAAAATTGTTTTTACCTAGCTGTACAATCTGCCCAAGGTAAGTATACTCGGAAACAATTTCAAGAAGGTGACCATCTACGACGATCGACCTACTTACCTAATAAAAAATATTTTTTTTTAATTGTGGAATACATTTTACCTAAGATAGAAAAGAAAGCAGTAATTACAGTTCTTACTCTTTTTGATTTTGAGTATTTTCCTATGTTCAAAGATCTCACGACTTTTACATGTTCATGAATTTAAAAATACATTACATCCAAACCTAAATGGCTCGGCGTTGTTATGCAAAAAATGTTAATTGGAATAAAGTTATTGATAGTCGTAAAAAATATCCATCAATTTCTCAGGGAAATTAATAATCGCAACGAATGACTGAACACTCACTCAAGATATGACTCTAACGTTCAAAGAAAATGTTCAAGAAACATATCAAACCAAGGCATTTTAAGGACACAAAGTAAGATTTTTCACTTGTTATTATTATGAACAAAAACACTTCTGCTGCAAATTATCACATCACAAAAGTAGAAATTTCGTAATATTTTGTGGACACACTTTACACTTTTTTATTAAAAGAACACTGGAAATAACATTCATTAATTAGTCTTTACCAGTTTACGCTGTAATTTTTATATTAAACTAGCGACCCGGCTTCGCACGGACGTATTATACGTATAAACCTTCCTCTTGAATCACGCTATCTATTAAAAAAAACCGCATCAAAATCCGTAGCGTAGTTTTAAAGATTTAAGCGTTCAAAGGGACATAATGACATAGGGACAGAGAAAGCGACTTTATTTTATACTATGTAGTGATGACTTTTCTGTTGGGAGTCCCTTGGCTTTGTTGGACTCCGGCTTGGCAAGGCTGAATATGGCCGGACTAAGAGCATCACCCTGCTGAAACACTAGACATACATATTATAGCGGTTGTCAATTACTAGTGACAACGATTAGATTTTTGGTTAAAATCTAAATATCAACTTTGAATCGAAAGTCACAGCACATGTTTTTCAATGGAGACAGAATTCCTGAAATACACTTTCGAATCTAAATAGTCATGTGATCCTCTTAGCCCTGGCTTGCCTTGACTTGTCTATCTTTCTTATTTTGTAAGCCTAAGGAAATAATTCTTTAATGCGCAAATGAAAAAAACATACTTACTAGAAAAACTTAAAACTAGATAAATATTAAATAAAGATATTGATTTACTTGATTACCTGTATAGCACTGCAAAGCAATTTAATTTACTAACATTGGTAGGTACCTAATCATCATTTGATTTGATATCCTTTGATTCCAGTGAAACTAAATGTGATAATTAAGACTCTGCTACTTGCCGTCGTCCAGGCCCGTCCAAATGAAGACCATTGGCCAGATCCTCACGATGACCCACTCGTCTTCATCGCCAATCCCGTGGAGGCCAACATGCCTGGCCACTGGGTACCAATGAGCATCGTCAAGGTCATCCTCGAAGGCACAACGACAGGCAGAACAACGAAGAAGAAGATGCTAATGAAGATGACTATGGCCCCAGCTCCGCCGCCCGCACCTGATCCTCCACCCGCGAAGGATCCTCCGGATCCACCACCAGATCCACCACCAGACCCACCACCTGATCCACCCCCTGATCCACCCCCCGATCCACCTCCAGATCCGCCGCCAGATCCTCCGGCTGATCCGCCGGCTGATCCACCAGCGGAACCGGACCCAGAACCCGAACCGGACCCAGAACCCGAACCTGAACCAGAACCGGACCCGGAGCCTGATCCGGAACCTGAGCCGGAACCTGAAGATCCACCGGCCGATCCTCCTAAAAAAGGACCGAAACGTCCAAAGAAAGTTGTTGACGCACACTCCAATTCTAATGTTAAATGAGAGTATTTCTTTCAGAGTTATTAGTAAATTTAGTTTTGATAATAACTACCATTACTACTTATTGTAAATAAGTATCCTGTTCGATTTGCAATAAATGTATTACCTATACCTATTATAACTCACTGTTAATTTCTATTCCTTGATTGTAATTTTGTTTGTTAATAAAACTCGCTGATAATTTCTCTACCTGCTTCACTGTTGATTTGATACCCAACAAAGCAAAGAACACTTTGAGTGTCTTCATTACACAAAGGGTAGCTAGCACAGGGAACACCCTTTGCGTCTGAATCCGAAAAAAACAGTTTTTCAGGACGCCTCCTTTCTCTATCTCTCCATTTATTAGAGGATCTCATGATTCCAAATACCTAAATAAATAAACAATACTGACCGGGTGTTAGGTATTCACAGTGTAAATACCTATCACCCGATTAGTCTCACATTATGGGTCATGTGTCGACTCGAACATCAGCATTGAAAAAAAAGCATCGATCAATGCGGATCCTGATGTTTAAATCAATGCTGATCATTAGCGGATACTGATGCTGACATTCGCAAGAATTCTGGTACCGACATACGGTAAAACGGGATGAGACTCAAGAGTAAAATAAAAGTGTACGAAATACTGGAGCACAACACGTTAGCAGGAGGTGAATAGTCAGTCATGGACTAAGGATATTTCCACTGCTACCAGCCAAGTAGTCTTCTCTTCCAGTATTTCGTCCATTTCTATTCACGAGCCGAAAAACGGAGTGAATAGTCACTCCGTTTTCCGGTAGGTACAATGAATATGATAGCTTATCTTGTAAGTTGTAACATGTTCTGACTTGTCGAGGCCTTTAAATACCCACTTAACACTGGAAACAAAAAGGGACATTTTTATAACACTTAGGGAAGTATTTAGTTTTAGTTGTTGGATGAGCTAGTTTTAGCTTATTCGCTACATATTTTAGAATTTAGGAGACGAGGACATTCACGCACGGTAGGTAGGGCTGGTCCAACAGTTTAAAGTCGCTCAGCGAGCTATGGAAAGAGCTATGCTCAAGAGCTATGTGAGGAGTTTCTCTGAAGGATAGGATTCGTAGCGAATACATCCGACAGAGAACCAAGTTTATCAACATAGCTTAATGAATAAGCAAGATAAAGTAAGCAAGACATATATCTCACGAAGAACCAACCTCCGTTGGCATAAACGTGTTCTTGAGTGGAGACCGCGAAAGGTAGTGTAGGACGCCTCGCAGCCAGGTGGGATGACGATCTGCGAAAGACTGCAAGCAGATGCTAGATGCGGCAAGCTGAAGACGGGAAGCTGTGGCGATTATTAGGGGAGGCCTATGTCCAGCAGTAGACCAATATAGTAAGGATGATGACGATGATGTAGCTATTTCATCCGAGTACTAATTAACGGTTATCCATAGTTCTGTAAACGAAAGTACTTAATGTTATCACTTATCAGGTTCTACGTAGTAGTTTACTTAAACGTATTTATCATTCGGTAAGTGTAAAAAATCTTCAAAGTGAGTCATCTAAGCTCAGCTATTTGCCAGAGATAAGGGATAAGTAATTGTCCCACTTATTAAAGTACCACCAGGTAAGTTTTATGAATTCATAAAAACCTAGCTATCCGTATTGTTTACTCAGCGGTGACTTGGTTATCTTACGATGCTGGGATAACGATTTGAAAGCCGGCGCCTATTGTGGTGGCTCCTAGAATAGCGGCAAGCGTAGCTTAGCGGGAAGTCTAGCTTAGCGGGTTGTGGATCCGCGGGTCGATTGATGAGATATTGATTTGATAATGTTTTTATTCCTTTGCTTGTAATTTTCGTTGTTAATAAAGTTTAATAGATTTTATTCAAATTCCAAATGTAGGGAATGCGGAGAAAAAGTCTTGAGCAAAAGATCCACTCATGGATAGGTAGTTACATTACATACATTTGATTGTAAATACTTTCTAAAATGCCAGAAAACCTAATCCTTGAATACAGATATCCTTACTTCCTTAATTTTACTAATAGTAGGTATACTTAACTGCGAAAGTTTGTATGAACTTTTGGATGGATGTTTGTTTCTCTTTCACGCAAAAACTACAGATTGGATCGAGCTGAAATTATGAAAAAACGTAGTTCGCCCTGGAATAACACAAACGGCGCTTTTCATCACATAAATCAATGCCATGGAATAGAAATAGCCCTGAGACTTTTCAATACAAACAACGAGAGTGAAGCTGCGGGCAGAGACTGACAGATTTAGTTCTATTCTAGCCCTGGAATAATACAAAGGTTACTTACCATTCCGTAAATAATTTCTCATGGGATTGAAGTAGCCTTGAAACCTTTCCATATAGCCAACGCGTGCGAAGCGGCTAGTATTTTGTAATAAACCGCTTTCTTCGTGGCCACACGGAATACCCTTCCAAGAATTTTTGACCAGGTACCATAAAGTAATTTTAAACAACAGTGAGAATCAAAGTGCTTTTGTTTTCTGGAAATGTCTTTCACTTAAATATTTCTAATCTGTCAAAGTGTCAATTGAGGAGGCGATTGTCAGTTTTTTTTTTTTTTTTTATTCTTTATTTGATTAAAGAGGGTTTAATCAACATGATTATGCCACCCTCGAAATTATACTTAAGAGTAGGTAATTAATCACCTTAGGATCTACGCTTAATACCTAATTTAACAACTTTTACTAAATTAAGGGTTTCCTCCGAGAGCGGAGTGGACAAAATATTGTTGACTACCCCAATGGAAAACAAGTCAACTTTGTGTTTGTTACAAAAATCAAATCTTTCTGCTTCGTTCCGGACACATTCGACAACAATATGGAACGCATCTTCTACCACGTCGCATTCAGTACAGTTCGGTGAACTAGTCTTGCGCATAAGAAAACCAAAACAATTAAGAGGAATGTGTCCAGATCGGAGCCTCAACATGGTAACGATGTCGGACCTGGCCATTTTCGAGCCATCGAACCAAGGGGCTTTAGGCAGTGTTGGCTGGATGGTCTTATACCAAATACCTTTACTCAGCGATCTCTCGTCAAAATGTTCAGTCCAATTTTTCTTACATGATTCTTTAATGAGATTAAGTAGATCACTGTGATAGGGTAAAAAATTCATGTTAATTCCATCTTCGATTGCTTCCCCGGCAAGACGATCGGCTTCCTCGTTGCCAGATAAGCCGATGTGTGACGGGATCCATTGCAGCGTGACGTGTTTGTTTTTACTCGATAATTTATCGAGGGACGCTAAAACGCTAAACGCTATCGGGGCTCCACGAGTTGTCGTGGGGCACCGAGCGAGATGCTGGAGAGCGCTTTTGGAGTCCGTCAAGATGACATAAAAACCGCTTGCCAAGGAATCAATGTACGATACCGCTTCTGCTAAAGCTAATAACTCTGTGTACATAATACATATATTAGAGGTAATCTTAATTTTGACTGACGAGTGCAATTGGGGATCGTAAATGGCCAGTCCTGAGTGGTCGTCTTTTTTGGACCCATCAGTGAAAATTTTATAATAATTTGAATAATTTTTACATAAATAACTGTCACAAATCTGTTTTAAAACATTCGGATTATAGCTATGTTTAGATTTCGAGACAGTCTCGATATCCGGTTTTATAAAGGAAACGTCCACACTGCTAACCCATGTATTTAAAGAGAATATCGCATTTATAGGACATGAATGAATCGGAATATCTTTAAATTGTTCATGAATTGTAATTAGTATAGGTTTTAGTTTGCGTCTACAAAAATAGCTCTGACTAAGGGTATTCAACTCACTTAACAATGCTATAATACCATTATTAGAGCATGATTTTATACGAAGCCAGTATTTACCGGCCAGATAATACCTTCGAACACTAAGCGGCTGAATGTATAGTTCACATTCCATTACGTGTATAGCTGTACTTCGTATAAATCCACCTATAACTCGCATGCATTGGTTTTGTGCCCTATCTAACTTACCTAAATGAGTTTTGCAGCTGTTCCCGTAGATAAAACTAGCGTAATCTAACCTACTTCTGATACTAGCTATGTACAGACGTCTCAAATTACTAGGGTGCATTCCCCACCCAGACCCAGAAAGTACTTTAAATATATTTATGAATTTCGATGCTTTGTCCTTTATTTCATTAATATGCTTAGACCATCTTAACCCTCGATCTAGCCAAACGCCAAGGTACTTATAATAATCTACCACTTCTAGTTGTGAGTCATTTATAGATAAGTTCACAGATTCTCTTAAAAAATTATTCCTAAAAATAACGATCTTACTTTTAGATGGAGAAATACTTAAACCGATTTTAGAGAGGATAACTGATAATTTATTTAATGCAATTTGTAGTTTTTCTGCCCCTTTGATTGCGCTACTACAAGTTGTGTAGAGGACGAAATCATCCGCATATTGTGATATATGTACATTATTTATCTCTTTGCAAACAAATAGGGTTGCTATGTTGAAAAGAATAGGGGACATAGGGTCACCTTGGGCTAGGCCACGGTGTGTACTACGAGTGAGACTAAAATTATCCGAATTTATTCTTAAATGTCTTTCTTTTAAAAAATTCCAAATATACCTACACATTTGAGAGCCAATTCCTAAAGTGTCCATAATGCCTAATAAACCTATAATATCAACATTGTTATATGCGTTGTCTATATCTATAAAGCAAGCTATTGTCTTTTTCCTTTGTAAAAATCCTAATTGTATACGCGTGACTAGACTAGTTAAATTATCCAAAGTTGAATGACCTTTTCTAAACCCAATCGTGTTGTGAGACAGAATATTATTTCTCTCAATAAACCACTCTAATCTATTCATTAGAATGTTGTGAAAGATTTTACAAAGACACGATATCATAGATATAGGGCGTAGGGCTGAACTCGAATGGGGATCTCGACCAGGTTTAGGTATTGGGATAATTGTGATTTCCCGCCATTGACAAGGTACAAAACCGGTTTTATAAAACTCATTAAATAAATTGATTAAAATAGTTTTACCATTGTCAGAAAGATGTGCTATCATCGAGTAAGATATATTATCATAACCCGGAGAGGTGTCTTTATGTTTTAAACTACAATTCAACTCATGTGTTAATATAGGTATCTCTAATTTACTGTTACACGAAGAAAAGTTAGGGGTCTTAGAAAGAACATAATCAGGGGTTAAACTTTGAAGTAACTGATAAGCTTTGTCTTTGTCAATATAATGTCGCGAAGTATTGAAACCTTTAAACCACCTTATTTTTCGCCATAATTCGCTTTGACGTGTTGAGCCGTCTATTGATGAACAATACTCTTGCCAAGCCTTATCTTTCTCTTTACGTATTAGTTTTTGTGCCTCTTTAACCTTTTCCTGTAAGTTAGTTAAATTGGTAGGTGTAGGGTTACGACGAAAGGTGGACAATGCAAGACGGCGGGCTGCGACGGTTTTGGACAAAATAACATTCCAATAAGGTTTGGGAACAAAATTTTTTGAAGGATTCGAATTTATTTTAATGTATGGAATGTGACAGTCAGCTACGGTATTTATACACTGTAAAAAGTTATCATACGACTGCTGTAAATCGTTTGTTAATGCGAAATTATAAAACTTATCACTTAGCTCGTTAGTGTAGGAATGCCAATCAGCTTTTTTTAAATTTCTTTTTGATACATAAATAGAGTTAGGCTTCAAATGAGTAAAAATCTTAATGATCACGTGATCGCTTCCTAGGTTTTCGCTTAAGGTGGACCAATTTAATCTTAGGGAGATATCGGATGTAGCCAGGGACAAATCGGGAGAACTCTTATGCAAAACACCATCTGCTAGTTTGATTCGTGTTGGTTGACCATCATTCATTGTTATGTAGGGACTGTCAATTAATGCATTAAATATTTGTGTGCCTCTGACATTAGTTTTAAACGACCAATTAGGATGGTGTCCATTAAAATCACCGAGAATTAAGGCGTTAGAATGTAAAAAGGAGAATAATTGATCCCAGTCCTGTTGGGACGTTCTTACTGACGGGGCGCAGTATATTGAGATTAAGTTTTGAATTTTCGCGCAATTGTAAAGTTTTATACCAATAATTTCGATTCCGGGGTTACTACAGCTGAGGTTCAATATTTGAGATTTAATAGATTTATGTACTAGTATTGCAACTCCGCCCCATCCGTCATCCCTATCATGACGATAAATGTTATATCCATTTACCTTAATGTTGACATCAGGTGTTAACCATGTTTCACAAAGGGCAGCAATGTGGATTTTTTCTTGAGATAATAATTGTTCTAAAGCTATTAACTTAGGCTTCAAACTTCTAGCATTCCATTGAATAATGTTTATTCTAATCAAACTTTTCACTGTGTCATCCATCTTGACTTAAATAGTCAAAGATAAACTGCAAAATTGGCCAGTCAGGAAGAAGGTCAACAAGGAAAAAAACTAAACACTCAGCACAACACTTAAACGCCATTTTCAATTTTGATTGTATAGATGCTCCTTTTACGAATATAATTTCTCTCAGTCTCTGTAATAAATCCTCAACTATTGAACTTCTCTCAGATTTATTCTGTTCCTGTAAATTGACTTTCTTTGTCTCGGCTGGCTCAGGTGGCGTATCACTTCCGGGTTCATCAGCCCACCGCGACGGTGTAGCTGTTTGACGTGGTTTTCTCGCAGGGCGTTTTGTCCTTTTACTCTCTTCATGAACAACAGCGTTTGTTTTTACGACCTCTGAATACATTGGTGTATTGGATAGTATTGGAGTTGTATTTGCTTTACCAGGACGGAAGCATTCCGGAAATAAGTTATTATAATCACCTGGCGGTATTTCTTCTTTTTGGATAATATTATCCGTTTGTCTGGGTTCAGGGGGTTTGGGGGCAACATACATTGTCAAAGCTCTTCTATACGTGCAGTTAAATTCAGCCATGATTTCGCGGAGCCGCTTCTCTTTCAGGAAAGATGGACATTCCTTTTTTGCCAACGACATGTGACGGCCGCCACAATTAACACATTTATAGTGCTGTGTTTCACAATTCTCATGTTCTCCAGAGCATTTTGGACAAATTGTTTTGTTAGAAGGGCATCTCTTGGTGACGTGGCCCAATCTCCAGCACTTAGAACACTGGGAGACTGGGAAGACGTATGGCTCCACTCTTATTTGTATCCCATCGACGTACACGTAGTTAGGCAGTAACGAACCTTTAAAACAAAGACGGACCGATTCACTAACCTTCCAACCTTCCTCCTCATCACCTTTGAAACGGCGTTTTAGGCGGTATGCCGATAAGAGGTCTATTTTCCCGGGGCAGGATATATTTTTGACTATCTCACCTTCCTCCATATCCAAGTCTACATTTTTGATAACGCCGAAAGAAAGGTTTTTCTCCATAGCCCTATGAATCCGCCAACCTTTGTCTATAAATTCTTGACAATTTTCTAATTTAAGAGCACTTTCTTCACTACTGATATCTACTCTAATTTTGAAAGGATTCATAAATTTAATGTTTTGAATGGCCAGTATGCCATGGGTCTTTAAGGCTTTTGCAAAGGAAAATAACTTTGGCATTTTCTCGTTACATGAAATATAGAGCTCTATTGATTCAAGTTTAACCTTCTTCTCTTTTGATTTTATAGTGTTCCATTCTTGTTCATTTTCTATTTCGGACGAATCTTCTTCTTTTTTCCTTTTATTTTCAATCCTTTTCTTAACTTCACCAGCTTCCATTTCAATTAATTTTTCTTCTTGGAGTTTCGGTTCTACGTAGGGTACTTCATCATCCAACGAGCTGTCACTAGGTAAAAGTGCAAAGCTGTTGTAGTATGGAACAATAATGTTATCTTGGTCCATTGTTATGTAATTAATCGCTGCTGTGCATCGTTATCAGTGCGCCCGATAGCCAGGTAGGTACCTCCGGCACACAGGCGCAAGGCGCGGACAAAAGGATCCGAGCTATCGGTGATAACAATTTACTGATAGGAAGGGACACGGTCACCTCGATCGAGTACCGAGACGAGACTGGATTGTCAGTTATTACGGTTATTAGGAATAGAGTTTATTTTAAGCTAATTTTTCTCGTAAGCACAGTTATTAGTAATTAGAATAGACCGACTATTCTGCATACCTAGCTTTAATCCTATATCCATAGTGATTACATAAGTATTTTCCTAGATTTTGGTAGATACCTTGGTAATAAAATCAGAGTTATGAGCGCCATAGCGCCCTGTCTTCAGCTTGCCGCATCCAGCATCTGCCAGCAGTCTTTCGCAGATCGTCGTCCCACCTGGCCGGAGGGCGTCCTACACTACTTTTGCCAAGTCGCGGTACAGTAAAACGGTACAAGATTGCCCAACTAATTTGACTTTGCCCACCACGGTACTTTTTTTAAAATTCTTAGTATTATCGAGAATGTTCTAGTAGCTTTTATTTCTTATTTATTGGTAGAATTCTGAATATGTCACTGACAACACTAAATAACCGACTGTTGCTAATTTCACTTCAATTGACTGTCAGTTGATGTCAAAGTTGGTGGTGTTTTTGGCGGGTCAAATTTCGTGCGGAAAACTTTATTGAAAAACAGTACTTGCAGTTGCAGCAGGCAAGTTATTATTTTACCACTATAAGTTTATAACAAATAAACAATAACTGTCGAATATCTGACGCGAAACTCTTTTTAAACTCGAAAATATTCAGGTGGGCAATGTCAAATTACTTTTTCTGGAGTACTGTTTACGACTTTGCCCACCAAAATATTGTTGTCAGGGTTGTCACTACGACATTCAATTAAAATTGATTTTTGTATGTCCTATTATTAGTAGGTCGGTTGGTATCTATCTAACCACCTATTAGACGACCGTTGTGGCGCGTTGGGCGAAGGTCCGCCTGCGACGCAGGAGTTTGCGGGTTCGATTCCCGCCTCGGAACAAATTTGTATACGATCTGCAGAAATTTGTTCCGTTAGTCTGGGTGTTTTCTATGTATAATAAAAAATATGTATCTATGAAATGTATTGTATTAAGTATATCAGTCATCTAGTACCTATAACACAAGCTCTGCTTAGCTTGGGGCTAGATGATGCTGTGTGGACTGTCCGGAATTATTTATATATTTATTTTATTATGAGAAAGTATTTAGTTTTCAGTATTTATTTATTTCAATTCCTCTTTATCAAATAATGTAATGAAAAATTTACTATTTCTACAGTTTTTTTGTAAATTAATGCCTTAATTTGTTTTATAAGCTAAATGAGGTACTTACCTTATTATTAATATTTTTTTTTGTGTCAGATAATAATAACCAGCGTTTTGTTAAAGCAAAAAAGCTATAATTAATGTAATGCTTATTTTCAGAATGAACAACAAAAAGTTACAACCCTAGCACATCTTTTTATTTGTATGAAAATTGTCCAAAAATTATTTGTGTCTTTGCCCACTCAATTTAGGCGATTAATTTGCTTGCTTGAACGTTTCATATTAAGATATAAAGTAACATTGATTTCCCATATTGCTTGTTCCTTAAATCTTGAGATCATACTGTCAAAAATACCGGAATTACGATTTTTTTTGCAAAATGGGCAAACTTGTAAGTTTTTATTTTATTTGGCCCGCTCTCTAAATTATGATTTTTTACACATACCGTCCCATTTTATTCGACTTTTAATCTTTTATTTGCAAAGAACAGTATTTATTTATAATAATGTAGCGCAAACATAATTTGAACTATACATACTTTTTAAATTATTTAAACTTGAACCACTAAATCCAAGAAAATTGGGCAAAGTTGCACTGTTTTACGGTACCCATTCAAGAACATGTTTACCTACTCACTATAGGTACTTACTATTTATCTTGAAATCTTTTTTCGTATTCCGAACATGTCGGTAACAAGTCATTATGACTTATTAATATGCATATGCCTCTGCGTCGAACGCATTCCGCCACTGACAAAGGATCCTTTTGTCTTTTTTTATTCTTTGGTTTTATGAGCTAGTATGCGCAGGTTTTATCCTGTTCGTTTGTTTCTCTATTGTTTCTCTGAGAAGGTTGGTAGGTAGGTACCTAATTAATTAGAGTCATTCGGGGTATAAGGACGCATTGGGTAAAAGTACGCACTGCCTTTTTCTCGGATTGGGGGGGAGTGACTGGGGGAGTTTGTTCGGCGAAACTGAGTGACTTCGAACCGTCTTTATGGGTCAATGTCAGTTGAGCAGCCAATGGCGTGCTGTACGCGTTACAAATAAAACAATCAAATTCATGCTACACTTGGTGTGTTGTGAAGTAAAAGAAAAGTGTATTGTTCGTCTGTCTCTGTTTTTTATGAGGTAAGTGGCTTTAATTGATTTAATATAGTTTTTGAACATTCAGTTAGACATATTTTTTTAACTTAATTTATATTACTTCTAAACTAAGTGTGAATTATTTCAAATACTGTCTGAACGGGGTAAAATGACGGGGGTAATAGTTCGCACGCGTACTTTAACCCTTATTTAATTTAAAAACTATTTTAAAAATTCGATTCTTTTTTTTAAGATTTCATGTGTTCCCTACTGTTTCAGAATGCATAAAAACGCCGAGTCATTACAAAAAAAAAAGATATTTGCTGCGGGCTCTGTGGGCATTAATGGCATTTAACTACCCTCAGAAAGAGGTTCAAGTTGGACCATCAGCTTTGGGCCGGTGAAACAGACTTTTATAAAAAAAACAAAAAGCACAATTTGCGGTGAAAATATGTATAGCAGATTTTTCGGCATTACGATCAATGATTTAAGGTTGTTAATTATCACTCCCTTGGTTTAATACTACCTTGCGATGTCTTAAAGTTTATGGTGTAATTGGATTACATCTAGTAGGTACTTGGTTGTTTATATGTTTGATTTTAATAAAGATTGGTTAATTACACCATATTTCGTTAATTTTCCTATACTAAACCCTATTGCGTACTTTTACCCTACATGCGAACTTTTTCCCTAATTGCTGCGTATTTTTACCCCCATGAAGGGGTAAAAATACGCACTCCGACCTGGTCACAGTTTTCTTCAAATACACAAAAACTATTTTAGTTATCGCCAAAAACTTTATGCACCTTGGAAGTTTAATAAATTTGCTTTACGAAACGCATAAATGTTTTCCTTATATCGCGATAGTTTAGGTGTTATCGACAACAGAAGACAAAAGTGCGTCATATTACCCCGAATGACTCTATAGATACCTACTTATGGGCAAGTAGTTACTTAGGTAGGTAGTTACTTAGGTAACTACCTACTTTAATACTATAAAAATATTTGACTAAGTAGGTAAGGTATACTTATGTAAGTCAGATGTAGACCTACTTACCTACTAACCTTCATTAATTAATTTTAGGTTTCGATTTTTGGAAGACGGGCCAAATTACGCGATTGTTTGTCTTATTTACCTACCATAAGAATAGACAAAAACATAGGTACTAGGTAACTAACTAAGTACCTAATTCTTTTAAAATCCATATTGTGGTGGTGACGGATAATAGCAAGGTAAGTATTATAACTAAGTACTTACTTACTTACCTATTAAAAATCATAACTAAGTAACTAATTTTCACTTAATTTTTCCTAATTTAAGTTATTTAAAAACTTACTAAATTTCCAGCAATTTGAAAGAAAGTTAAAATAACTTAAAAGAATGCACCGCATTGGCCGCGTGGTTAGATCTAGCGCCGCCGCCGCCGCCGGCTGCAAAAACTTAACAAATCACTTTTAACCTTAATGACAAAAAGAATATAACTATAATAAACCGTGGGGTTTCAACAATAAAGCTCAAACTCTCTAAAGCCAATAAAAAGCTGCCAGCCATTCTAAAATGGAGAAATGCATCGAATAGTGCAGCTACCGATGACGATTATCGATTGTCGATAGTCGATTGTTTAAAAACAACCGTTGGTTTGCTGAATCGACAAACCATAAAAAAAATAGGTAGGCAAATATAATACCTATGATGGTCCATACCACAAGTATAACATTTTACCTACATTAGTACCTAAGTATGCATATTTACCAAAATTTATTAATTATCATGCATAAAACGTTAACGTGATCTTGGGTGGAGCGCGACTCCGTAAACGCAGAGTAGGATATCCTCCGGCCAGCTGTGCTATTACGCTAAAACCGCCCATCCAAATTGATATTCTTGCGCCATTTCAATGGCCATCGCGCGCGTCCTTTCCATACAATTTCAAATTACGAAAGCCATTAAAAGTGCTTTCTTAGGTCAGTTTTGAAAAAAAAAGACTTATGAAACAAAACTGACATAGGAAAGCCCTTCTAGTGGCCTTCGTAATTTGAAATCGTATGGAAAGGACGCGCGCGATGGCCCTTGAAATGGCGCAAGAATATCAATTTGGATGGGCGGTTTTAGCGTAATAGCACAGCAGGTGGGATGACGATCTGCGTAAGACTGCAGATAGATGATGGATGCGGCTGAAGATGCTATGGTACTCATTAGGAGATGCCTATGTTCAGCTGTGGACTAATATTACGTAGGTTGATGATGATTATATTTATTTATTTAATTTAATTACTAACACGGTTACGACAACCAATTACATGAATTATGTATGTTGATTACATGCATAAAACCGAGTAGATATTAAGTATAATTTAATGTTGTCCCTACGTCCAAACGGGGCCCCAACGAGGTTTATATTATGAACTCACTTTGTTTCAGTGTTGCCAGGTGGAATTTGAAAAAAAAAAGTAGAAAGTTCAATAAAAAATCAGTAGATTGGAATAAAAATCAGTAGGTAGATATTAATGACTGAAAATTGTAGCTTTATGTATTGTGTTTCGCGAGTATTTTGAATCGCATTTTGGCTGGGGCGACCTTTTTTTTTTTAGCTGCAATCGCAAAAAGGAATCCGTTTCCACTTTGCATTTTTGCAGACAAATGCAGCTAAAAAAAAAGGTCACCGAAACGCGAGAGTGGTCTTTTTTTTTTTTTTTTATTAACAACTAGCTGCGCCCCGCAGCGTCGCCCGCGGGGAAATTTAAATATCATATTTTTATACATAATTCTAATTTTTCTCGTAAAAACCATCCTTGAACTTCAACGAACATTTTAAAAAAAGATTTGGCCAAATTGGTCCAGGCGTTGTTGAGTTATGCGCTTACCAACACATTTTGCGATTCATTTTATATTATAGATAGACCTTCGTTTGGCCACAGTCTCACCTGATGGTAAGTGATGACGTGGCCGAAGATGTATCACGAAAGTCAAGAAGACACCTATTCACTCTCGTCTTGAAGAGACTCGGGTCTAATCTAATATCGTCGTTGGTGCCTCCTAAAATTACTATTTAGTCACGGAGCTATAGGCGCTCGGGAAAATCAGGTAGATTTCACTAAATTTTAGAAATAAATCAGTAGATCGGTAGATGCCTGAAAAAGCAGGTAGATCTACTGCTAAATCGGTAGATCTGGCATCGCTGCAGTTTGTTTATCCTAAGATCTGGATATGCACATGAAAAAGACATCTTTAGGTACGAAGTGATAACAATGATACATTTTATAGAAGTATTACATAAGTATCCAAAGACGAGAACGATACTTTACAAGAATGATCTAAACTACTTTCTGAACTACATTGTGAAAATTAGAAAAACATTGAAAAGTTTTATGATTATTTAATAATGATAAACTTTTCATCGATAGCGAATCGAACGCAACATCATAGCATCGAACAACACTAGCGTCTACCGTGCCGCTTCTGTTGCGAAGTGTGCGCTATCTCGTTCGCTTCAAATCGAATCGAACGAACGAACGATTTTTTCATCCTTCAGTCGTGCACCGAACGTCAAGAGGAGCGCTTGTCGCTTCTCTAGAAAAAGTCAAACGCGAGTCATAAATACACGTGTTTATTGTATAACTACAGTGCAACTTGGATTTATAGTGAAATTGGATGGTGTTTATTATTAGTGATGACTGTTAATTAGTCGGAGTAAACAATGGCCATGGTTAATTTGAGCGTATGTTTAGTGCTGGTTTTGTACCAACTCTCTGCGGCCTATAGCGATGAAGCTTCTTCGGAGTCTGCTGATCTTGGAATAAATGGTAAGTTAATATCTTAATTAACTAGGTAAATAACAAAGCTGTCATTTCACTCAGCATCATCTAATCCACATATAAATCCTATAATAAAAACGCTCATGAGTATAAACGTGAAAGTTTATATGTTTGTTCCTCTTTCACGCAAAACATACTAAACGGATCGGTCTGAAATTTTGATTAGTCGTAGTTCTAGCCCTGGTATAACACATAGGTTACTGTTCATCCCATAAATCCGTTCCCATGGGATCTATATACCTAGCCTTGAGCCTTGTTTCAATAGTCCATTGGGAATAATATTGATAAGGGAGTAATACACGCCTACTACCCTGCTACCCTGGTAGCTAAAAGCTACTTAGGTCCCTATTATAGTAGGTACGGCATAGATACTTTTATTTTTTACTAGTGACCCGCCCCGGCTTCGCACTGTTTTAATATACGTATAAAACTTCCTCTTGCTTGAATCACTATTTAAAAAAACCGCATCAAAATCCGTTGCGAACCTAGTTTCAAAGATCAAAGCATACTTACATAGGGACAGAGAAAGCGACTTTGTTTTATACTATGTATTGATAACCTCCTAATAACATAAAATAATATTTATTAGTGTAAACGTACAATCAACTTCCTTCCTTCCTACCAAATTGCTTTGTAATTGATTGTTTTCATAGAACATTAAAAGTACTAACGACATATTATAACATTAATATTAAAATGTATTAAGGTAAATGTCGTGAGTACCTATTCAATACAAAATACTGGTAAATATAGGCTAATTACCCCGTAATAATACCTAGTATGTACCAATTAGGTAGATACCTACTTAAGGCGCAAACAAGAGCACAATGTCACTAGCGCCGCCGCCACTTATTTTGTCATATTACTAGTGACCCGCCCCGGCTTCGCATGGTTTTATTATACGTAACCTTCCTCTTGAATCACTCTATTTATAAAAAAAAACGCATCAAAATCCGTTGCGTAGTTTTAAAGATTAAAGCATTCAAAGGAACATAAGGACATAAGGACAGAGAAAGCGACTTTGTTTTATGTAGTAGTGATTAGTATGTACCTTAACATTCGGTAGGTAGTCTGACTGAGCCTTAACAAAAAAAATATTTTAAAAATCATCGGCACAGTTTATTATAAACTAGCGACCCGCCCCAGCTTAGCACGGTTTTATTATACGTATAAACCTTCCTCTTGAATCACTCTAACTATTTAAAAAAACCGCATCAAAATCCGTTGCGTAGTTTTAAAGATTTAAGCAGACAAATGGACCACTTATTTACGCCTTAAAAGTAGCTAAATGATACATAAAGTGACCATTTAGTTACGATAAAGAGCAATGGTAGGCGAGATAAGGATTTGGCATCAAAGTGTCAACAGGCCGAAAAGTTATCTCAAATTGTCAGGGTCAAACATGGCGATAAAAGTTGCTCCTAAAATCTCAATATTACGGACCAATCATAATCACGTTCCGTAAAACTGATTCGATGGACAGAAAAATAAACAATTTTTATTAACAACGAAAATTACAAGCAAGGAGTAGAAAAATTACAACTAGTATTTACAATTGAAACCATTGAGCTAACTGCAGACGGTTGCAAACAGTCTAAAGGTAGCTCAGTTGATCCATGTCAATACCAGTCGGAAGCGTCCCCAAGACCTGGCTGCATTACCACGCTGTATGGCAATGCTGATGCGCTGAGCCAGATATTCACCAGCTCTCGGGTCACGCGTCGCATCGACCAGACGCTCAGATAATTTTTTAAATGGACGGACACTTACATTAAAAAAAAGATGGCGCCTGGCGTCAAGTAATCAGTAGCTCCGTAACAAAAATTGTAATAAATACGTAGAAGTGATCAAAAGTTACCAAATACAAAAGGAATACATAATTTATATAACAAATCATACAAACAAGTGTTATCAAGTAAAACAAACCGCCACAAATAGAATAAAGTCGAAGTCAAAAAACGTAAACAACTTTTGAGTGATCAACAAAATTTTCTAAGAAAACTGTGTCTGTGCTTGTGAAATTTTAAAACGCCAGCTTTGGAGAAGAATAAAGAAACAAAGATTATGAGAAACAGCTGTGGATTTCACGTTACTTACATATCCATGTAATAACAAAATTGGAATACAATATAATACTCTGAAGGTAGTAAACCATTATTTTTACGGCTAGCACAGTTACTGAGTTGTGTACCCACAGTTATTTGATTTGAAAACCTACAATCAAAATAAAACATACGTTAATTTCGACCGACCGCTTAACGCATCATTGGTCGAATGGTTAGTGACACGGCCTGACACCAGGGAACCCGTGGTTCGAATCAGAAAGTGTAAGGAAATATTTTGCACTTTATTTTTGTATTTTTTGTTCTTCACATTTTGAAAAGAAAAAAAAATCAAAACGACATGATGAATACGAGATCTAGAGCTAAAGTAAACATGAAAATCAAAGAAGGAGAAACAAAGTATCTAAATGACTACATAAAAAATATAGAGTTATTAAAAAAAGAACTAGATGTCAAATGCAACGAAAATAAAGAGCTTTTGGAAGAGCTTGACAATAATTCCAAGGAATTTGAAGCTATGTGTAAACAAGTGACGACCTTTAAAAAGAGAGTGTTTGAAGAAGAAACGAAAAATACCTACTTAGAGAATGAAGTGGAAGCTCTACTTAAGGAAAATAAAGAGATTTTATTAGAACAAGAAGAATGGTCAAAAAACTTATTGTGTAAAACAGATCTTAATAAAATAATCGAATCGAAAAATGATGAAATTTTACAACTTCAAATTAAATATAGTGATCTATTACTCAGATCAATAAACAACAAAAGGGAAAAAATTGGAAATAAACGGCACAAGAAACATAATAGTTACAAAAAGTACACAATCAAAAACAAACAAAGCATTAATCTACAGAGAATAAAAAAACTAAAAGACATGAAAAGAATCTTATCAGAAGAACTACAACATAGAGAGCAAACAATAACCGCACTTAAGATTGAAAGTGAAAAATTATTGGATATAATATTTACATACGAGCAAGACTTAAAACGAAACGAATTAACAATGAATAAAGTGTGCTTTTTAGAAGGACAATTAAAAAAACTACAGGATATTATAGAACATAAACTACACTCTGAAAATAAACAGCAAATAAAAACTCATACAGAGGAAACTGAAGAATTGAGAAAGCAAATCGTGACTCTACAAACAGAAAATATAAGAATTTTACAAAAAAGCCAGATCACAACATTTTCAAATGAAAGTTTGCTTCAATCATCATCATCATCATCCGAAGCCCAATTTCAATCACAACTAGGTCTGGAAGACCAAAGGCAAGATACACGTCATAATAATATAATGGGAAAAACAGAATTGATAACATCTAAAAACGTGAAAATCACGTCAACTAAAATTTATTCAGAATGTACTAAACAGCAAGAAAAGCTTTCAAAGAAAATGCTTATATTGTGTGACTCATATGGTCAAAATATAGCAAATTGTATACGCGCAAAATACAGTGAATATAATTCCATACTTACTATTTCCAAGCCCGGCGCTCCTCTGAACGAGATTGTGAAGAATATAACATCATACTCTAAGGAACTTTCTCAGGGCGATAGCATCATCATCATCTCGTCCAACTATCGTCAATTTAATTTTAACACCGTGCGATTTGTAAGGGATCTATGTACATCAAAAAATATTAAATTTCAGATAGCTACCTTGCCGTACCGTTACCGTACTAATAAATTAACAGACACTATAAATCAAACTATTTTTAAATTAAACCAATCTTTGTATAAATTAAGTGATAATTCCACTGGAATGTCTATAATTGAAATGAATGCTTGTATGTCCAGGTACACTTTTTTCGGAATGAGTCAAAACCATTTTATCAAACAATTATGTGACCAAATTGTACACAATTTGATGTATGAATTTACTCACGTTTATAATAACCTGATTCAGCTTTCCTTAACTGACAGCCCACAAAAATCAACAAACAAGTTAGGAGCAGATACCTCTTTTTTAGGGCAATCTGCAATTCAGGTCATGACAACTTAAAAAATAAAAAAAATTATGGAAATAATTTAATTATCATGCACCAAAATTGTAGAAGCATAAAAAATAAAATTCTCATATTAAATACCATTACTAGCACTTATAAACCAGATGTACTTATTTTATCAGAAACTTTTTTAAGCATAAATGATGTAAACAGCATTGTTTTTCATGGGTATACACATGCTAACTACTTTGTAAGAAAAAACCGTTTACATGGGGGCGTGTCTATATTTGTAGAGTCAAAACTAAACTATAAGAGATGTATTGCAGTAGATAAGCTTTCTCAAGAATATCACTGTGAACTGACAGGAATTGAAATTAATTGTAGATCGGACAAGCTGCTGGCAATAGGTATGTATAGAACAGGTAAAGGAAGTTTTGAAATTTTGACTAATACCTTAAGTAAACTATTCCATTTTCTATCAAGTGCTCCTGGTAGAAAAACTATCATATTAGGTGACTGGAATGTGGATTTTAGTAAAAACTCAACCCAAAAATCAGAACTCTTAGATATTATGTTGCCTTGTGCTTTTGAAAATATTATTGACTTTGCCACGCGAATTGAGAATGACACTAAAACATCGATTGACTGCTTTGTAACTGACATAGACCCACATTTAATAAAAGTAGAGCCACTGGCAACTGGTGTTTCTGACCACGATGCGCAAATTGCGACTGTACCCATAAGGGGAAACTCGAACGCGAGGACTAGAGATGTTGAAAAACGCTGTATGTGTCCGCAACGTATGGAGAGCTTTTTATGTGCTTTACTATCATATGACTGGGATGAAATACTGGGTAGCTATGATGATAAAACTTTGGACAATTTCTTTGCAAAAGTATTATACAATATGGACTTACATTTACCTAAAAAAATTTTCAAAATTAAAACTACAAAAAAATACCCATGGGTCGACGGTAAAATAATTAAGGCACAACTAGACATTAATGATTTGTATCAGTTCCTTAGACAATATCCCGAACTGTCTAAAATAAAGTCGCTTATAGAAGATAAAATTGAATACCGTAATGTTACCATATTATCAAATAAAAAAGCCTATGTAGAGCAACGCATCAATAATGCAAAAAACCCCAAAAAGGAAATATGGTCAGTAATAAAAGAAGAGACTAACAAAAATATATCTGAATGGAATTGGAATTTAGTGGATGGCGTTAATAATAAAAAAGTACTGGACAAAGATATTTCAAACTATATAAACAACCACTTTGTACAGATCAGTAAAGGATTGCAAGTGTCTAATAAACCAGACATTAAAAAATCTATAGACTTTCTGAGTGTACATGTTAGCACACAATCGGAACTGGAATTTAAATATCAATCCAATATCAATATAATGAAATTAGCCGCCTTAAAGATACGTAAATCCTATACCAAAGATTTGTTTGATATTTCGGGCGCCTTTTTATACCAAATGTTTTCTGTATTTTGCAACCAATTCAGTTTTCTTATTAACAATGTTCTTAAATCAAACACGTACCCGAAAACATTAAAAATGTCTAGGCTCACGCCATTGTACAAAGGCAAAGGTGAAACCGAAGATGTCAAGAACTATAGGCCGATTACTCTAGTTCCTACTTTTTCTAAACTGATAGAGTCTATTATGTCCGAATCTATTATGCACCATTTGCTAAGTATCAATCTACTTTCTGACTGTCAGCATGCATATAGGCCGGGAAAATCAACAACATCTGCAACTCGAAGCTTTGTTACACATATAGTTGAATGCCTTGAGGATAAGAAAAAAGTCGCAGGTATTTTCCTCGACCTCTCCAAGGCATTTGATGCTGTCAGTCACCAGCTTCTTCTGGAGAAGCTAGAATACTATGGGATAAGGGGTCAGACTAAAAATCTTATAAAATCATATCTAGAAGACAGAGAGCAGACTGTTGAGGTCAAAATTAACGAAAAACGAATTAGATCAAAGGCACAAACGGTAAAAATAGGAGTGCCACAGGGTTCGGCGCTAGGAAACACCCTTTTTTTGGTATTCATGAACGATATTGCATTTATAAAAACATCAGGTAAAATTATACAGTATGCCGATGACACTACAGTAATAATATCTGCTGACTCTGACAAGGAACTGCTAATAAAAATAAATGAAACAATTGAAGTAATTGGTGAATGGTTTAAAATGAACGGACTAACGCTTAATGAGGAAAAAACCAGCGTTATGATCTTTAATGCACAATCTGCCCTTAAGCCCATATTGAAAGTACCATTAAGCAATGGAAAATCAATACTGACATCAAGACAAACAAAGTTACTAGGTTTTGAACTTGATCCAGCGTTAACATGGAAAGGGCATATAGACTCTACGTGTAGTAAAATGGCAAAGGGAATATACGCACTAAAGCAGCTACGACCAATTACTTCTGAACAAAATCTGAGGGAAATATATTATGCATATGTCCACTCTACGATGTCATATGGAATTATTATGTATGGCAACTCAACGGATTGCGAAAGAGTTCTGAAAATGCAAAAAAGAGCAATCAGAACCCTCGTGAAAGCAAAATATAGAGACTCTTGTAGGGAGCACTTTAAAACACTGGGTATTCTCACATCATCTGCTGTATACATTTATGAAGTTCTTAAATATGTCAGACATAATATGCACCACTTCGTATTGAGAGGGACTGAAAGTAAACGTAGTAACAGACATCAAATGCACTTAAAGCCTAATAAACATAGACTACATATATCCACAAAACTACCTAATATAATAGGTTATAAATTGTTTAATAAATTACCACTTAGTATAAGGTTGACAGAAAATGACAACGCATTTTTAAATAAAGTTAGGACTCTCCTACTTGACAAAACAATTTATAATGTAAGTGAGTTTTTAAATAACGACTACAGCCAATTTAATGAGGAGAAACTTGTTACTATGTGACCGCATGCCTGCAGCTTGTCTCTTAACTCTTAAGTTTTATTTGTTAAATTTGAAAATTTTGTTATTATTTGAAATTGTTATTTTATGTTATTTATTACCTACCTGACAAGAAATTGATCGCATATTACCAACTAGGTAAACAAGTTTGTATTTATGCTGTTCTTTTTTAATAAAGAATTTCATTTCATTTCATTTCATTTCATTTCATTTCATTCATTTCATTTCATTTCATTTCATTTCATTATAATAGGAATTTTAGAAATAGTTAGTACCTCGCGACTTCATTCGCGTTTATTATGACATTTTAGACAAATTTGTTTGCATATTCGTCTTATCCATCCAATCCAACCCCTTTTAAAAGTAGTGTCGAGAAGTCCTGAAAAAAATTGTTGATTTATTTTGCATTTATGGAATTCTGATATTTCAAAATTTATAAAAAACTTAAAAAACACCCTGAACAAATTCGGGACTTAATTCAGGACCGGAATTACCAGACAGCTAAGCTCTCCACTGAGAAAATTAAATTAAAACTTTAATTACTAAATCTAAAATCAAAAAGGTTTTTTTTATAATTTTCTATCACTAAGGTTAATTCGTATCTATTGGTTTTTCATAATTAACTGATATAATAAACTAGAGAAGTCATTGGCTCCTGAAATTGTTTTAAACTAGTGCAGGAGCTTATGACTCATTAGCATTACTGACTGTAAAACTATTATAATGTCAATAAAAACCTTTTTTACTTTACTTCAAAATATCTTATCAAAGTCACCACCGATAATAACAAAGCGTTGCCATGACTACCGCCGACGCCGCCGGCGCCGTGGATACTTAGGTCATAGATTATAACTAAGTAACAGTATTTGATACCTAGGTAGGTCCAATACCTAGATAAAGATAAGCTATTTGGTTGCGCCTTGAATTGTTGTGAAGCAAAATTGTAGGCGCGGCCAAAGCATGTACCTAGTAGTGTGTAGGTAAGTTAATACCTAAGGAATTAAACCTTAGGTAGGTAATGCAGAATTAGAAAGAATTAGCAAGCTGAAGTGGCAGTGGGCCGGTCATATCTCGCGAAGAACCGACAACCGTTGGGGTAAACGTGTTCTTGAGTGGAGACCGCGAATTGGCAAACGTATTGTAGCACGCCCTCCGGCTAGGTGGGATGACGATCTGCGAAAGACTGCTGGCAGATCCTGGATGCGTCAAGCTGAAGACAGGGCGCTATGGCGCTCATTGGGTAGGCCTATGTCCAGCAGTGGACTAATATAGGCTGATGATGATGATGATGAAGGTAATGTAGGTAGGGACATAAATTTTTGGTAGTTAAATAATTCGATTAGATGTCGTTTACAAAAACTAAAACCGACTTCAAATTTCAGGCATTATTATGGACTAGCATCTGCCCGCCGCTTCGCGCGCGTTATTTGTATGGAAACGTTTCAAGGCTATTTCTATCTCATGGTAACTGATTTATCGGATGAAAAGTAGCCTGTGTTATTCCATGGCTAGAACTACGTCTATTCCAAATTTCAGTCCGATCCGTTCAGTAATTTTTGCATGAAAGAGGAACAAACATACATTCATAACACAAACTTCTGCATTTATACTTACTTACTATAATATACAAAACTAGCAACGTTCCGCGGTTTCACCCGCTGTAATTCCCGTTACGATAGGCATTCCGGGATAAAATATAGCCTATGTGTTATTCCAGACTATAATCTATCACTGTGCCAAATTTCATCCATATCCGTTCAGTAGTTTTTGCGTAAAAGAATAATAAACATCCATCCATCTATCCATACTTACAAACGTTTTTAATATTAGTAGGATAGAATTATGAAGTAAAGATAGAATCGAAACTCCGTCTGTATAAACCCAGCCTTAGGCTGTGTCCCCAGTAGGCAAACAGTGAGCGGCCAACTGAGTTTGCGGCGGCGTATCAGTTCAGTACGCCCTTCCATTTATTTTAAATTGAATGTTCACAGTTTGCTAGTTTGAGCTCACTGTACGCAGTTTGCACGCAGTTTGCAGCGATACGTGCGCCGACTGTCTCGGTTAGCAGCCGACTCGCAGGTTCCAATGAAACTGATCTGAGTTCGCAGCTGTTCGCCACAAATTTGCGGCTCACTCAGTCGGCCGCTCACTGTTTGCCTACTGGGGACACAGCCTTAGTGTGTTCCAAGTTACAACCGACTGTGAAATAACAACGTCACCAATCGATACCTTATCTGTGATCTGATAGCTGGCGCCAAGCTAGCGACGAATTAGTTGCAATGCGATTGATAAAACTTACCTAATCCTCGCTTTACCTGCGTTATACAATAACCTGTCTTAAACTGTAGAACATACGGGTTAGCAACGCGAAGCCGGATAACATCTGCGAATGAATAGACATAAATTTGTTCTTACACAAGTATAATCATAACTTTTCAATCAGTGCGTCCTACCCGTAATGACCTACGGAGCTGAGACGTGGACACTCACGGTAGGGCTGGTCCACCAGTTCAAAGTCGCTCAGCGAGCTATGGACAGAGCTATCCTCGGAGTTTCTCTGAAGGATAGAATTCGTAATAAATACATTCGACAGAGAACCAAAATTATCGACATAGCTCAAAGAATTAGCAAGCTGAAGTGGTAGTGAGCCGGCCATATCTCGCGAAGAACCGGTTCCGTTGGGGTAAAGGAGTTGTTGAGTTGAGACCGCGACTTGGCAAACGTAGTGTAGGACACCCTCCGGCCAGGTGGGATGACGATCTGCGAAAGACTACTGGCAGATGCTGGATGCGTCAAGCTGAAGACAGGGCGCTATGGCACTCATTAAGGGAGTTCTATCTCCAGCAGTGGACTAATATAAGCTGATGCTGATGATGATTGTACTAAAGTTCTTACAATTATAATTGTCCAATCATAATATTATGCTAAAATAACGAAATTATTTGTCGTTCGTTCGTTATTGTTTGATGAAATAGAAAAATTAAGCCGTTATTCAAATGATAAGGATAAGCAAATGCTAATAAACGGTTATCGTGAAAGAAAGTTTTAAGATAATCTTTGATAACGATGAAAAGTCGATATGATTATATTGGCTGAAAATGCCATGTCTATAGCGGATGATGAACTCCCCATACAAACGGAATACCAAAATGATTTGTAAGTTGAGCATATTTCCACAAACTTTTGGTGCTTTTTGTATTTGAATAGTATTATCTATGCTCAAAGTAGATTTCAGGTCAAAAAAAATTAAAAAATTACAATAATAACTACTTTTCGACATAGGTTATACATATTGTCTAGTTACAAATTAACAACACTTTGTCCGAAATTATTAAAGTTTTCAGTCATAATTATTGGTATTACGGAACACCGGAACGCCTCGACTCGAATTAGAGTTTTGTGCAGCCATCATCATCATCGCCCGGACCCTGAAAGTCTCTACACACTGAAGCCGGAGCGACGCCACCGTCTGCGGTGTGTGTAGGCTTTCATATGATTCAATAGAATACAACTTGCACGCCGCGCCGCCGGCGCGCCGTCGCGTCGCCTCCGCTCCGCCTCCGGATTCAGTGTGTAGAGACCTTTAAAGCCTAGCTGCTATCGTACATAATATAACCACTTATTTGATAAATTAGATTAAATACCAACACTATGACAGAATAAGTTAGTCACCACGATATAAGATAGAACTCCTAAATAAATCTTCTATAAATAAGAAAAAGACTTTTTTATCGCGTTTCTATAGAAAATTTAAAACGCCATTTTTATCCCATGGGAATTGGTTTATGGGATAAAAAGAACCTTATGTTATTCCAGAAGTCAAATGTCAGCCATTCAGTAGTTTTGGCGTGAAAAGATAAGAATTATTTAATATTATCGATCCAACCAAACATTCGCATTTATTATACCTAATATTAGTATTATTTACATAAAATATCTACCTACCTAATGTAAAATTTACTTACCTACCCAATGTATTGTAATGAGCATAAGTATATCAGTCATCTAGGTAGTAAGTATCTATCTACCCTTAGCACAAGCTCTGCTTAGCTTGGGGCTAGATGATGTAGGTATGGTGTTATCTAGTCTTTTGCATATCGTCATCCCACCTAGCTGGAAGGCGTCCTACACTACGTTTGCTGAGTCGTGGTCTCCACTCAAGAACACGTTTATCCCAACGGTTGTCGGTTCTTTGCGAGATATGGCCGGCCCGCATTATTTATATCTTCGTAAAATCCTTGCTAAAGCGTTCCCTTTTTGAAACCCATTCCATCATAAGGTCATTAATAGTGCTATGTGCTAATCTGTGACAGTCGGGTAGATCCTGTGACGTCACCGGCGCCGAATCCCTACTTCTGTTTATTCTATGTCGCCGTCAGCCGCCACATGTGGCTGTGTCATCCACTCTATTGCGTTTTTTACAAGCTTTGTTTTAAAACTATTTCGGGTGCATTATGAAGTCACTCTGATCGTTTTGTTTCAAATGGATTCCATATTTAAAGTTCTATGCCTAGTTCGGTTAAAAAATTCTTTTCTTATTCCATTTTTGAATGTTGTTGAATGCCATCGTTCTTTTGAAAAGTAATGGGTAGACGCTCGATTTTTGAATCTCAGATCCAATTTAAGAAATATCGTGCAAAAGTAAAATATGGTTTCTATGTTTTTTTAGATCTTAGATACTTTTTGAGTTTTATTTCGAGTAAAATGTGATTTCTCAACAGGAATTAATGTTCATTCGGTGACAAAAAATGTGGCACAAACCGAACTCAAAAAACCTAAGCCTTAAAAATATGAAATTTTGATCCAGTCCATTTCTCTAACGTTTATTTTTGTTTTCAGGTAAGAAACTTGTCAATCATCCTTCAAACATCGACTCTACCGTAAGTTCAACTAAAAAGCCCATCCTTTTCACATAAACGTAGAATGACGTCACCAAAGTGTGCCCTTGACAATGCACCTTTACAAGTAGGGTTGTTCAATTCCATTGTCTGGCGCCAAAATTCCGGAACCACGCCACACTCCATTATACCCCGAATTACAATAACTGTACGATTCGTTTTCGGGTGTCAATGGTAAAATAGGGGAGCTGGGATGCTAAAGGGACCGAGTGTCCCCTAAATTGCCTGAAATTATGAGGCAGATGTTTTCTTGAACGTGTTGAGTTTTAGGGACAGATATACGGTACTTGTTGCGTAACGCGTATAGATGGTAGAAGGTATTCATTTGAGTTTGACCATTCGATTGTGAACGTTAAGTTTTTACTTTTGAGTTCAATTCAGAATTTCTGGTTAGTTGTGGTTTTAGTACGGATACGTCAGCAGAACAAAGAAACATTTTCCAGAAATCAAACTGGGGCATGTTGCTTCCACGAATCCTCATCAGCGTCCGAGATAAGTTTTCTCGTGAATTCAGATAGGTTTGGTAGGTAAAACATTTTCTGAAAAAAAATCCGATAAATAATGAACTAAATTCAAAACAGAAGGAAAATTTTCTATTGAAATATAGCTTTAACAATAAAAATATTTGAATTCTTAATAAATAAATGAGACTCGACAAGGAATATTCACACATCATCTAGCAAACCAAAGAAATTAGCTTGTGTTATGGGTACTAAAAGGTTGCCGGGAAGAAATCCGAAGTTGCACAATGTGCGGCCTTATCGCTAAAAAATAGCGATAAGGCCGCACATTGTGCAACTGTTTTGTGTTATTATTTTTTTGTTTTATTTTTCTTTACTGTAATGTGCAATAAAGAGTATTTGTATTGTATTGTACTAAGATCTCAATAAAATATCATATTATGTAATGTTTTAAAACAACATTATAGATAGAGATATTTTATTAAGATTTTAAGAACCAACCAAAACACAAGCATAACATAGAAAACACCCGATTTATGCTGAACAAATATCTACAAATAACTGCACATCGGAGTATAAAAATGTGTTCCGATGCAGCAAACAAACTAAGCAACCTCCTCAGTCGCTTTCTTTATCGTGAGAGAAGCATTCAGTGAATTTCCGGTCTCACAACACAAGTTACGGTTTAAAAACCGGTGAACGAGTATGTAGAGCAAGTCTCGAACAAAACCAGCCCTATCGCATTTCCCGCAGATAATGTGGCCGGTAGCAATGAATTTATACAGGTAAGTTGATACTCTTTTAAATACGGGGCTAGTAGTGCATAACGAACATGACATGTTGCATTTGACTTCCGCTGAGAGGCGGAAGCTTGGCGCCATCGGCGCTTACCGCGCAGTTTTTAGTCATTCATACACCATCCACCGCGACGACCGGACGTCATGCGTCGGTGCGCGTGCGATTAATTAACTTCACGCTTCCGAAATCAGGCTATTTAAAATAATTATTGCGCATTTTTCATTTTGAACATTCAGATGATAAATGGCCGGCGTAATTAGTAATAAAAATTTTGTTCGTATCGTAGAGTTTAAATTCAAACGCATGTTGCATAAATGGTTTATGGGTTGATGTCACTGTTTAACGTATGCTGGTCAAGATAGGGCTATAAAAGATAAAACAAAGGGCCGCTTCGGTCGTTTGAATCTGCAATTGAAGGCAGCCTTAGCGGTCAGTTTCCTAGAACAAAAGCTGCATATAAAACAAATTGTCATTCAGAATTGGACGCGCATTCTGAATTAGCATCTGTCAGGGCTGTCTTGCAAATAGAGCATTAATCCAACTCGTCACGGCTGCAGTCGCGGATCATTCAGCCAACGGACGCGAAAATGAATCGGGTTTTGTTTGATGCACATTTCCCTACGCATCTCATTTTTAGTTTTTTGTTTAGCTGTGTGTGTATAAGCTGTGTGAATATTAAACTCTAAGGTACTAAGTTACCTACTGCATAAAATTACAAATAACGTAATCATTGAAAAGAACGTTAACAAAATCGGTCTCTTAGAAAATCCGTTGGTACCGTTCCTGCAGATCTATTTAAACATCTTTAAAACTTTATCAATAACATTTAAGAAAACTGCTCAACATCGAATTGTTTTATGCTACTTCAAGGCGTTATGCATGACACTCATAAGCCAATCAGAAGCCAAAAAATGTTTATATTGTTTCTAGCAGTGCATCAGCATTGCCATACATCCGTGGTAATGCAGCCAGTGTCTTTTGAACGCTTCCGATTGGTCAGATTCTGATTATGGATCAGTTGAGCTCTAGACTGTTTGCCACTGTCTGCGGTTAGCTCAATTTTCAATTGTATACACTAATTTTAATTGGTTTCTATTCCTTGACTGTAATTTTCGTTGTTAATAATATATTCTTTCACCATGCCTTAGGATTCGCGCAGAGTTTGCGTCTAGTCGTTAATATTCAGAGGCTGATCAGGCGATCTGTATGCGGTGAACACTGTTGGTGAAGGTGACTCAGTCTGATGTAACTAGACGCCTGTCTGTATGTTTGTAAAGGTTGGAAGATGTCTCAATTATCACACTTACCCGAGCGCTGAAGAAACTGATCCTTTATGGTATCATTTTATGTGTAATTAGTTTCCAATAGTTCGAAACCGCCCATTGTTTTCAGGAACGGGACAAATTAATCCAATTCAAACAAACAGCGATCACTTAATTATTGTTTGTGTAATCGTTTTAAAATAGAAGGGATGTTTCCTTTATGAGTTTATTAGATATTAAATACTGCTTTATTTTGATAAAACGGGTCATCTACGAACCTTGTGTCAGTTTGTGACAAAAGAAAACCAACGTTTCATCTGTGGTATAATTTGCTCTTTACTTTTGTATAGATATTTTCATTAGGATTTCTGTGTCACACTTTGAATTCATTTAATCATAGATCGATGGTCAATCATCAAGTATGTAGTTATGTAGTCAACTAGCGAACAAATACACGTATACGTATTATTACACACCAAGTGTTCAGGTTTATTGATACAAACCTGACGGGTGGTCTAGCACTTATAAAACAAACCTAATCACCTGTCAATAGATCTCAAATCGGCACGGCATAATTGCTAGGCCTCTAATTGAATATTGATTAGCTAAAATCAACCCAATAGGTTATTAATAAAGTTGAATTTGAATTGGTTGTTGTTGCTTACAAGGTGTGAAAGGAAACGCTACCTGTCTTGCAACGATGTAATATCAGGTTTCAGGATTTGTTTACGAATGAACTTTCTATTGATAATGATTGTGCCATTATTTTTATATTTCCGGTATAATTAAGTACAGGAACATTAAAATGTAAAACTGGTACATTATATGTAAGTATTTTTTCTCTTTTCCATTTTTGTAACAAAGAGCAACAGCTTTCAATTAACTAAAGAATCGTCATAATCGTACTACATAAAAAAGTTATGGCATAACGTTCATAAAAATGTAACTAATCGAATATTTACCTTCTATGAACAATGAAAATAAGATCAAAGGATAAAATAATAGAAGTAATATAATATAGAAATAATGTAACTAATCAGATCAAATCTAGCCAACTGCAGACTGTTATCAATCAAGAGGTAGCTCAACTGATCCATGTCAATACAGCACGAAAAGCTTTAAAAGCCTTTCAAAGATATTCAGCTATTTTTGTTTTGTCCAAATCATTGAGATCAAATGTAGTTCCCATTTGATCTCCAAAGATTTGGACCACCTGGTTCGTAGTTGCACAATTTTCATTATTCTCTGGAAAATGTTGAAGGAAGTATCGTATTCGTGGGACTCAGCGTTATAAATATTTATTGGCTACTGGGTGGTCAGCGGCCTTCAATGATGGGCTTGTTCCTGTACCATCCTCTTTCTATCCCACCAGCCGGTTACACTACTCGGTTACACCACCCGGCTACACACCACTACCGCTCTATCGGAAGACTAGCTTTGGATTTACGTAACTACAACCAGCTTAGGTTGAGATAGGGACCATTTTTGACTCAAGCAAACTGTTTTTATAAACTATTTTATATTGTACTAGTGTATAACTTTACTGATCCTCATTGATGGACAAATTAACGGCGAATATACTTTAAAAATACATATAGTCGAATATAGAACGTTCTCCTTAATGAAAGTTATTTTTATAATAGAAAAAATAGACATAACGAACAATAAAAACGGGCCAAATTGCGAACGAAGGGTTCCGTAACATTATCTATAAAAACGGCACAAAAATCATGTCTGCATGGGAGACCTCTTAATCTTTTATTTTACTCTGTGTTTTAGTTTATAATAAAAACTAAAACAAAGAAATGTGAATTATGTTGCTACTATAACAATAAAAACTGTTATAGTGGCAACATAATTCACATTTCTGAAAATTTCTACCATCTAATAACTTATCATGGTTCATGAGATACAGTCTGTTGTCAGACGAACGAACAGCGGAGTCTTCGTAAAAGGGTCCCGTTTTACTCTTTGGGTACGGTACGGTACCCTAAAATTGAGAGCGCTTAGGAAGCTTCTTGCAAATGAAAGCACCAGTTGAAGATGAAGAGCTCTTAGCTAAGTAGAGCGAAAATGGCTCGTAAATAGCAAATTATTTGTCGTTGGACGCGTGTCGGATTGAAGAGATCTTGAATAATTTACATAAATTTATCAAATTAGAGTATTTATATTACCTACCTACTAGAGAGGTGACATTTATTAGTTGTTATAAAAAAAGAAAATAAAATGATGGTAATTTTATGATCGCACTGATTTGATAACTTAAAACTAAGTACCTACGCAATTACTTAGTACCTACCTAATATTTAAACAAAGTCGCTTTCTCTGTCCCTATGTCCCTATATCCTTATGTCCCTTTGAACGCTTAAATCTTTAAAACTAGGTACGCAACGGATTTTGATGCAGTTTTAATAGATAGAGTGATTCAAGAGGAAGGTTTATTTATACGTATAATAAAATCGTGAGAAGCCGGGGCGGGTAGCTAGTTTTACAATAAAGAAAACTAAAACCATAGTAGGTATTTCGAGCAGTCGTTAAAATGTTTGAAAGTTTCTTACGTGTTCAATAATTTCTCGCACCTAATTGCTAAGTATTTTCATTTAACCATTGTTTCTATGGGAATTTAGAAAGCTGTTTTCTCGCTTTCAACTTAGCTTTTCAACTGGTTAATAAATAGCGTAAGTAATATTCTTTATGTCCTTATCAGGAAGGTTCAAATTAAAACTGGAAAATCCAGGGCTCAACTTCCGTGGCGTATTTAATTTACTACTTTAAACATTTTAATACTTGTTGGTACACTTGTAAAAGTTTTTTATGCGATTCACACCTTTATATCGAGTGGGTGAGATATCAAAATTCTAGTTCATTTCACACATGTGTCAAACTAGCACCTACGTATTTGGGCATACAGTATTCGGATATTCTCTGGCATACATAACTGAAATCCTCAATTAAAATTTTTTTTTGGTCGCATAACAACAGACGCAGCTTTGAATAATGCTTTTTCTTAATAAATTATTATGCATCATTTTATACCTTATTTTGTTGACGTTCTTTCAAGAAGTCGTCAATTTTTTTATCATTCTATTGTGTAGTATACCTGTCTACTGAATCATAACCCGTTAACAAACAAGCAGTGGTTCATACAGATATTTTATTTTTTGACTGCTGAAAGATTACCCAAAATTTTGTACAAAAATGTGCCACAATACCAGCCGCCATCTGTACCAATATACTAGCATGCCTTCAATACATTTACAGTAGTTACAAGTTATTTTAATTGATGTGAACATGATTTTGAAATTATAATCCAACTTCAATATGGCGTTTATATTGTGGCCATATAAAGTTGACACCTTAGACTTAAGAGATTTTATAATAAACTGGTCATCTTTATAAGCTTTCTGGATTTTAAATTATTTGACTCTGGCATGCGGGTGAAATAAAACCGTGATCAATCGCCTACGTACAGAAATGCCTTCAATTGACATTTAAATTTATATAAGTTTACCTATTTCACTTTTCACTCTTAAGAATATTTATTCAAGAGTTTATATTTGTAACTCGGAAAAGTACTTACACTAAACTCCATAAAATAAGGAATAATTTGTGTATCCTAAGTGTTTACATCCATTAAATTCGTCCACTAAAAGCTCCAAAACTAGTCCTAGCTAAGCTAGAATTACTATCCTCCCACGTTACTTCTGCAATCCAATAAACCTCTGTAAAGGTACCATAGAGCTTACCATAGATCACTAAAGAATTACTATAGAACTAGCGATAGATAACTGAAGAGTTACTAAAGAACTTATTACAGATCAGTTAAAAGTTACTATAGAAGTAGTCACAGAAAAGACAATAGTAGGTATTACCAAACAGGGGACATAAAAGCTAAGTGGGTGGGAGTAACCGAGGCGCCTGTATTATGCATTAATTTTAGCAAAACGCAGTGATTATGTTTTGATATATTGAATTTACAACGCAAGATATTGTTTATTCAAATTGCGTATACTGAACAGCAGAGTTTACATGATTTGAATACAGAAGCTCAAACTACGAACTTTGACAGTTTGTTATTATGTTACAAAACGTCAATGTCAGATGTTTTGAGACACTTGGCAATCGGGTACAAAAATGGATATTAAGGAGGTTTTGAAAGTTTTAAACTTCTTGGTAACTTCACGAGACAATTCAAATTCCGAATATGAATTGTCTCGAATCGTCAAGATACCAAGAAGTTTAAAACTTGCAAAATGTCGTTCTTTTTCCGAATACGAACTGTCTCGTAAAGGTACCAAGAAGTTTAACTAAATCTCCTTCGAAAATTGTTGATTTTTTTCCGTTGAGCTTCTGAATTGAAACTAGGCGCTTATCACTAGAGGCAGCCTGGTGAGGGCTGAGTGATATGAAATAAAAGTAATATTACACTAGTTTGCCTCTAGGTTGGTATATAAAGTATAACTCTATAACGAGTTTTGTATCGGTGCCAGCCAAGTAAACCATCTGCCATGCTTATTACCGGTCAAGCAATAATTATAGAGATAACAATAATTCAACATTCAAGGTAATCAACGGATGTTTGTTTTTAATTCGAAATAACTAGTTTTCTTTGAATATTTAATTTTGTTTGTCAAATAAATTATAATTTAGATGTTTTTAATAAACTAGTAAACCTCTTTAAGTCTAGCAAGCAAAGAACATCTTCAATGTACCTAGTCGCGGGCAACAAAATTCTTTGATGAATTTTGGTTCCTATTTAGCCTTTCTTTACCCATGTTTTATTTTTAAGCTCTATAAATATCCTTCTTAAATAAATACCCAATAAAATACCTAAAGAACCCTTTTTTATGTCTCTTATAATTACTTATAAAGGATGATAAAACAGTACTCTGTTTATAAGTACCCAAGATCTTTTATGCCCAACATTTAACATTACTAATATTTCTGTTTCTGATTACTAATTTTCGAAAGGATGTATCCTTAACTAAGTATTGAGATTCAAAGCTAAATTGAATTCGAAAAGCTGTTGCTATTTCGAAATGGTTTCCACATTTACTTCATTGGGTTATTTACACAGGAAATAGCAAGCATTAGAACGGTGGACGGTTGTATGTAATGTAGAGTCGATAGAGTGACCGGTTGGCAATTGGCTTCAAGTAGGTTCCTATTTTAGGCTATGGAAAGGTGAAAGAGGATTTTTTATGTTAAATTGAGAATTTTCTTCTATGTTCTCGAGATTCTTGTCTGAAGATTTTGAACTAAAATGAAATTATGCATTATTTCATTTAGTTTAGGTAGTACCGTATCAATAGAGTGACATCAAGGTGGTAGGTTCCTATTTTAGGCTGTTTAAAAGTAAAGGAGTATTTTTTGTAAGAAATTAAGGATATTCTATTAAACACAGAATTCTATGCTATAAACCTGGAATCCAGCAAAGGATAAAAACCTATCCATAGGATAGAAATAACCTTTCATCTCTTCATAACAACGCGTCCGAGGACGCATGTAGAAACTAGCTTAAAAAATACGCATTTTGAGTTTTTTCAGTAACCTTGAAAATCGATAACAGCACCGTCTAATTTTCATACATTGCACGTGTACCCACTTGAGGTTGCCATACCATGCCTTATGTAAACTCCGCATATGCCACTTGGACAAACAGACAAGCCGCCTTTTACGATATGTGCTGTGCTTTATACGGAGTGGGGTTTTAGGGTTGCCAGATGCGAATAACTAAGAATTACAGTATTGGTTTAAGGGCTACCAGCTTCAAATAGGTACCAACTAAAAACTAGAGCTTTTTCTTGAATAGGACCACCAGGTTATTCGATTTTTCTTTAGTATTTTTTTAAATCTTTATTTTGGAAGCCCTTATGGCTATCGTTATCCTGTTATATGGTAGCCCTAACAGCTATCACTATACAGTCATGCCTGGAAAGTGAAGCAGCCTTAATAGCTATCGCCCTCCAGTCATGATTGGCAACTAAAGCAGCCCTACCTTATACCTATCTATCAATATCCAATCATAAGTGGCAGCCCTAATAGCTCATCATCATCAGCCTATATTAGCTCACTGCTGGACATAGGCCTCCCCTAATGAGCGCCACAGCGCCCTGTCTTCAGCTTGCCGCATCCAGTCATAAATATGTGGCAGCCCTAATGCCACTTGCCAGGCATCCATTCATGCCTGGCAAGTGTGGCAGCCCTAATAGCTATCGCTATGCAGTAATGGGTGGCAAGTGTGGCAGCCCTAATAGCTATCGCCATCCAGTGATGCCTGGCAAGTGTAGCAGCCCTAAAATCTATCGATATCCAGTCATACGTGGCAGCCCTAATGACGATCGCTATGCGCCGGCGTCGAGCACGTCAACACCGTCCGGTATGCTAATCCACAAACGCAATGGCAGCCATGTCAACAGCACGGTTAATGCGCATTTTAATGAACTTTCGCTAATTTCAGGCGGGGTTATTATGCAATACTAGGTTCTGCACGTAGCTTTGCACGCGCTTTTCAAAAAGCCTTTGTCCGTCCCCGCGATGCAGTCTACCTCCTTGCCAAAACCTCAATCAAATTCGTTCAGCCAATTACTTTCTCTAGGAAGATTGAATTTGGTAGGAACTAGGAATGAAAATATCTATGATTATTGTTAAATTCAAGTTGTGGTGGTTGTTCATGGCCTTTTTACAGGCATTTACTGATTTATATGTACGATAATTATGAGAAATATAAGATAATTATGTACTTACCTATAGTATTAAATTTGACTTGTCTAAGTGCTTATTTGTAAGCCTAAAGAAATAAAGATTTATTGATTATTTGATTAATTAAGTGCTGACGAAATTTGCGTTGCGTGCGACGCAGGAGGTTGCGGGTTCGATTCCCGCCGCGACACAAATATTTGTGCGATCAGCAGGGTGTTCTAGTTGTTTTCTATTTATAATAAAAATATCTGTCAATGCTGTAGATATCACTACATAACATAGTATAAAACAAAGTCGCTTTCTTATCTCTTTGTCACGTTGTATGCTTAAATATTTAAAACTACGCAACGGATTTTGATGCGGTTTTTTAATAGATAGAGTGATTCAAGAGGAAGGTTTATACGTATAATAAAACCGTGCGAAGCCAGGGCGGGTCGCTAGTAAAGTATATTACCTAGTTATCTAGTACACATTACACAAGCTCTGCTCAGCTTGGGGCTAGATATGTTGTGTGATTTGTCCAGAGTTATTTATAACGTCAAATTTTTGTATCCAATTCCTGATTTATTATTTTAAACCCCAGAACCATCCTCATCATCATCATCATCAGCCTATATTAGTCCACTGCTGGACATAGGCCTCCCCCAATGAGCGCCATAGCGCCTTGTCTTCAGCTTGCCGCATCCAGCATCTGCCAGCAGTCTTTCGCAGATCGTCATCCCACCTGGCCGGAGGGCCAGAACCATAATATACCTAAATAATAATTTAAGTAGGTACTTACCTAATGTTAAGGCCAAACATAAAAGTAATCGAATTAAAATAAAATGACAAGCCAAAACGATGGTAATGGAAATATCCAGTTTTAAATAAAAGACAAAATATCTAAATTATTGTCTGATAGGTATTCAATAAATAAATTATTTGAATAACTTATGTTAATTTAAACAATAAATACACAGACCTAGCCTTTTGTTATCGCCATAATGATGTAAGCTTGAAAATAAAATTACTTAGTTTATGTACAACTGCTAAAATAACGAATGAGTTCATGCTTTATGGCGAAAACTCAACAACTGTGTCATAACATATACATCGCTTGTCAAAAGTGTCACTTGGCTAGGTATTATAAGGGTATTACACTACACGGTATTCAGGGACCCTAACCCTAACTAAGAGTGGTGTAATAAGATTTAGGGTCCCTAAGGGACGGACCCGGACCCGGACGATATTCAGGGCCCGGTAGTTAGGGCCCTGAATAACATGTAGTGTAATACCACTTTTTGTATTGAAGTAAAACTGTTCGATGTATCCATTCGCTTATGGTATCCACTGAAGAACTATTACAAGCGTAGTACCTACTAACAACCCACTGATCGTATCGAATTGTATGTACTTGCATTGTCTACCAATAATCTATTCGTAAACAAAAGATCACGTGACGTGACATATCTATGGCATAAGTCAAATCCATAATATTCTTCGAATTTTGAAACCTATCACAGAAGCAATTTTGCCACAGCCATAATCAAGAAGTTGAAGTTAATCGAATGTTCCGTTGCCTATTCCCTCTGGCTTCTCAAACCTTAATTTGACGTCCCTGACTCAGCAATAACTGCTTTCGATTGTTTATTTATCTTTCAAACAAAGGCACTCAATGCCCGGGTTACCGCGGGTAAAAAACGGTGTTCTTTTTTCGAAATTCCAATCTTTGAAACAAGAACGCATCAAAATGTCTACGCCAATAAATAAAATCATAGAAGGTAAATTCATAAAACAATATCTATCGTTGTAGAGTTAAATATAAAATGTGAAATGACTTGTAAATGACTTTACCAATAAAATGACTATCTGTAGATATCATACTTTCGTAGGCATTTTATTGTGTATGTCAACAAACGGCCTGTCGGAAGATCGACGTTGGTTGTTTAGTTGTTTATCTTTGTATCTCTTTTATTTCCTATTACGTTCTTGTACCAGTGACAGAAAAATAAAAACATAAACAAAAAAAAATTACCGCTGAAAAAACTGTAAAGAAAACCTTTTTTAACTAACCTTCCGACCTAAGTTCTTTAACTAGTAATTAATTGAGATAACTGCAGACGGTTGCCAACAGTAGGTAGTTCTAAAACGAATATAAGTATCAATACCGAATTTATTTTGATTCAGCGCTAATATTGATTGCTTGTTCTCCATTTTTCGTCGGTTTAAAATTTTTTGGTATTCTATTACATTATTTACAATCTAATTACTTACATACATTTTATGACAAATCAGAGCAGAACACCAAAGTTTATAAATCAAATAAGCTCCATGTGAGAACTTTTGTAAATAATACTAAGTACGCACATAGTTTATTAAACGAAATGCGGACAAGAAAAACACAGAGTTGAACTTATCTTGAATTAGTCTCTAATACCGAACTAACACTGTTTTACATTATGTTTAACGATATTAAAACTTGTACGGACCGGCAAGTTAACAAAAACCCAACAGTTTAAGTACTAACTTGATCGTAAAATTATAATAATTTCCGAATCAAACATACTAAAGCTTTTTCATTAACCATTAAAACAACGGTAAGCCAGCATATTACATTTCAAATACATTCAAATTAAATATAAATTGAATAGAAATGAAACTCACATCACTATTATGTTTGGTATGCCATTTGATAGACAAATTGCGTAAACCTCAGCTTGATTAATTGTGGGAACGGATATGAGAAAAATAAAATGTTTATAATGAAATGAAATATGATATTGTCTTATCGTAATTGTTTTTTTTTATTGTGAATATAAAAAAGGTAAAATAAAAGTTGCTATGAATAAAAGTTGGCAGGAGTAGCTAAAATAAAATCATTACATATTATAAATGCGATAATTTAGATGGATGGAGGTTTGTAATGGTTTGTAGCCTTTTCACGACGAAACATCATCTGTCTTCTTGGTAGGCTTAGGGGTGTCCATAAATTACGTGAGGTATTTTTCAGGATTTTTTTAATCCCCGTCCCCTCTGGTGAGATTTCGTAACATTCCTCAACTCTCTCCCTCCACCCCAAATCTCATGTGAGATTTTTCAAAATGTGTGTTTTGGCTGGAAACGCGTTGGATTTTAAAAAAATGTAGTGCAGAAATATAAATTGTTACATAACTTTAGACTAGGACCTACTTATTTGAAATGTTTGTGTATTACCGTAGTTTTAAATTACTTACTTTAATTGTTTTTGAAGGCAAAATTTTGCCGTAAGAAAAAAAAAATGACGTGATATTTGCTAAATCGCCCTCTCCCCCAAGTGATATTTCGAAAGATTTAGCTTGAATTTGAATTTGTTTTAAATCCTTGATTGTAATTTTCGTTGTTAAGAAATAAATTTTAGGTGTGGATTTATGAACAAAGGTTTACTTAATATGGGTTTACTCAAGTCAAGAGTCAAGCACTCAAAAGGCTCAGTTTATATGATTTCCAAAGAACCGTTGCATTAATAACTATATTCCCTCAATAGTTCGGGTCAAAGGCGAGAGTATTGCATACCTCAAAACAATGTTGAGGCGAAGATATTGCAAGCTATAATTATTACCTTACCGGTTACAACTCTGAGCATGCCATGCTATTAATATAAACAAGATTAAATCTTACGTGTTCAGTAAATTAACCCTAAGAATGTTCAATGCAATTTCTACTTGGGAGCTAATTAGTAAGAGAATAGAATATCGAGAGGCTCATTATTTTGGGGTTGGTGGAATTACTGTTATAATTTTTACTGTACCATTTTTACATTTGATATTTTTTCACCAAAAAAAGTCTAGGACAGCCCTAAACCCTATCCTTGATGTACCAGCGACCTTAGTATGATATTTGGGTAGTTTACGAAAGCTATAAAATGTTTCTATACATTTTGCGCCCTTACGGGATACTGACAGGAGATTCTCTTATTCTTGGTATGTCGATCTAATTCCTCAGTAGTAGGTACATAACCATTTTGCAAACTCATACTAGAGTCTCAGTTTTCAGAATGTGTGTGGCAAAAAAACTTTCATAAACACCAGCGTCTAATCGAGAAAGCAACGTAAAGCGCTTAAATTAGTTGCTCTGAATGTTTACGACCGCTTCCAAACCTATCCAACAATTGTATAATCAAAGTACAAGCTTCGAATTAAAAATACTGCTGCTCTTGAGAGCGAGCCAAAAACATCATTTCAGTTCCAAAACAAGCGTGACGAGACTATCTGGAGGAACGACTTCGAATAATAATAAATAATGTAATATTGCTGGACAATCCACAAAGCACTATCTAGACCCAAAGTACGCTACTCAAAGCTTGAGTTATGGGTACTAGATAACTCATATATTTAATACATTATGTACTTACGTAGATAGATACTTTTTATTATACATAGAAAACACCCAGACCAACGGATCAAATTTTGCAGATCGTACACAAATTGGTTCCGAGACGGGAATCGAACCCGCAACCTCTTGCGTCGCAAGCGGACTCTCGTCTGGTGCGCCTCTGAGGTCGTCAAAAAGAAAGAGGCATACGCAGGGGTTGTTCTTTTGTCTGTCATGCATGCTATCAATAAATAATAAATGCTATCCAGTTTTTTGCCAAATCTAATCTTTGACACTTTCAAAAACTGAAAATTTTAAACGGGCAAGATCATTTATCTGTGAATGATGTCAACTTTTTAAAGTCTGATAACAATAAAAGTTAAACAGAGCCTATAATGCTCTAAGTTCGCTGGTTACTCTCCCAAGAGTGTAATTGGCTACTTCAAAATGTTGATGAAAGAAACTGATGCTAACTACAAGTTTCATAAAACTGATGCGGCTATAAGTTCCAGTTAACCAAATAAGGAATAACACAAATTTTTATGTTTCTCAACTCAACACAGCTTCTAATAGATGAACCAAATCGCACAAAACCTTGTTCACTGTGTCACGTCAAAACTCGAAGAGAGGGAACTTTATGTACTATGATTCAGCGCATTCAGTTGCAATAGTGACTCACGTGTTATCTTTCTTTTACGACTTTCACTGTGTGAAAACGAGCGAGAACTCATGCTTATTCATATAAAATGTTGGCAACATCGGCCAATATTTTGTATACTTCAGCTAGGAAATTCGTCCTTAAAGACCCATGACTTCAGAATTGTTCACACCACTAAAAAAACATAACAATTAAAAGTCCGATTACGCGAATAGCTGTTAATGACATCGATAAACTTTACTGCCCCATGTCAAGACTAATGCGATTTGAAGATAAGGATCCCGAAACACAGAATTTCAATTAAGAAAAGGAAGCGTTATCAGAAACGAAGGTAAAAACAGAAGAATGGATGCCTTAGGTAGAATACGGTCTTATCAAGACTGGTTTTAGAGAAAATTTAAACTAGTACGTCATGCTGTTGAGCCAGTAGTTAGAATGATCCATTGACACAAATTCAACTCTACAAACAAACCTAAACATTAACGGCTCTATCGACATTTTAGTCCGGAATGTGAAGAATATCTCTCAATATTCCAAACAGGTCATAAAAAAGATGTTTCAACAAATGACTCAGAATAATGAAACCAAAAAGACCAATAACTGCCGATAATACTCAGACACTCTAAAAGGACCATAATTCTAGTTTTATCGGACTTGCAAGAATCAAGGCAAAAATGGTGCCGCGTCGCCCGTCTTATCTCAACCACTCATTTGAAGTCTGAGACGCATTCCGGGAATGGCGACGACGGATGCCCTAATTGACTTTGTCGCCCACACTGCATCATAGTCATACCCATTAACAGACGCCTCTAGGCCCCTTTTGTTCTCCATCTAACTACCTGGCGGTACCTGTCCCATTTCGCCGATTTTTTTCATCTCACGCCAACCTCTACCTGCTTTTTTGCCTTTCCCTCGGTATCTTTGAGAGATTGTGCTCTGCTCTGGGCTCGCAAAAGCTAATTACAGCGTAGTACCATTAGCTTGTCGGTGCGAATGATTAATAGCCTCCTACTCTTGAAAGCTGAGCTAGGTCTTGTAAATTATCTGCGTTTATCGCTGCCATTAATTCTAATGCAATATCCAAGTAGCTAATTATTGTATGTGTCTGGCTGCTGAAGATTGTTGTCTATAAAACCAGATTCTCTGATCAAGACACGCAACATCGTTTTCGGCTCGATTCCATTGTTTGCCAGGCTCATTTGAATTTCACAGTACATTCACCTGATGTTCTAAAACTATTTTAAATAGCGTTTAAATTGCTTTCATAGCTTCGGTACTCAACTAACAATGCGCTTGTCAAGTAGTTAACTTGTAGAAAAGATTTGAAAAGCCTTTTTTTGTTAAGCTGTTTACGTTTATTGTCGTCTGAGGCCAAGTCGAGTGTTGATGTTGACTCACGACTACCTGTCGGTGACACTGGCACTCCATCACGTCGTCACTTCGGATTCCATCCAACACTCATTACACGTTAATGGAACATCCAGAGCCCCACTCATTATCTTCAATCATTCGAGAACACCCAATTGGCCCGATGCTCGTAAACTCCTAAAATGCACCTCGACTGCAGCCTCTACAGATATAACAGATACGACTAAAAGGTTTTCAGTTTAATCATTTTGTTTCTACAGGATCTGTTTGAACTCACGAACACTTAAACGTACCCTCTTCAATTATCTCTCGATTGCAATGTCCCTACGCTTTTGGGTCTAAAATTACCTCAGCACTCACAGGTTTCCGTTACCTAAAGTAGACTTCCGCCGACCTGAGAGCACCAGACGGTTATAAATCTCGCAGGGGTTGGGAATCGAGATATGGTTAAAAGCTTCGACGAACCGACAAAATTGGGATCAGCTAAGTTGAGGTCCGTGTACGGTGATAAGGTTTTGTAGTTTTTGTGGCATTGGGACAACCAGATAGCGGGGTCTCGAGATAATAAACCCGGCAAGACGGCACTTAAGAGCTTCGGGCATAGCGTGGGCTCTGTTTAGATAACGTGCTGCTTATTTGTCTTACCCGATGCGTCGGATTCTTTTATTTCCTCTGATATAAAAATTGTTTGAACCACGATAGCTAACGTAGGATTATTTCTGGTTACTTAAGTGTTATGCTCCAAATAATGTTACGTTGCGTTACTCAACCGTGGTCGACGGCTGGCAAGCATCTGTTATCGATTCGGAATATAATGTTTTTCGTCTTTCAACCGCACCTGTTGCTGAATTTAAATATTGCATGATGCATCGATTTAGCAATCCTTGAAAGCGTACTCGTAATCTATTTGCTTAGTTGATTGAGTTTGTATAGTTGTATAAGTTCTCTTAGTCCATCTCAAGCCAGGTTTTCGAGTGGTTTGTCTACAAGATTTAAGATGCTTGACTCTTGGCTCTCTCACGCTTGTTTTATGAGTGTGTACGTTATTAAGAAGTCTTCCGCGTTGTCTCCCAGAGTTGCATTAAATTGAATTTACGAATAGTCCTAGGCATGTGTCCGAAGTCAAGTATTTATTACGCTCGCCTCATGTAACGTGTCAAAACGAACGGGATCATTGCGGATATAGTTTTTACTATTTACATCTCGCTTGCTCTTTGGCTTTTCGATAGAGAGCGTTTCGGCTGCGTAATCGATTGCGATGCGGTCTTTATTTCCTTGGATTAGAGTTTACTTTGGTGTTTTTATATGGAACATTTCAAAGTATCGTAATGACCCGCTACGGTCGCATGAGCGCATTCACGTGTTTTGTCTGTTACAAAGTCGTAAGCGCCGTTTAGTGGTTCTTGTTTTATATCTTATGCTTTATTTCTAAGGTTGAGTTTCCCGTGTTGTCACGATTGGCTGCGGTTGAGGTGCGCAAGCGCATGCAGCTTATCCTTACGTCGGTGGCGCCGGCGCCGCGCTTGACGCCATTTTTTCCCGCGGCACACTGTTGTTCTCATAATTTATTCAATAAACTGGTAATTTATTCGCGTTTTATGCTACGTAATTCTCTATTTTGCGACTATTGTTGTTTTATTGTTTTCCTATGCGGACAACGTGGGCGCGACGCGACGCCGCTTTTTAATAAATTAAAAGATTGCGTGACATTTTAACCGTGGGAAAAGGCCAAATGGGAAATTAGAACAGAAATTATTAATTAATAGCACCGTTTTAAGCCTAATTGTGCTATATAAGTGTTAATTTCTGTATTCTTGCTCGGTTTAATTGGCCATTCGTCGGGCAATGTGTCTGGGCTGCATCTACGTGTTTTATTATTACGCCATGACTAAATGATTGTGAATCATGTGTTGGCAGAATGCTACTTGTTCAGTTATTGCCGTTGATTGATTACACTTTTTTAGCTAGGTTCATGAACTCATTCAAGCTGTTCTTTATGTATATTTCTTTGTGTTATTTAAGAGCTTTTTTTCTTGAACTGTAGGTAAGCATTAAATTATGGCCAAATCTTGTTAACAAAATATCAAACAAGCTTCTTGGAGACGCTTCCGATTGATATAGATTTAGATCTGGGTTACCTCTAGATTCTTTGCTTCTGTTAACTGTTTCCTGTTTTCCTTGCGTTCAATTTGATTTCTCATAAATGTTATATATTTTATTTTATATTTCGTTACCAACTTTCTATAGACGATATTGATTACGTGATGAAAACCTTAATCCTACCCATTTGACCTATGGGTTTGCTGCATCATCATCATCAACCTATATTAGTCCACTGCTGGACATATAGGCCTCCCCTAATGAGCGCCATAGCGCCCTGTCTTCAGCTTGCCGCATCCAGCATCTGCCAGCAGTACGTCGCTGCATAGCTTGTTATTATTTTGAGCAACTATTTTCTTTCTTCTTTCTTACTCCCCGCCCTTGTGACCAATCTACTAGTATTTACTTTTACTTATTATATTTTACTATTACTATTTCTGGTCACTAGTACAGCTATAAGTGTGTCAAGTGACCATAAAACTGTGGCATTTGGTGGTAACAGAAACGCACTGCTGTTTGACCTCGACCTGCCGCGCCTTCTAGACTTACGACCTAAATTAATTAACATTGGTGTTTACGTGTATACTATACATGTTCCGATAATTGACGTAAGGCAGTAGACTGTGTACACACTACACATAGCTAACTTTTTAGGGTTCCGTACCCAAAGGTTAAAACCGCAACCTATTAAGTACTAAGACTATAAGCAGTCTGTCCATCGGTCACCAGGCTGTATCTCAGGTTACGAGATAGTTAGATAGTTGTTTTTTTTTCACAGATGATGTAATTAATTCTGTTGCCGCTATATCTAAAAACAAAAAACGGAAAATAAATATTTAAGAGGGCGCCCAAAAACAGAGATTATTTTTGCTGTTATAATAGAAATTGATACGGAACCCTTCGCGTGCGAGTCCGACTCGCCCTTGACCAGTTTTATTTAATTTAAATAAAAGTACTTTGTTTAAAAAACTAAAAATATTAATCCGGTAGTAAAAATCATAACAATGTCTGCTTCAAATAAATATACATATTTATAGACGGTGCATGGGGCCCTTCAAATAGAACGTACTAATAGATAGGGTAGCTCACTGACCAGCATAACTTGATACCACAACAAACTAGTGATGATAGAAGTAAGGGGTATTGATAAACTGGTGATGAGGATAACCAAACTATGACCAGTAGAAGCTGACCCTTTGAACTTGGTGAAGGGTGAGGTAGGGGAGGTCTAGATGAAATGGTTTTGTTGGATGCGCGAGCGGCGCGTGGAGACAGATGTGAATGTAAACTGAAAAAGTTTGGTACCGATTGCATAAAAGGACTGTTGTGTTTTTTGTTTAACATTTTTACATATGAAAAAGTAGGTTTGTAAAACGTACTATATTACAAAATGTCTCTCGAGACCCGAGGTAAACGTGCTCTTGAGTTTACAAGATATAGAGTTTTCATCACTTAAATCTTTTCCTAAGGGATTTAATAGAAATAACCGTGAAAAAAAACGTGAGAAGTTAGTGATCCAAATAAAATAACCACAGTAGAATTCAGAAACCAATTTTTTCAGTTTAATTATTTTTTTATTCAAAAAACGAAAGTTCACTTAATGAGAATATAGCAATATTCTTAAGCATGCTAATTATCTTAACTAAAAATTCTACTAATAAATGAGACACTTTATTTACCTTGGTACCTACAATAACAAAACGACTACATAAATTACAATCAGTATTTACAATTATAACAAACTCTTAAAAATAATAATACCTAATGTAGGTATTATTATTATACCTACATCACCAACTATACTTCGATCAATAATAAACAGCTCTCTAACCAACTGTTTTTGCCAACGGTACCGGCAACCGGCAGTGTTTATTTACGGCGGACAGCGGGCGTGTAAATCGGAGGATTGTTTATAAGTTTCATATAATGCCGGCTGCAACAATAAACAACGCCACTTGCGTACGCGTCGATACTACTGCAATTACGTGGCTTCGTTTGGAATGGAATCCTGACTAATATTATAAACTCGAAAGTGTGTACCTACGTATGGATGTTTGTTACTATTTACGCAAAAAGTACCTACTTAATATTTTATTTTTATTTATTTGGGAAACAAACAGTTATTATAATTAACTAAACAAAAACATACTTAAATAATTCCTAAACCAGCTAAGTTTCCTCCATTAAATTATACATTTGGAAGCAGACAGTTCAGAACACATTAATTTTTTTTTACGAAACAAGAAAAAGCAAAACAAGAAAAACGTACTTACTAAAGAAATTGAGCTGAAATTTCTCATCATGAATCATCTCATAAGTCAGTTCCCATTGGATAGAAATGGCTTTAGAAGACGCGGGCATAAACTAGTTAATAATATTTCGTGTTAAAAAAATATAAACCGACTTCTAAGTCTCGTCTAAGAGAATTTCATCAATAAACCAACAAATTTGATCAATTTAATTTTTTTTTTTTTTTTAGGTCTATAACTAATAAATAATAAGACCTTTATTAACAACGAAAATTACAAGCAAAGGAATAGAAAAATTACAACTAGTATTTACAATTGAAACCATTGAGCTAACTGCAGACGGTTGCAAACAGTCTAAAGGTAGCTCAATTGATCCATGTCAATACCAATCAATTTAATAATAGTAATTTTATAATTAATTAGTGTGATGGGGTTTTCGCCGTTCTAAATAGTAATTAAATAAATTACTAAATTAGCTAGATAGGTACCACTTCTTAGTGGATATTCATTTGATAGTATGTTTTAGTTTTGATATAAACTGGGATCTGTACCAAACATCCAAAATTCCTTCACACAGTTACATATTACTACAGTTTTAACCAATAAAATCTACCGTTCAACCTTAACACAGAAGATGCACAATAAATCAGTTATTTGCGAGAGCCAGTTATTTTAACCTCTAATAAATTACTGGAGAGCTTTTGCAATGGTTTTCTTCTTCAAAAGCTAACGCTTCGGGCCATGTCGGCAACGTCAGAAAATCGTGCTAAACCATCTAGTCGAAATATTTATATGAAACAGCGCATAAGGAGGTACAATGTCGATCGAACTTCATAGGAAAAGTTCGTTTAAGAATACATCACTACATAGTATAAAACAAAGTCGCTTTCTCTGTCATAGGGACAGAGAAAGCGACTTTGTTTTATACTAATAATTGTCCCTTTGTAACTTTGTGTACCTTTGTGCTTAAACCTTTAAAACTACGAAACGGATTTTGATGCGGTGTTTTTTAATAGATAGAGTGATTCAAGAGGAAGGTTCATACGTATTATAAATAACTAGAACTAAATACATTATTCATATATAATATGAATAGCTATATATTTTCTAGAAAACCTAGTTCAATATTTGTGAACTTCTTATTTAAAATTTTAAAACTAATAAAATTTCTCTATTTTACAGGTAAGTCTCAACATAACCATATGAACAAGGATTATGACGTCATCATGTCCTAATGAAGGCAAGGTAACATTTATAATTATAATCCTTTTCAAAATTAATATTTCGATAACATATAAGTAATTCGATATATAAAAAACCACTACAACAAACCGAAACAAGTGACAATCGCTTTAATCAAAACAATGACACTCGCAAACCCCAGCTAAGATTTACCAATCAGTAAACAATACAATTAAACAATGTCAAGTCGATTTATTAGCATAACAATTAAACAATCGGCGGCTCTTCAACTGACAATAAAGGACAGATGCATTGTTTGCGAAAACGGCGGCGCCAGCCACAGAAGCCATAACTGTTGCTTTACCTTGTAAAAACATAGACATGTATTTTATGTAACAGAAGCGAAACGCAAAGGCTAATTTTATATTTATGTAGTTCATTGTTAGTGCTCTCAAATTAGTTATTTTTAGCGACACCAATTTCTCAAACTGTAAACGCCACTTACAATGTTCCTGGTTTAGTAAATAAAAACTCAGTCTCCTCTTATAAAACTTATATAAATACAATTTTATCTGAAACGGACTTTAGCAGAATTGCGTCAAAACATATTAAATTTAGAATTGCTCCTTTAGAAAAAACAGAAGACTGTTGTCTTGCCGTTCCGATTCCTGTAACTTCATTGAGATCGAATAGTTTTATAAAATTGGAAGAGGTTGATCTCTAATTTTAACGCCAGGTATTCGCTCATCCGCCATGCTTGTCTCTTGTCGATATAGATTTAACTTAATGGCAATAATCGTGTAGTAACTCACAATTAATCTGCATCAGGCGCCTAGCATCCGCTAGTGACGGACTTGTTGTCGATACATCGACACGCGAGTCATAATAATCGATATCGACACAATGACTTGACGTGCGATAAACTCTGTTTTGTTTGTGATTGCGGTCTAATTTGAGAATAGGTTGAGCGTTTCACTTTCAAATGTCATAAATATGTAATTTTTCTTCGCATTTAAGAATCAACAAGGAAATTTTGAATACTATAAAACCTTTCTCCGTCATTTAGCATCAGGAATTGATTTAGTGCTTGGTTAAGGCCTTACAAAGTCTTTTATGCACCACGGTTCTGCTGTCTTTAGTAAAATAAAGCATTGATAAGGTTAGGTACTTTACCTACGCTTTGCCAAGAATCAGTCTAGTGCAAATAATGTTGTATATGCATCGCAAAATGAATCGAGGTAGACAACCTCGATTCATTTAGCGACTTCCAGTGTTCCGACGACATGTCGCCTCGCCGTGTCGCCGCCGGCGCGGCCCCATTCCGGTAGCGACAGCCGTGGCGCCTGTCGTATACCGACCGATTGGCGTGACTAACACGCCCATCCCTATTGTTCTTTACAATTCAAATTGCTCTTTTTTGTCTTTTTCAAAGCAATAAATGATGAAATATGATTTTATTAAATGGAATTCTTAATTGCTTAATTTATAAAGATGCTTCTGCAGCATTAATTGCCATTAAGCATCTATTTACATATTGGTCTTAAGCATTTCTACCCTGCCCATTGATATAGTGTGTCCTCTTCTTCAATACAAAAAACCTATTTATTTTCGTATGCATTTGCATCCTAACCAAAAATGGCTGACCTCACTGCATGTCTCTTTATTTTCCGTTTACCCTCAATCCGTTATTGTGGCACTTTAGTATGAAAAGCGACCCGATTTTACAGCAGCGATGACAAATAACCTCTTCCATTTTATTCGCACGATTATAAATTGCTACAGCTCTTTTTGTGCGATGAACTTTATGACAGCGCGTGACTCCTTTTAGCGACGACGCATACATAATTAAAGTTTATATTAAAGCTGTGCTTAGACGTACATAACTACTTGTAGTTTAGTTTTTCACTTTTATAAAAATAATGAAAGCATATGATGCAGTCAGGCCAGACAATACAATGTATGGTGCGAATGGGAAATGCCTGCGTGCCAACTGAGTGTTTTTGATGTTATCTTAAGTATAAAACAATTTTAAAATTAATTAAAAAAAAGACATTTTTGTAGATATTCAGGTGGCATGTGCAATTGTGCATCGGTGCGATTTCCATTAGATACTCAAGGTTGTCTTGAGCGATAAGACTGCCAACTGTGGCTATATCTAAGTTATTTTATTGTAAATTGTTAAATTGTAATTGTTATTAAAGTGTGCAAAAAAGAATTTTCTATCGATCTAAACGTAATATAAATCGCACCGCAGCGCTCGGTTCCCGCTGGTAGCACCTACCACCACATCTCGTGTTACTTTGCTCCTACATTTGTAATTGCCCGCAACGTTGGCGCCACCGCGCCTTGGCCGTCTGCCACTGCACTCGTACTTACTTCACTCGATTAATTTTGAATTTCAAATGACAATGCAATAAAACCCAACTAATCTTTAAATGCATCAATATTGTCTCGGAAATGCAGCGGTGAATACTTAGTAGCCTGAGGAATTTTGGATTCGAGCCATTGAACTGCACAGCGAATAGAAAGCAACAAACTGTTTACATTTTGTGCTAAACTGTTACACATTTGCTAATAATTGGAGGTAATAATTTCATGCCCACGTAAAATATGAATTTATTATTGGCGCTTAAAGTAAATGCTTTATTGATAAAAAGTTTAGTCATTGGCGCGGATCGTGACTGGTTTTATATGCACTTGGCTCGACGCCACCAGTGACCTCATTGCGCGCCCGTTTTTGGCGCCACGAACTACCGTCGCAAGTAATGATACTATCGCATCGATGACATGCCAAAACGCGATCTTTATCGATGTCGATTTTCCACGCGCCCAACACTTTTCAAACAAACACAGTTTTTGAAATTGTTCTATTTTCAAATATTTTCGAATCGCGCTTTCGTTCCTTGACCCCAGCTGATTCTAAAGTACAGTCGTGCGCAAAACGGAATACTTCCGGAAAATAATAGTACAACAGCATTTCCATCTTTGTTTGTTTTGAAACTTGCATCAAAACATGCGTCAAACAATCTACTTTTACTTATTATGTTTCTCTCCAAGTGAGTCAGTGCGTTGTGGTTTTCTTTATCCACACATTATTGAGGTTAATTTACATTGTTCACGCGTTTTATTTACGTATTCCCGGAACGTATACACAACAAAAGGACAGACGCTCTTAAATTTTGACTGAAACTGACTATTTTAAACTGACTGTTTTAAATTAATTGAGCTCTCATATGCGAATAAATAACAAAGGTTTTTAGGATTTTTTTGCATTCACAGGTTGTCATGTTATATCGTCAAAACCATAGAATGGAAACTAATCAATCATACATGACAAAAAATAATTTTATTTTTTATTAATTACCTATATTTCTATCTTTAGGTGTTTAATTGTGTCAAATAAAAGATATTTTCTTACTTGCAAAATTCTGTATTAAGAAGTCCCCAAAATGCGTAAAAATAATAGCCAACAAGGTAACAAAAATTTCAAACACTAAATTGTTTGATTTGTACGCAGTATAAGACTAGTGATAAAAAGCAATAAATCCCAACTTAAATACCAATACGTCTATGATTGGACTACAGCAATAGTGAATCCATCTGTTTGTCTGTCGACCGTATCTAATGTGCTTCGCTTGCGACATCTGTCAGTTTGAGTACTTAGTTTAAAGTACTGTTAGAAACTGTGTCATACTACTTATACGTACTGTATGTACGTACATACAAAAGCTCTTAGGAATGTTTTGGCTAACTGCGGCCGATGGAAAAGGTATAGCGTAAAAATACTATTACTTCAGTGTCGAACGACCGTTGCGAGGCGGGCCCTGCGACGCAGGTTCGACTCCCGCGTTTTGACAAATGTTTTTACGTTCCGGAAATATTTGTTCCGGAGTTCTGGGTGTTTTATATTTAATAAAAATAAATAAATATGTAATGCGTTGTATTAAGTACCTATATCAGTGATCTAGTACCAAAGTAACAAAAGCTATCCTTAGCCTTGGGGCTAGATGATGTTTTTGTGTGGATTGTTCAGCATTATTTACTATTTTAGTATTTTTTCCGGATAAAAAATATAGATATTTTTTTTACCAAGACGAGTGGATGTTTTGACGACGGATGATGATATTTTTTTTTTTGAATAATTGATGTTAAAAAAGTGGGCTCACATATTTTAATTAGGACCTAAAATAAAATCTAAGTTATGAAAAGGTGGTAAAATAAAAACTTATTTTTGTGTCTATTTGTAAACTACACAAACCGAAAACATTTTAATGACTTATTTAAAAGTAAATTTATTTAAATCAAGTATAGATATACATAAGAACTTGTTAGTTCAAAAGTCGTGTAATTTACCAGTCATATAAGGTTTATTACCAACTAAAAACCATGACTACCAATCAAAATTAAATAGACTTATTACCATTTTAAAGCCACTTTAATTGTTTATGAACATGTTCGTTATGACAGACAGACGGATGGACGATGGTCTAATTACCAATTAAATTGAAAAGTTATGGGCTATGTATTTCTTTGTCGTAAATAGTCGTAATGTATTTATGAATTATTTATTTTAATGATGTAGGTAGGTACTTAACATGAAGTTTTATAATTTCATAGGAAAGTCAAGTTTGTTTATAATTCAACGACAAATATATTTTTATCATCGAATAATAGAAACAAATTAAAACTAGTATTTACAGTTAAAGCAATTGAACTAACTACACACTATAGCAAATAATTTAGAGGTAATTCAACTAATCCATATCAGTTGGAAGCGTCTCCAAGATGCTGGCTGCATTGCCCCGCTATTTTTTATGCTGTTATATCTACTGCCAGATCCAAAGCTAGCCATATGTCAAACATTTTACTTTCTAGTTTTCGCGTGTTTTATTTGGTGATACGGGATTCCCCAAAAACTAATTATTAGAGAGACAATTAAATGGAGACACCAGGTCTGTGGATTCTTGTTAATTTGCCGTTTCTATTCGTAAAGAACCGTGGATGTTTTGAATACAAACAACCTTCATGATTTTTATCTGTTATTCTAAAAACTAGCTTTTTCTTTTCTGTTTTGCATATCACGTTCAATTATCGCGTAGAAACAGTTTTCGCTAAATTAGCAATTCATATCCCTGAATTGTTTTACAATTTTATATGAAATTACTTGTGTGTTATATTCTAGTTCAAACTGCTTAAGTATTTAATTATTTCATCGAAGCGTTAAATAAAATTATCTGTTGACTTTCAAACTACGGCCTTTTTATTACTAAAATTATAATAATTCGTCGGAACATGTGTCCTACCAAATTATAATGCCATTTCTCGGCTAGAAATTACGAAACCGACATCCGTCGATTAAAAAAGACTTTGTATTCGAAACCGTAATGGTAGAAAGGGTCTCAAATTGACCGAAAATTATAGTTCAAGGATTTATTATCTACAGCTTTATTATGCTGTCATTTTATGAAAAAAAAATGCGAAATAAGACCACATGAAGATACCACTTATAAAATTATAAAAAAAAATATATAATAAGTATATTTGATTAGATTAAGTAATAAAAGAGTACAAGTGATACAAAATTTGGTTTAAGAAAATGTCAATCACTTTTGAAGGGGACTGTATTTGCCACATCTTGTAGGTTATATCTTATAATTACTTATCAATAAAAATAAACAGTGAAAAAGCCGCATTGAAAAAGTTTAATTGTAAACAGGTACTGATAAATATCGGGAAGTGAAAAGCAAAACCGTGCAACCCAAAAAAGAGAAAATCACGAACTACCTATTCAATTCCTAGCGCGAGAACACGAATGACGGACGGCCAGCGTTTAATGTCAATTAGCAAGTCCCGAGGAATTGCATCTTTCCTATAAATTAATGGCTAGAGTTTGAAAATTCACTTCTAATCCCGACTTTATGCAGTCGGAATAAGATAAGAATATTCGTATAGCTAGTGTCTGTCTTGTTGGACTGGACCTGATGAAAATTTAAAATCAGTTGTCGGAAACCCATTTAATTTATGCCTGCTTTTAATAGTAAATCAATATTTATGTCCCTGTGTACCTTCGTTGCAATTAACGCTAATGGAATGGTGCGTGTGCACTTCATATTTAAAACAAAGTAAAGACCAAAGAGAAACTAGAAAAAATAATCACGCGAACTAAACGCACGCAATCATTGAAACATTCCGGCCCTCAATTAGAGAGCCGGGCGAAATCGTGCTTAGATCCTCCTTAGTCGCCAGAAACGAAACGTAACAACTCCAAAAACCACATTTCCAAGTTACGACTTTTTCGACGCGGCTTTAAAAAGGGTTCACTCAGTTCATTCTTGATTGTTTAATATTGTTTTAACGTTTTCAAGGTGCGTTCTGGTCGGTTGCCCAGTCAGTGGGCGGCTACCCTGTAATCAGTCCAGTGATTATAGGAGGAATTTTACGGCTCCTTCGTTAGTCCATCAAATCATAGGTCCGTATTGTTAATGGCTTAAGATGATGTGAAACGATTTTGTGTCATTTCCGTCTGTGGTCTGTGTCTTGGGGCGTTGCGTTTTGGGGGTAATTGTCTGTGAACTGAACAAAGAAGGTAAAATAGACATAGTTTATATAATTTTGATCAGCTGGTGTCATGGCGTCTAGACGTTGCGTATCACCTGCCGTGTTTGAAGTTAATTTATCATCGAGGTAATTGATTCTATATTGCAGCTGCTTTATAATGATAACTCCATAAAAAGTCTGCATCCTGAGATATTAAAGCGACATATTTGCTAAAGTCAATATTTTTTCATGTACCAGTTCTAAGGAATACAATTATTTTAACTCTGACTTCAAATTAAGGACAGGTCGTTTTTCTTAGTCTTTGTAATGGTGGAACATAATATGTACCAGCCGCTAGCAAAGTGCTTATAAAATTGCAAAATTAAGTTTTACAAACGTGTCTACAATAAAGGACAAAAGCGCCTGGGTTGAAGAAAATTACATGCTAAGAGCCTCAATTACACCAGAAGCAGTATTTGAAATAATATAAAGAGAAGAACCAGTACAGTACCTATAGATAATAGATAGACGGCCAATTTAAAAGAAACAGCAACTGTGATTTTATAGGTGACGACTGCTTTGCACGACTTGCAATCTGCATTCTGTGCAAATGTGGGAAAGGGATCCCTTGCAATAAGTTGTCGTAATAAATAATTACGCGGTTACCGCAGAATGCGTTTCTCGGGGAATTACGAACAACTAGAAATAATAGCGCTAAACCCAGATTGATACTGCGGGTGGTATAAGTGTAATCCTGTCTTTTACAAAAGTAATTGTTTGGCTTATACAATCTAGATTGTATAAGCCAAATGCCAGTGTGTGGTTTTCTTTGTATAGTCTAAGTCTAACTAAATCTATCATCTATTTGTATAATTGATGAAACCCTAAGAAACAAATGAACAGATACAGTTCAAATATCCTGAATAAAAGGCCGATGTATATGACGGCATTCAAAATAAAAGCTCTGACTTTTAAAATACCTTAGTTGGGATCGTATTAACCCAAAAATGCCAGAGGCGGGGCCGTGTCGTGGCATGGGCCCGGCGCGGTCTGGCCCGTAATCGGCTCAGCAAATAATGGTCCCGATAATTGCTGATCGGTCCGCCAAAGCATGGCCCTTGATTGCACAAGATTGCTCTACAATTTTCCCTGCAAACAGTTGCGATGCCCCTGTTGTTGGCTGATTTGTATGGAAGAGTGTTTGTGGATCTCTTGTCTAACAACTCGCGAAGTGGTGGTTTTTTCTTTGTTGTACAACGTAATCTGTTTTAATGATTCTTGCGGTGTCTCTTTAAAAGTTTCTCTTGGCCTTTTCATTCTCATTGTTGCATGTCATGTGTAGATTTGATTCGACAATTTGTCTTCTAGGTAGGTTCTTCAATCTTAACCATCCTCAACTCTAGCTTTGTTCAGAATGCTGTTATGTAGAAAATATTTATCTACGTCTCTTTAATATCGTAAATGTGCAATAATATTTTACTTCACTTTATCTCTCATTCCCCCTGTTGATAATAAACATTATTTATCCAACGTTTAAGCATATTTCGGTACGTTAGGCGCCCTGCCATGTCCGGTTCTTACTCGGGAGTCTCGGGACCACACATCGGTGCGAGCGCTGCGTTCAGTTTCTTTTCCCTTGGCCCAAGTTGAAAGGTTAATAGATTTGGATGAAAGCTCGTGGGATATATTATACTGCCATATCCGCTTATATAATGAGTGCAAATTAGATAAAGGAAGTTTTAACTAAGTATATAACTAGCTACATAAAGATCGTTATAATTTTCACGATATTTACCTTTACTAAAGGCATATCAAATATCGACCTGAAAACGAAGTAATTCCTGTCTTCCTTAAATTCTCAGCGTCAATTTATAATTAGATCATAGTCCTCGATTCAAGGGACAGAATCTTGTGTCTTGAACCATAAAATTACACCGCCTGTTCAAATATTTGTTGTAAATGAACGAGAGCTGTTTGTTTCTACCGGCGCGGTTACGCGATTGTATTTGTGAGAGCACTTAACTACGTGTTTTAACCAGTTAAGTTTTACTTAAGGAATGTTGTTTGTGGTTATGTTGGGTCTTGATTAGGACGATTATGTAGGTTTTGTTGTCTAGATTCCCAGGAATTTCTCAGGTAAAATAAAAAAAAGTACCAAAAAGGTTGCACTCAGATTAAGATACTCTTTTGCAAAACTGGTGTTGTTTGGAAAATAAGTTTTTTGTTGTAAATTCAATAATTTTAAACGGAAAGCTGTATCTATAATAATAATTTACTCCTTAACAAAACTGGCGTTGTTTGGAAAATAACTTTTTTTTTGATAATTAAATATAAATTTTAAACGGAAAGCGGTATCTATAATAATAGTTATGTTAGTGTGTATAGGTATTTATTGTATATAATATATAGGTATCTAATCTGTCATTGCGTTTAACTGAGCAACGATAGGTAAGTAAACGAGAATGCGATCACGCAAGGTGTCAACGAACAGAAACTTCTCGAACACCCATGTCGTCATCTTTCACTCAACAAAGGAAATTCCTATTATCACAAACATTTCAGTTTCCTAACAAACCTCTAATAAGTCAAAACAAAAGATAGCTTGGAGGTAACCGCATCTTAAGCTGTCTTGCCACCCTATACTTGAAAATTAGAGAGACGGAAATCTACGCATTTGTAAATCTGTAGTAATACTGTATGTATTTGCAGATACCAATTTGACTCATAAAAAGGTATATTTGATCGTAGCATAAAAGCTGTAAAATCAAATGACTAACAACTGTCATCTCAATCAATCATCATGCATGCGCGGATAATTTCGTGTGTTGTTATTTTTTGATATATTTACGATATGATTGTCTTGTTTTTGACGCTTTTGAATCATAAATAACGTACGTGTAATTTAATGTTACCTTAGCTATGTTTATATAGCCCCCTGATTATTCAGACTCAAACACGGCAATGAAACGAAGACGTAGCTATAAAAATAAAACTATGCATAAAATGTTACGATGCGTCGCGACTGTGGGAAAGTACTTCTGTAATTTTGAAATTTATGGGTTTTTGCGTTTTCCGTGTGAGCGCTCGAACGGTGTCTGTGAACTTTTGACCCGTTTATCTGCATTTACGTTTATTATTGTAGAAGGTGACTCCTCTGTTATTTATCGCTATAAAAACGAGATAAAATGTTACAACTCCTTGAAAGCAAATTTATTTGAAAAAGATTCAGTGTTTTCACGACACACAACACAACACTTATCGTGAACTAAATTTAATGGTACCTGTATTTATTCTGTGGTAATGGCTCATTAATTTTTAATGGTGAACAAGGTCCTGTCAAAACTGTTGCTCAACTTTAGTAGAGCAACATTAAGCTGAAGTGGGGCATATTGGTTCACTGGGCAGGCTCTTGTTATTTTTAAGGTAGAGTTAATGTTCAAAAAGTAGGTAACTACTAGGGCTTGGAAATTGGAAAAAAATCAACTTTTCAACCAGAATTGCCATGCTGTGCACTCTTTTTCAAAAATTATAATTAATTATTTTATTTACTCGTATAGTGTAAAGATAGATAATAATTATAACGTAACTTTGTAAGCGTTTCCCATTTGGTGTATTAATATTTATTCATTATAAATATAGATTAATAATAAATTCATTTTCATCAAGAATAAATTCATTTACTTCTTGTAAGTATTGTAGGTCTATCTATACTTATTTATTTTAATTAAAAACAAAACCTCATTTAATCACTTAAGACCTTTAAAAATTTACTACTGCGTCCCCTTTTCCAAGTCGTAAACTTGTAAACATATTCACTGTTCACATATAAACAGTATATAAATCAGTTTTGACATATATCTAATTTCTCAAAAGACCATTATACATTTACGATGCCCTAGAGGCTTTCTATAATAAAATTAGCCTCCGATTCTACAATGCTAATAAATACTTCTTGAATAAACATAAATAATACAAACTAATAGATAACCGCGAAAATAACGGTATGGCGGCTGTTAGTTAAGTAACTTTTCACGACGAAACGGCTAAAGGAATCTTAACGAAATTTAGCAAGGAGATTGATTATGTTTGGTTCAAAGAAAATACATAGGCTTCATTAGGTTTCAAAAAATAATGAGATAGCACATGAGGATAGATGCTAAACGATGATAGTGTAGTAATAAATAGAACGGTTTATGTATTTCTAGATATTGCAATAGCAACTGACCTTTCACCTTTCGACTATTCACATGCAATAAAGACCGTTGACAGTTGCTTACGTTTGCTTTACGAATTATCCGGCTCGAAGGACCATTCTAACAAAGTACATTCTGTATTCTGTACAAACTAAATTAAGATACACCTTTCTAAGCCGCAATAAGGAATGCTGTGCATATTTATCCTGAGATTTTTGACGACATTACTAGATCACTCGCATTTTCGTCTTTTCAAAATGACGAAAAACGATTATAACTACATACAACACGTTTCCGATTCGTGCTGCCAACAATAGAAAGATAGAAGACAAATAATACTTTGTTGCAATCTTACAAGCATTTAAAAAAAAAAACTTAGCCAAAATGGTCATAAAATAAGCAATAATTCAGGGGTCTTATCGCTTGTAAGTAATGTATTAATTAAAGTGAGTAAATAAATTTCGTACCAATTAAAGTGAATAAACACGATAATGTACTTATTAAAGTAAATAAATGAAACCTGGACTTTTCTGTGCCTAGTCCAATTAAACATCAGAACTCATCAAAAACAAGTCAGTAATATAATTGCTACACTTTTGTGGCTTTCAAACTGAAAGCTACAAAAGTCTAGCAATTATCGACTACCGAAAACACACTCTTTAGTTTAAAGAGTAGGTAGTTACGAGCAGCTTACTTAGAGTAGTTCAGAGTAGTTTCGCAGTCTTTACATGAAGCATTAATAATAAACAGTTCATAAAACTTTTATCGTTGCAAGTACTTTTATTACAAACTGTAAAGTAAGTCATATCAATTAAAGACCAATTAGTGCGGTTTGACGTGAAAAACAGGATACATTTAAATTGTTCATTAATGATAAGAATTTAAATTAGAATTAAGTTAAAAAGTTCATGTGGCTATATAATCTCAATGCTGCCACTGGGACGGAAGATAGGCTTCTAATAGTCTAGTCTAGACTCCAGGCCGTCCACATGTTGGCAATATCGCCTGCTGTCGTGAATCGACTTCAACTCCAAGGGTGTCCTTCCTTATCCCGCCTCCCACACACACACACACACACACACACACACACACACACACACACACACGCAAACACACATGCTGTGTACACACTAATCCATGCCAAGCGTGGTGGATATGGCGAGACTCCCAAACTGATAAGGACCATCCATAGCAACACAAGATTCGATAATGACTCAAAACTCAAAGATTATTTCCTTTAGACCTTACAGAACTCTTGGACACTCCAGAAAACTCATATATATTATTATACTTACCCAATTAAGAATAAAGAGATCACTTTGATTTTTGTTCCCTTCAATCTCTTTAATGTAAAGAACCGAACTAGAATCCTTTACCATGTTAGTTTGATAATTTTCAAGTTGGAGCAAATTCTTCTCAAGCTTTTTTGAAATACTAAACCCAATAACAATCGGACCTTACCATTTTAATATCAGTAAAGCAATAATCTTTCTTTCTTTAGGCTTACAAAATTGGCACTTAGACAAAGCAAATTTCAAACTTTACATTATTTATCTAACTAATATAAATGTTAGATACAAAGTGTTAATCGATTTTCTCTTCGCTTCCATCTTTTGAAACCCATACACATTATTCCCTATGGTTTATCTACTAGACATTCCAGTATAAACATAATCAATGCAAGATTACAACTAGCATGTTGTCACTTCGTATTTCTACTTATCGCGCTGATTAATCTAGTGGTAATTTTGCATCCGCCGAGCGAGTGCATTGCAAAGCGTAATTGGAAAGCGTTGGTTTACTTAGACTAATACCTACTAATGGCTCACTTAGACTAATACTAAGTCTTGTTTTTAGAGTTCCGTACCCAAAGGTGAAAACGTGACTCTATTACTAAGACTCCGCTGTCTGTTCGCCTGTCAGTCTGTCACCAGGTTGTATCTCATGAACCGTGATAGTCAGACAGTTCAAATTTTAACAGATATGTATTTCTGTTACCGCTATAACAACAAATACCTACAGCGTGGTAATGCAGCCAGCGTATTGGAGACGCTTTCGACTGATATTGTTAAGCTACCTCTAGACTGTTTGCAACCGTCTGCAGTTAGCTAAATTGTTTTCCTATGTACATAAGTACTAGTTTAAATACGTTTCTATTCCTTGATTTAAATTTTCTTTTAAGATAATTTTATTTCTTTATTTAGTTCTTTGTTACAAATTCACAAATGTAAATTTGTACAAATGGTGGTTATAATGCCGCTGGCATATTATCAAATTGCAAATGAGCTACACATACACAACATGACTATCTACAAACCTGTAAAAGCTAACGGAATAGACGATTAACTAGATGGTGAAATTACATTTATTAATTTTTTGCGAAGTAACAGGTTGCGGTTAATGAGCGTCGACATCTTTTCGTCCGCACGTGCTATGCTTGTTACTTTTTTGGGTAACTACTTATAGCGTGTTATAATTGAGAGAAATTGTTTTTAAGTAGAGCAGATAACAGGTTAAGCTTTGAGTGTTAGTTATTCTCTTCAAGTATACATTCATTTCATATTTCGCCGTTAATTTCAAAATAAGACCATGTTTAAGGTTACTAGGTTTTATCGAAGTAATACTATAAAAAAAATAAACTATAAATTCTACCGGAAGCTTCACACGCGCTTTTCCTATAGGATAAAAACCGGCTAAGTGTGATTCGTATTCGCGCACGAAGGGTTCTGTACCATTATTCATAAAAACGGCAATTAAATACTGTCTGTTGTGCTAAATATTGTTTTGTTTTTTTTTAGTATTTTTAATAGCGGCAACAGAAATACATTATCTGTGAAATTTTCTTGTCTTCCTTTGATATCAAATAACATGATTGAATTTGGTAGCAAAAAAACAAGACGCCAAATCAATTAATAAAGAAAGCGCCTACGTAGTACAAATACGGACCAATAATTATCATGTATCTATAAAACGAAATGCTCTTGGAATCATTGAACCGGGTTTTATAGCGATTTTATAGCGGGTCTATAAATCTGCCTATCAATGCACTATCATTTAATCAGTTTAATGAAGCGAGCTTTGAACTCGCCGACATACTTATAATTAGTTTTTTAATTGTAATAATTAGATGTATCTGGTTTATTTTATGTTTTTACTGTTTAATGTAAGCGTTTGATGTAATACTTAGTGTACAGAATATATAACAGTCCTAAGTTTACATAATATGACCTCTGTAGCACAGCGGGCGAAGGTCCGACTGGGACGAAGGAGGTTACGGATTCGATTCCCGGCTCTGGACAAATTTTTGTACGATATGCAGATATTTATTCTCTATTCAGCACGCATACCACTGTCTCTGCTTACTTGGCTCGATGATCATGTTCAATTTTTCAGCATCTTTAGTACTTTTTTCAGATTAAACTTAAATCTTTCAATGCCTTTTCTCAGCAGTATTAAATGTGCACTTTATGGTACTTAATAACATACTAACTGTTCCCATCTCTTCTTCATTCCACTGAGACAAATGAAACGACCGCAACGGGTAACGAATCCCCTACTTTTGTAACTCACGCAATCGATATGCGATCTCGATCAAACAAATTGTGATAACAAACCGGTCAAGTATTAGTCGGACTTGCGCACGAAGGATTCCATGCCAGTATCTTTTAAAAACGGCAAAAATATCAAGTATTTAAGCGCCTTAATTATGGTTTATTATTAATTATTATAACGACAACAGAAATGCATACATCATCACATCTCATATATCACTATGAAACAATTTCAATTGTCTATCACGGTTCATGTGACAGATGGGCGCACAACGCAGTTTTAGTAATAAGTTAACGTTTTAACCTTTGTGTCCGGAACCCTAAAAATCTACGAAAATTGTGGACAAAACCTCGGTGATACCTACTGTTGTGTCTTTAAATATTAAATTTGTGCCAATTATGTAATTACAATTTGTGTGGATATTATTTACGGGCTTAGAAATTACCCTGAGGGCTTAAAAATCAATAGTATAATTGCTCATTTCTTATAATGTAAAGGAAATAAGCGAAGTAGCAACCTTTACCTTGTTATGTCATTTGTTTTTTTAGTTGGAGCAAAACTCGTTCCAAGCATTTATCTCTCTAACTAGCTGCGCCCCGCAGCGTCGCCCGCGGGGAAATTTATTTGTTTGTCAAATATCATATTTTTATACATAATATGCTATTCCCGACGAAGACAAATCCAAAAACACAAAAATCATAAAAATCGGTCCAGCCGTTCTCGAGTTATAAGTGTTGTAACAAACACGACTTTCTTTTATATGTATACGAGGGGAGGTCCAAAAGTCCGCGGAATGGAGGAGTTGTAATGAAATTAAAACAACGAAACTATTTTTCCTTTTCAATATAATTACCTTTGAGCTTAATACATTTTTCAGATCTAGAAATTAGCTTATGTATACAATCAAAAAAAATTTTTTCTCTTTGCCCTCAAAATGAGCCAAAATCGCCGCCTGAACTTGTTCATCGTCTTGAAACTTTTTTCTCCTTAGATCTTTTTTCAAATTTGGAAATAAATAATAATTGCTGGGGGCCAGGTCCGGGCTGTAAAGTGGGTGGACGAGTGATTCAAAGCCGCACCGGTCTAGAGCAGCCATCGCAACTTTACTCTTGTGAACTGGTGCGTTGTCTTGCAAAAGCAACACACTGCTTGACAGTTTTCCCCGCCTTTTGTTTTTGATGGCTTCCTTTAATTGCTCTATTCTTGCGTAATATTCTCCGGTAATGTTGACACCCTTTTCTTTGTAGTCGAACAACAGGATTCCTTCACAATCCCAAAAAATCGTAGCCATAATCTTTTCGACCGACTCCGACAGCTTAAACTTCTTAGGGGGTGTTGTGCCCTTTTTATGCCACTGCATCGACTCCTGTTTGAACTCAGGTTCAAAGTGATGAACCCAAGTTTCATCACCGGTAACAATCCGCTCCAAAATAGGGGTAGATTCTTCGCTACAGAGCTCCAAAAAGTGCTTTGACGCTTCGATTCTTTGTTGCTTGTGCAGCGGCGTGATCTTTTTTTTCCGGATTGACTTGTTTGCAGGGCGATATCTCGTAAACGAATGATGTCAAAGGGCTAAAAATTACCATATACACCTTTAATGAGTATCCAATTAGCGACATACCAAAAAAGGTAGCTACCTGCGTCCCTTCCCCCCCGTTCCGCGGACTTTTGGACCTCCCTTATATATAGACTAGATAATTAGATAACTACACTAAATAATAAGGTTGCGATTTCTGATCTGAAGAAATTTGTTAAGGCTTTTTAGGTATTTTCTATGTAATAATAAGATATTTATTTAGTATAATGTGTTAAGTATATCAGTTAACTATCCAGTATCCTCTGCTTAGCTATATAGATACTATGCGAATTGTCCAGAATTAACCACCGTAAAATCAGCATGCAAAATGCATTATCTTTAAACTGTAATTATGTTACTTTCAGCCATATAAATTTACCAACACAAATAACATACGGGCATAGCAACTGATGCATAAGGCAATAAACGGTTTATTATTCCGACCATGTAAATATACTCGACATCGTATTTTTTGCTACGTATACCCGTATCTTAAATGTCACCGCCGGAACATCAATCAAATTGACATGTTGCGAAACATTTTGCATATAAATAGCTATTTGTATCGGTATTTTTAGACAATTAAGTTAAATTTACGTCTACTCTATCTATGTAGGTAGGGTTTGGTTAACTAGTAAATTAACTACAAAGTTATAATAAAAATTAAACCAGAAATTACTTTACCTACAGTTTCTCGTCGAAACTTCTGGATATTCTTTTAAATCCAAATACAAGGCTCTCCTCATATATCTACTTAATCGATAAACTCAATTAGCTTTGATAATTTGTAAAATCTATATTATGTATGTTTTATATCTTACTATGGAGATAATATTATGTATATTAATTTGAAGACCTGGGGCCTTATTTTCAAGCTTAAAATCGATTATAATTGACTGAAAATTATCAGTTAAATTCAAATACCAGTGGTAGTATCGAAGTCCAGGCTAGGTTCCAAATGTCCAAAATGAATCGATCTCTATTATCAGTTGAATTAGACATTACCCTGGTTTAAGTATCTGTATCTGTCAAAAAATGTATAACTAACTGTTATTTCATCGCACAAACTCTCTTTCAAGTCGTGCGTGACGAGTTACGATCTAGATTAGAGACAATAAATCGAGAACACATAGTAAACACATTCTCCCGGCCGCATTCCAGTTCTTTTGCCCATCGTTTCTGTAAGTGCATTCCTCTAGAAAAAAACTATAATAACATAAGTTACGAAACAGTTTATTTATAAGGCTGTCAGAAGCATCTCCCGGGTAAAAAGTTGCATAGACAGGGAATATACACAGGAATATATAAAATGTATTGATTGATGTATTGCATCCGCTAATCTCAAATGTAACTATGTTTTTTTGTTTTGAACTTGATATAAACAGTAGGTAGGTACATAGGACTTTGAATAACAAGTCTTAAAAAGACCAAAACAATTTCCTCCATCATATAAATATAGATTGTAGTTTAAAAACAGCGTAAAGTCAAAAATAAATTTAATAAAAGCTTAAGCAGCTATTTATGATTTTTTCCCTAAATTCATGAGTGTACTTAAATATTTTTTTGTGAAAGTCGCTTCTTTTCCCTTGTTTGGCATTAATTATTGACCATTTTTGTAAATAAGTCATTATCACCATAATTCACTATAATTAATTCTGACATTTTAAGTTTTTCCAGCAAATTACTACATGCCCAATTAAAATAATGCTCATAGTTACCTTAAATGTGTAAAGGTGATAAATACTTAAGTTACCTTCATTGTGGAGGTATGACTAACGGGGTAGGAAGGAAGTCAATTGTTAATGGACTAACTTAAATCCGTCTCGCATCAATCAATATACCTACCCACTGTAGTAGGTACTTACTTCACTCATACTAGATGCATTGCGTTGCGGGTACTATTCTCGCCCTGAGACATCATTTTGTACGGTCTGCAAATAGTTGTTCCGAGGTTCTGCGTATTTTCTATTTCAACTTAATAAAAATATGTGTGTTGTATTGTATTAAGTACAAGCAACGCCTCGCGGTTTCACATGGTAATTCCCGTTCCCGTGGGAATTCCGGGATAAAATATGGCCTATGTATTCCAGACCATAATCTATCTCTGTGCCAAATTTCATCTATATCTATTTAGTAGTTTTGCGTGATAGAGTAACAAACATCCATCCATCCATACTTACAATCTTTCGCGTTTATAATGTAGGATAATCGGTCTTCTAGTTAGGTAGTACCCAATACACAGCTCTGCTTAGCTTGGGGCTAGATGATGCTGTGTGGATTGTCCAGCATAATCAATTTACTTATTTAACTATCCGGCTCGAAGGACCAGCTTTATCTCTAGTTTACCTTTACCACTTTTCTGTTGTGTGCGGTCTTTCATCATCCGAGATTTGAATTGCTAAGCCCTTAGTAATAAGTGCTCTAAATTCAAGCCCACCCATTCAAAGTCATCAATTCCAACCCAAATCCATTAGAAAGCCCGATATCAGCAGAATGTAACTCCGTTATTTAAAACTAGCTCGTACACGCGGCTTCGCTTAAGTGTTCCTTCGATAAAACATAGACCGTATCACCAATTATGTTTGTAGCTCTATCTATAAGTGAAAGTATTAATAGAATTGGATTCATCTCTCTTCTTTGTTGGTAATCTTCCTGAGATTACCAGCAAACTATCATACTCCTAAAAGACAAATCTTAGTAGTTTTTAGTAAAAATTTGAAGATTTGAAGAGTATTCCACTCTCCGCATCATATTTTGATGTTTATTACAAAAAGCTGACTACAAATTACTCGTATTAACTAATGATCAGATCTTGATTAAACTATACGGGGTCACTAATAAGAAACACCAGTGTTGAAAAAAATAAAACAAAAACGATTGACTTGGAAAAAAAACGTTAAAAAATACAATCGAATAGAGAACTTCCTTCTTTCTTTGAAGTTGTTTCAAATATACTCCGCTATATATTTATTATACTATGTAATACATAGTTTATAATATAACTAGCGACCCGCCCCGGCTTCGCACGGTTTTATTATACGTATAAACCTTCCTCTTGAATCACTCTATCTATAAAAAAAAAACGCATTAAAATCCGTCGCGTAGAGGTAGTTTTTAAGATTTAAGCGTTCAAAGGGACATAATGACATAGGGACAGAAAAAACGACGTTATTTTATACTATGTAGTGATTGCTGTATTACATAGTAAGTATACTCAGCATGCCCAGCGTGGGGATTATGGGCATTACTCCCATATGATGAGTGCCAATGAGGCGCTTATCATGGGAAGACCTGCGTCCAGCAGTGGACCAGTAGGTTGTAGATGATGATGATACTCAGCAATAACAGCGGCATCGGTTTTTCACTCTCACCAAAACTTTGTAACAAATGTGCATCAAAACTCTTCGCTTTCACAGGTGCTAAACATTTCACACGCTCTTTTAACATCGAAGCAGCCTACCACCTAAGTCGCTAAACGTCCCACTGTTTACTCAACGCGACACTCGATGTTTACCATCTAAATTGAAACGGTAAACCGACCCATAAAGTGCCTAACTGCCTAAATTGTTGACGCAACGCCACGCGACGGATGATTGAAAGCCGTATGATGCGACAAGTGTAATATAAAGACCATATCGTGTCGCAATGCGGTAAAGGATGCGGTAAAAAAATAATCTGGCAAGGGTGTGATGTGATGTGACGACGTGCGTTTAATCCAAAGGGTTCCGTAATTTCGTTCTTATTTTATTTGAGTCGATTTTGTTTTGGTGGGTTAATTTTTATTTTTTTAAGATTTGAATTACATTATTTTAAGATTTCCTTTTTTTTAATAAAGTTTAGATAAGCTATTAAAATAAAATAAGTAGGTACATATTTGTAAAACAAAACAAAAAAAATACTAAAAAAGGGGGTTTAAAGATCTAAGCATTCATAGGGTTAGGGACAGACAGACAGCGCAGGAAACGACTTTGTTTTATACTATGTGATATTACTAAGGTTCCGTTTTCACCATAAGGCGCCGGGACCCTAAAAGGATCAAGACTACCTGATCCTTTGTGCCCATTGTGCGATAACGAGCCGGCGGCAAGGCGGTGTTCGAACAGGTGGTAAATATAGAGACGTTGTCCTCATGTTTTTGCAAAACGACTTAAAGTTCAGTTCAACGACTAACTCGTAGAGACTCCATAACGTGTGTGGATTTGCAATACAATAGACTTAGGCGAGTCTTTTGAAATGGTTGGGATCATTTAGTACGTTGTATAAACGCGATCAATCACAAATAAAATGTTATTAGGTACTCTGTGTTCAGTTATCGTTCATGTTTTCAAATGATTCAAAAAAAGAAGGAGAGGAAATAAAACAGGCGAAATTTTAAAATTCGACTTTCTTTTTTTAATCTCGGAACTTTTTCTTTTTGAACCGATTTTGATGAATATTTTTATTAAAAAACTGGTACCTATGTAGTCATGTAGTCACATATAAATGACTGACTACTACATAATTATAAAGGGTCTTAGGAAAGTTTTGGCGATACGAAGCGCCTTTAGTATATAGAGAACTTGTAGAAGTTAACGAACCGGACCTTCGAAGGTAATGTTAATCAGAGTGAGTTGCCTCCTTGCCTCAGTAAGACAAGGAACCCTGTTCTTAGCTATTAACAGCGCAGGCTCATTGAATAAGCGATTTTCCAAGGAAGTTATCTCGGACAGATAAGTCTATCTATATCTAGTCTGAGGCATGCCGCTCTATAATAACATTTGCATTTTCTACGGTATATACCTACTCTGTGGATCTCGAGATCTTTAGCATAGGAATATTTTAATAAAACCTCCTTCCTATACGTAAGGTGGAGGTAGTTGATAAATACTGGCAGGTCAGGCATTCGAAATACAAATGCTATCCGAAATTCGAAAACATTTTGTTTTTCTGGGCTGCAGTGGAGACTCGCAAACATAGATGACTCAAAAAAATATTGAATATTATTATTGTCTAAACTATTGAAGTAAAAATGAAGTTAAAGCAGTGATTTTCAGATTCGACGACTCGACTCGGAAATCGTTGTCAATGATTCCCTCATTAGCTGATCGTATAGTTTGATTACAAAAATAGTTTTCAAAGCTCAATAGACTTTAACTTCTATCTCGGTTACACCTACAAAAACTAGAATAAGACAAAAAAAAATATTTCGTGAAAATAGCCTACCTATCTTTCAAATCATTCGAAAACTAAAATTGAGTTCGTTCAAAAATCCTAGTGCCTACAAGCATGAAACAGCTTCAAACTACAAATTCTGGTTTTTTTTTCATTTCGCTGATTGCAAAAAATATGCTCTTAATAAAACGTCTTAAACATTGGAATAGTTTGCATGCCAATGTATTTTGATGAAGACACTACTCTTCATCAAAACACATTGGCATGCTAAAATTTCTTAAAATTACAATATAAATAAGGTTTTTAATGATTTTTATTTATATGTCAAAAATAACTGAGAGACTGAAATTTTTTCGTCATCTTGAACGAATGCACAACCGGTACTTAAGACTCCGGTCATTTGGCCATACCGTTAAGCACAGTACTGTGGATCTTTGTAAACGAGCCCATTTGTTGGGTGTCTGTTTTGATCAGATACTATGAACGCTATTCGACCTGCAGTTTCGCAGCTACCGCGAAAGCTGAAGATGGATGGAGGGTTGCGATCGTCTTATCGGGATCAAATCTTGTTTGTACTCACGTTTAGGACCAACTAAAGGTAGTTTACGTTTAGTTGGTCCTAAACATTAACGGCCTTACCACAAAATAAAATTTACGACTTAGACACGTGTTTAACATGGTTTTGTAGAATGACTTTTGCTAAAACAATTTTTAACACGTCTCTAAGTCTTGATTTTGTTTTTTGTGGTAAGGCTGGAGGAGTAAATAATAAAAAAAACAGTCCAATCTTCATTTTCAAAACAGTACGAATAACAATGAAAAACAGTGCAGAGGTACATTGTTGTAAGTTACTCATTTACATACGAAAATGTCAATGGTAAGTAGTAGTACCTACTACCTACGGTACCTTAAGTTAGGCTCTGTTCGTAACGTTGTTTTTGATGTTTAACTTATTTATGAAAACTCCAATAGGTATATTCGGAGTTCACTCAAGCTTTAGTAATAGTTTACTGAAGAAATTGATTTTGTCAGAATTCCTAAAAAAAGGATGAAAGACTCCACTTGGTATAACAAGATAACAAGACGGTAAACAAAACTACCTCTAGTTTAAAACAAGTCCTGAGAGGTAGTTTAAGAGAAGTCCTGTCAAGTATTTTTCAATTAAGAAGAATTACAAACCAGACAGAAAATGTAAGTAAACTCTATAGCTGTGACAGACACCACATATTTACAATGCAGCTGTGACCATTTCAGAGTACCACGCATACCATCCGTAATTGCCAGCGAGATTACTGGCGCCGCCTATAATTATACCACCAGCAAAGTGGAACTACCTTCTGCCAGAGATAAAGTTAGAAAGAAAGCTGGTAACACACTTAACTCCTGCTAAGCACCTCTTTAAAGCTACAAGTCTTATCTGCTTTCTAATATTTGATTTCAAAAACTTGCAAAAGTAAGGAAGACCAAAAAACCAAGTAACTAAATTTTCAGATCAAAACAAAAATCGATTCTTATTATGTTTGATAATAAAACCTACGTAAAGAGTTAAAATCATTATAAACAGCGATTACAAAATTACAATCAAGGAATATAAAAATTAAGACTCGTATATACAATTGACTCTTAGACTGTTTGCAACCTTCTGCAGTTAGCTCAATGGTTTCAAATGTATTTACTTGTTTTAATTTTTCGTAAAGAGTAATCCAAATAAGATAGAAAGCTCATGGATCCTAGTTACTGTGTGGGTGAAACTTGTAAGCACCGGTTACCTGCTTTTAAACAAAATGCAACTATAAGTGCTAGTATGAGGACGGGCACCCATTACTAAAGATAATTTAGCAAAGATCAGATAGCGATAAACTGATGGAAATTAGCTAGTTATTGAACTAGCTGATCGGCATACCAAAGAGGCATTCAAGATGATAGCTCTCATCCGCAACGACACTGTAATCTTAAAAACAGCCGCTGAAATTAATTTTTTAGCTCATCTATAATGTATTATAGCTGATAAAATCATATGAAATATTAATAGTGACACAGAAAAACTAGTATTGAGAAATGAAATAGTCTTTGCTCTCGTTTACGCAACAAGAGCATCTAATCACCCGGAAGCAGTAAAAGGTAAGCTACCGCTCGAAAGCATCAACCCAAATCTCCGCTAATTAACTCTTATCATCAGTCAAACTCCGCATTCAAAAGCTGATTTACACAGCCACATATCAAGCTGTCCGATTCCAAATGGACAGCCAATAAATAGCCCCAAATAGCGGACAGTGGATCGGAATGCAACAAGGCCGCCGAACAGCCTTCAAGCAAACTTTCCGCGTCATCCAATCAGCATAAAACCTGCCGCCCAACCCGAATAGCGGAGAAACCGGCCATGACGCTCGCGCTACGCCATTATTAACGTAATAAAGTACTAGATAAAACCCAATCGGACAGCGTGCGAACGCAAGAGAAAGCAGTTGTCGCAACATTAGCTGCCGCGGTCGCAGCGCTACTAAGCTGGCTGGTTTCTGATAGATCCGGCACGATTGATTGTGGGACTCGAGCCATAAACGATTAATGCCTACTAATTATTATAATCGAAAGAAAAACTACTTAAAACGTGAATAACACGGCTCTAATCGACGACGTCGTGATTTGTGAAAGTCATTTCGTGTAGGTATCACACGCGGCCCGGCTCGTAACAGGAATACAGATAATCCGACAGAAATAGCTGAGTATTTCTGTTGCAGAGTAAATTGTGCTATCTAGACAGTTGATCTAAATTGAATCTGCGATCTGAAATGAGTGAAATGTTCTAGGAAACATGATAGGAATAAGCCTGGGCTTTGCTGGTCTATAAAGGAACCGCGGAGGCAAATACCGTGAGCTAAAAAGGATTGGGTTCTCGGCCCGGGACGTTTCAATCGCGATCAAAACCGGCTACTGAATCCCGATGCGATCGCCTTTTAAATAAATACTTTCTCAAAAGCTATCTTCATTGCATTCACGATCACATTCAAGGATTTGCGTAAAGGGCTTCGATTGTAGACTTATAAGTAGGCTTTATTTTATGGCGTTAAATAAAATGTCTTGTTTTTAAAATCTTTAGTTAGATCAATCAGGGTTGTGCGGTCCTTGATTTTGTTTTTAAACTTAAATAACTGACCCTCATTATGCCCCTCGTTAGCAATAATGACACTTGTTACATCTTTCCGTCTTGTTTCACGAATAAAACACAAACAAAAAGAAATTAACACCTCACTTAACATGCCACGCGACAGAAGGGTGCCTGATTTCTGTAACCCTTTAAATCGCTTGCGTTCCCTTTTAAAACATTCGTGAAGCTCTGTAATTCCTGAACAAATAGTAATAAATCTATAGAAAAAGCTCATACGATAAGAAGCACTTTCCATTATCTTACAGAGCTTATAGTCTCAACATTTATGCGCCCAGTCTCCGGCTCATTAGATCTTCCATCTTTGTTTGCTCTCGCTTCGTCTCGCTCTATCTCGTCTTTGTTCAGCCATTTATCAATTCCAAATAACATGCCGGGACCTTTTCTCTTTTGTTTGTTTATTTTTTATTTGCTTTATCCTTGTTGGTTTCGTTTTTGAGTCGAAATTGATTGTAAAGCCGGCCTAATGGCATCCATCCAACCATCAGAACATAATGTACGATGAAACAATGAATTCTAATTGTTCGGCTAATAAGTATGCACTGGATATTTTGGGCTCGGATTATGAACGTTTAATAATAAAATTAACAATGAGACTATAAAATCGTTCATAGTTACAGCAAAGAAAGTCTATACTGAGCACAATAACCGAAGGGCAAAGTAATTAATGAAAGCAATTTTCCGTGCAAAAGCTATTAAAATTTGCCATTAAAGGTTTCCAATTCCCTTCGCAAAACTTTAATTGCCGTCTGAACGTCCAGTTTTTGTTTTATTTGCGAGCGCTCCTTGCTTTTTACTTCGCTAAGACTTCGCTTGATTATTTATTTATTGCGACGACCTCCCTCGGCTTGCGACTTCATCTGTTGCTTCGAAATGCAATGGGAATTTGAGCGCTTCTTCCAAGATTCTCAAGATGGAGTTTTTTATTCGTCTCGCGGCTATATTATTTACAAATCTTTCTCCAACCGTCTAATGATCTTCAAATTTAATTACTTTGTGGTCCAATCTGGATTCCCGATCAGTGTTCCGTCGGCACGGAGTCTTCGACTATAACCACCAATCATCGAAAAAACGTCGATTCCTTGAACAAACAAGCTTCACTAAAGATGCCTTAGGTCAGAGGGGGGTCTCCAGTTTTCCCGGGTTCAAATCGGTGGTCGTCTGAAATTAATTTCGTTTTGTTTCTTCGTCTGGAGTCGGCATTTACATTGAATGTGCTCGGAGGCTGGCCGTTTGTCGGGATATTTATGTAGAGGCCCGTTGCGTATGACGTGGGCATTATTCATACATGGTGCCTGCCGTGGCCCAGCTGTATGTTATTTTTACCGGTTCAACGTTTGGGGACTTGGGTTTAAAAATATTTGTAATGGCATCTCAGCTTTTATTAAACTATAAATTATGTTTACCCACAAAATGAGATCGCCGATGGCCTGTCCAATGCAATTTTCATTCTAAGTTTATACCCGTGAAATGTAAGTTAGCGTTATTACGGGAAGCAGTAAACGCGTTGCTTTGGCACTTGATGTAGGCACGGTAAATCGAATGCTATCAAAGTTTACGACATTGCAGGCGCCCGGCGCCTCCCAGAGTCTCTGATTGGATGTACTTTACTGCATTTCCTTTTGCAATTCCCATTTCCTGCCAGAGATATCATCGAAATCAATAATTACTTTTTATGAGAACAAGTTAAAGACTACTTATAAATACAGAACCACCTTGGTCGTTGTCGTCGTAGCCAGCAAGATGGCAGCTAGCAACGCGTTAGCATTTTATATGACGACTTCATGTCTATATTTAGCCTTAACATTGTTTCGGATAACATTTCCAATTCTTGTTACAACACGGTCGGTATTCATTCTAGAACACCTATCATTAGCATTCGATTAGCATGTTTGCATTTTAAAGTTCGTTCACTTACGGATCTACTTAAGCTAGCCTCTAAAGCTTTCTTTCCTCATCCACGACATTCGATGCATCCATTATCATAATCATGTTCAACCATGTTCACTGGGATTGGAATTGTCTATCTGTTTTGTCGATCTCGTATCTATTTACTTTGAGATTATATCGCAACATGATATGTTGAATCCCCAGATTTCGAAAGTGTTATTTCTCTATCAGAGTCTTTAACTTTTCTTCTTTGTTACAGAAGCTAAACTTGATGAAACGGATGGAGTGCGGTGCTACTGCAACACAGCGCAATGTGTGGGCACAGCCTACATGTGCAGGTCTCAAGGCAACGGAGGCTGCTACAGCGAACTTCCATCACCAAGGAGAGCACATCACGCCAAGCACGGCTGCTTGCAACACTTAGCTGAAACGTAAGTTCCTTAGACCAGCCATAAAATAATGACAAATCAGAAACCAGTCCAAGAACTAGGTGACGGCAATAGTAAGAGCAATCATAGTTAGGTTGGGATGACAAATTTTCATCAGTCAGATAATCATTTAATTGGTAAAGTAATATTTACAAGTCAATATAATTTTTGTACCTACAAATCACTTGCTGTTATAAAGTGAGATTTTTTATTTTGCTACTTATGTTTCTAAAATAAGATGTTAATTCATTATTTCTGTGAAAAATAAACTGAAGAGTATGTAGGAATCGTATAGGAGTAAGTAGAAATCTTATTAATATGTACTATGTTCTTGGCGACACGAGTCGACAAACAAATAAACACGGCTATCTATAATGGAATGGAGATTCAGAACTAATAAACAATCTGATGTTTGAATAAGATGTTACTGTTTACATATTTGATGTGAGTGCCGTGACAACAAACAGGAATGTGTGGAGAATTGAAATTAGCTTCGGACATTGTATGAGTCATGATAAATAAGGCTTGCAGAGCTACCGAGACCCTATTAAATACTTCGACAACCTTTTTGAACCAGACGATACATAGAAACAAAACGATAAAATTATGAGAAACGGAAAATCATTACAATGTTCGAGCAGTAAACACGACATAAAACCTTAAAAACCCAAACCAATTAATGATGACAAGAATTCTTATCCCAGCTTGTCTCAGATTTTATCACATCTAATTGCAAGTCTAATCAATTCCAAGCTTTGAATGTACCTTTAGAGGACGATGGGACAAATTAGATGAAATTCAACACCGGTGGCATCCGCTGAATCCTAATTAAGCTGTTCGTTTCAAACTTAATATCCTTTATTTGAAATAAAGGAAATTAGGGCTGACTTAATATCAACATATAGATCGCTTCTACTTAAACTTAACAATTAATTGTATAACAATAAAAGACAATCGACATTGTTGATTTGATAAATGTCAATCAACAAAATCTTGTCAAAAATCTTCATATTTAGTGTTGTTTCGACCTCCCAAATTCAAAAAAACACCCAAAAAGATACATGATAAAAATAATCCTACTATCATCGTCTGGATGTTATTGTCCGATGACACAACTCCCATTTCAACTTTCATCTCGGAATTAATTATTCTTTTGTTGGAGGTAGCCGCTCCATCAATCCGCTTATCATGGTGCTTATAGCGTGTAGTGCGTTCATTCTTCCGTCAATTTGTCTTCGGGTTTCGAAATTGCTCTCCGCTCTTTCATCATCGGCTTAGTTATGAGTTAATGATTGAACGCTTGAACACTACGATTATGAAGCTCTACTTCATCTTGTTTGACGTTCTTAATTCCTGTAGGTAAGTATATAAAAAACATTCTTCAACTTGTCATTGACGGTTTTATTTACAGAAGTATTTTTGTGATATTTCATGATACTTGTCGATAAAACATACAACATGTTCGCTTGTCGGACTTTTCCCTCTTCATTAGTGTCAGAGATAAAAAACACTCGCCAAACAAGTTGTGTAAGGCATTGTTCAGAATTAATAAAAAGCACTTTTCGTAGTTTGTTTTTATAAATTTCTTTAAAAACTCGTTTATTATTAATTACTCCGACCGAAGGCACGCCGCTTTTTATACTCTGAAATTACTCGGCTTGATTATCTTATTCGGAACGTTCGAAGCTTTAAGGGCTCTACCACTCTCACAAAATTCAATGAAAAATATACCTTATTCTTTTGCATGAAGAGATCTTACCAATTATTTACCTTTCCGAACATATTATACTCTCGTTTATTCAATTTTGAGATGTTCATCGATTGTTTAAGATTCAATATCGCTCGCGTGCGTTTCATCAATTTGTATAGTATTATCGAAGTGGGCCTTCTGTGTGTTTGTACTTACTCAATCTGTGGGACCGGTTCCGGCGGCGAAGGCGCATGCCGCTTTTATTTGCTTTAAATAAATTTTTGCTCGTTTTTAGCAATCCTCTCATGGATGGCTATTATCTTCGCTAACGATCGGGCCATGCTTCGTTAAGATTTCCATCGAATTTAAATCGATACTTTGCTATCGGTAATTAATTCTGGATTGTTTATTGTCTTTGTCCTCGTTCGTGTGATAAGGGTAGGGGTTGAGTGATAGGTCATCAGACTAGATAACGCAGCTGTAAGGCCGCCGACCCTATTCCGCCATATTGGATCTTCTTAGAAAGTTATTATTAATCGAATGTAGCAGTAGTAATGTACCTCTACCTATCGATTTATCTTCCAGCGACTTTAATTGCTTGAGTTTCTGGTTTTTGTATTTCAAGTTTATAGTCCCTGTCTCTATAATTACTTTTAAATACTAATTTCTGTGTTTTCAATTACTGCAGCTACCATTATGGTATTATTTTCTTTAATTTTAATCAACTTTAAGATGTTTGTTTGTCAAATGCGTCTATAAATTCTTTATAGTGTACTATCTACACCATTGCGATAGTTGGTTATTGTATCTCTATCATATTGTTATCAGACACTACAGCAGTTCTTTGTTCTTCCTTTCTCCATTGTTTTCCTTTCGATCCGAAAGAATTCTTTGTTTAAGATTAATAAAAGCAATCTTAGTTTTATTTTGTCAGTGCGTTTACATGTTCTCTTGACTCTTCTTCTTATTTTGACCTTGGTGTAGTCGTTGCATACTGCACAGCATGCAAAAAACTTCTATCCAGCCAGCAAGCATATAGCTGATATTATAGCTGTTTATTTTTATATTCATCACCCACATCATCAATGGCCTTTATTAATGATATATTATTATGTGTATCTAGTGTTCGAATCTTCATCTCTTCAGAATCTTTTAAACTATGTTTATTTTACCTTACTTTACGTAATGTATTTTTATCCACCTTCCTAGTAGAAACTTGAAATGTAAATATTACTGCTCTCTATCTATACTACTTTATTATAACTTCATCAAGTTAAGCTGTTTTGGAATATTTCAGTATACCCACTTCCGTGTTTTTAAAAGCGTTTAATAAATACTACAGCCACTTACTACATCTTAATTGGATACTTATTTTCATCTCATTAGCCGTTATCTCTGTGTTGCTAGTTAACGAGCTTTACTGTAAATAAAAACTGAGATTAAATTATTTGACGTATATCTTGTTTAGTTTAGCTTATCTTAAAGCGAACAGAAGTAGCCATAGCAGTTTTCGCTTATACAACATAAATTATTTGTCAAGGAATATTTTAGTTGCTCATACAGATTTCGTGAAATTCAAGACAATTTTTTGTTGAGCTACTTGTAGACTGCAACCGTCTCAATTGTAAATACTACTTTTAACTTTTTTCTATACCTTTCTTTCGTACTAATATTTTTTAGATTAGTGATTATAAGTTTTATGACATGCAACGTCAAACTTGCGTTAGTAAAGCGGTTGCACTGTTAGAATAAAATCGTGCGGTGATGATGGAGGGTGGTTCTAATTCCGCAAACTCCATATTTTGTTCTTTTTCATCCCCTTAGACCCATCTCAAGTTAAAGATTGCTTGTAGATGTTTTGAGGGGGGATTACAAGAAATCCACTACCTTACTTAGTGACCAGTGAGTTCAAGTATTTCTTCATGTGGTTCCTTATAAATACGTGGTACATTTCAGTTATAAATTCCTTGTCCTCTTATCGATGTTCCTAGAACTTTAGACTTTGTATCTCCAAAAGCAATATTATAAGTTGAACCATTATAACCTTAGATTATACCTACGTCATAAAGATAATTGTAAATATTACGACGATCTGAACAACTTAACCTACCGATTATTAACTCCATACTAATATAATATTATCTATATTAAAAAACATTTAATTATTATTTATCTGTTTATAATGTACGCTTTTTACCTATGATAATGCTGTGGTTCTCTCGTTTGTTAATTAGACTTATTATCTGCCTTAGGTTATTTATAGCTAGCTTTTTTGATTCTACCTTTATTAGCAAGTACCTACTGTAGACTGTTGCAAGCAACAAAGAATAGCTCAACTCATTTCATTTATAGCCTTTATTCAGAAAAATATTTACAATTTTGTTAACTACTTAAATACTAAACTATTATAACGACACCGATAATTCTTCTGTTTGCCCTCTTTTGGCAAAGGCCTCCTCTTGCCTTTTCCACTCTTCTCTGTCTCTTGCCAACCTTATCCATGTATTTCCCGCTATTTATTTATTGCATACATATTAATTATTAAGCTTAGGTGGTAATTAGCTTAAAGGTACATGTACCCTGTTAGGGCCTATCTTTATCTTTGTGAAAATGCTGATGCGCTCCGCCATATCACCGTAGTCTTAAGTCAAATTTAGCAAGGTCATTGATTGGATCATGGAGAACGACAGTAGCTACATATAATAGCTATGAAATGTCATGAGTGAAGCAATAGCCAGTGTCTTGTAGTTATATGTGAAATAACCAGTTAACAGAACATATTTATTACTTCCAGGTCCTATTAGCTACTTATTTAATATTATAAGTACCGATAAAATAAACTTGTATGGCTGAAATATCTGTAATGGCCTATTGCGCGACGCGATGTTAACATAATTTGGCGTATTTTAAAACTAAACCAACTTATAATTCTTTAAAGCAAAAATGAAAATATAATCAATGTAGTCGAAGTCTATGAAATACACATTGTTAGAGATAATTAAAAAAGTGTGATTCGAATGTTTCATCAGGATCTGACCTGAACAAATTTTTAAATAAAATTAAAGAATCATCAAAATGATTAATTTAGAAAAAACTTCTATCCAGGCATGTTCTTACATTTTACCTTTTTTGTTCTAAACCTAGCTGTAAGTTATCCCAGAATGTTGTAAATAAATAAATAAATAAAAAGTTCTGAGGTACCTAACACATAAAAACAGTCCAATTGAGAGCCACCTCCTTTTATTCAAGACGTTTGAAAATGTCGAAGACTGAGTCAAAGATCTTTTGCAGTAGCTCAGGAATTTATTATTAAGAAGAACGTAGAACAAAAAGCAGTAGAACATGTGATATCTAGAATACCAATATCACCACGGTGATCTTCGCATAACTGAATCTGTGATAGGAATTGCACATGCGATTCGCAATGAAATCCGAGCACATCTGACGTTGGTTTTTCAAAGAGCGATTGAAGTGCGTAGTTCTTGGTTTATATAACTTCAATTCAGAAAAGATGATTCCTTGAGTTACAAAATTCATTGAATTCTATAGATAAATGTGGACTTGATTCTCGCTTTTTAATTTTAATTTGCCGAAAGAGAAAGCGAGTGCCCTCAAAATGTAGATAAGAAACATAATGCTGGGGTACATGTGTTCTTGAACGGAGACCGTGACTCTGCAAGAGTACCTACTAGTGTAGTAACCCATCCGGCCAAGTGGAATGATTATAGACGAAAGACTGCAGGCAGATGCTGGATGCGGTAAGCTGAAGATAAGGCGTATGATATGACGCTTATTAGGAGAGACCTATGTCCAGCGGTGGTTGATAATGGTTGGGGTAATAAGGAATATCCGCCAATTATATTGCCACAGTTTAAGAACGAAACCCCACGGCTTGCTGGTAAAAAAGATCCGAATATCAAACTCCAGCTGTGAGTTTTAATTTCGGCAATAAATTACAAAGTACAAATACAGACCAGACCACCATACAAAAAGTCATTAAGCCTTTTGTTTTAGTCCAAAATCCGAAACAACGGGGCATTCCTACGTCTCTCCTTAATTGCTTTATAAAAAAGAATCCAAGCCGGCTACAAAATTCCGCAAATAGCCAACCTGCCTAAAAGCTTATTATTATACAGTTGAGATAGCTATGTCTCAAAGTCTGAATGTGTCGAATCTTTGTTCCGATTCCCATGAGAAACATTCGAATATGCTAATGATATCGATACAAATGACATAGCTCATTCGACTAATGGCCATCGCTGGGATAGACAATGTCTATCAGATTTGTCGTAAAATTAAGCTTAATTTAGAGACAGAATTTATGTGCCTATATTCAGTTAAATTTCTACGCACTGCGAAGCTTTGATTTAAGACTTTAGCTCAAATCGTTATATGAGCTAAAGTATTAAATCAACGAAATAACTTAACTTCTGTGCTACAGTTATAGTATTATTTACTAGCAGTACCCCGCGACTTGGTCCATGTAGAGCTACGTTTTTGACCATAAATTTTTGCAAAATATATTTTTGTTTTTCTTAATCCACCCCTGCCTCCTAAGAGAACGCAAGCTCCGAATTTAAAGTCGTTTAGACCGTTCTTTTTCATTTCGACAGGTTTTAATGACTGATTAATAATGAATGCTTTATGTTAGTCCACTGCTGGGCATATACCACAATTGAAATATTAAAAGTGTCACTACTTTTAAGTTGTTATAAAATCGGCTTACCTACATGTAACGTAGCACCTGTAGAAATGAAATAGTGACGTCAGAACGGTTTCGTTCGATATACAGGCTGCTCCTGTAACAAAGTTGTATCCAAATCCAATTCTATTGTACTTAGGAATTCCTAAGCCAAAGCGTAATGATCATGTAAATTCACGTAGAGATAATAACGCGTTGTCCATTGAATACAAACTCATTGGCTCGCTCCTTTTTGTACTGCAAACCACGGAGCAAGTTCCCACGGAGTTGTATTTACATCAAATTAGTTTGTTGGTATTTCGTCGGCCAAGTTGATTGGTGATTTTTGAGTAATCGTTTTAAAAGTCTATAAATGCCGGCCTGGTGATTATCTAAGCCAGTTTGACTTGATATTTTTGTTTTATCATTAGCCAATTAGTAAGGTAATTTTAATTAAGGAAAATTAAGGAGGGGTTTACGTTAATTAGAAAACTTTATAGGTAAGAAAACAAAATAATTTCAGTGATCATGGAGCTTCAAGATTCTTATCAAATCAAATCAAATCATATTTATTTCAGACATGGTACAAGAATTACAAAACACAGTCCATAATTAACATTATTAAAATAAAAACACAAAAACATACACAGAAAACCAAAAATATCAAAACACTAACAGCCAACATGAACCTTTGTCCAATGCTGCATAAATGGAGAAGCTGTGTCCAGCCTTCCTGCAATAACCTGCAGGTAGCTTATGCCACAAGTGATGAAATTGTTTTAATTGACTTCGAAAAAAGGATGTGTTATGTTTGGCTTTTACATTAAATGTATCATTTAATTAATAAAGACATTTTTCCGACTTCGATCGTTATTTCGGCATTTTATCCTCAATCCAATGGCTAAAATCGACCAAAATGATGATCTCAAGTACTAAATAAATAAAAAAAAAAATTTTTTTCATGGGAGGATGTCGTATTTGCGAGCTGTTTGTCTGATTTAACTTAAAAATTTACAACCTGATTTGCTCTTCGTAGTTTGAGAGAATTTGAGAAAATAATTTGATTATTTCGTTGTAAAAGTTGACTCGATCAGCGTTATTTAATCTCTTCTATAAATTGAACGCATGGGTATAAATGAGGTAAGCTAGACAAGTACGTAATAACTGGATACAAATATGAGATCCGTATAAACAAGCTAGCGTTTTCAAACAACGCTAAAATGTTTTGATATCTAGTCTAATATCTACAGAACTTTGATCACACAAGGTCATATAGTTCTTAACAAGGCTTCTGGTTACAAAGCATACCTACCACATAATTTTTTCAGACAACGCTAAAATGTTTAGATCTCTTGTCTAACATCTGTAAAACTTTGATCACAGTAGGTCGTAGAGTTCGTAACAAGGCTTCGGGTTACAAAGCATACCACACAATTTTTTTAAATAAAATATTTAGATCTGTCTTACATCTACAGAACTTTGATCACAGGTCGTAAAGTTCGCAATAAGGCTTCGGGCTACAAAGCATACCACACAATTTTTTTAAATAAAATATTTAGATCTGTCTTACATCTACAGAACTTTGATCACAGGTCGTTGAGTTCGCAATAAGGCTTCGGGTTACAAAGCATACCACACAATTTTTTCAAACAGCTCTAAAATGTTTAGATCTGTCTAACACCCACAGAACTTTGATCACAGAAGGTGGTAGGGTTCGTAACAAGGCTTCGGGTTACATTACAAAGCATACCACATAATTTTTTCAGACAACGCTAAAATGTTTAGATCTTTCAACTAACATCTACAGAACTTTGATCACAGAAGGTCGTTGAGTTCGCAACAAGGCTTCGGGTTACATTACAAAGCATACCACATAATTTTTTCAGACAACGCTAAAATGTTTAGATCTTTCAACTAACATCTACAGAACTTTGATCACAGAAGGTCGTTGAGTTCGTAACAAGGCTTCGGGTTACATTACAAAGCATACCACATAATTTTTTCAGACAACGCTAAAATTTTTAGACAGTTTAGATCTTTCAACTAACATCTACAGAACTTTGATCACAGAAGGTCGTTGAGTTCGCAACAAGGCTTCGGGTTACAAAGCATACCACATCATTGGCATTGCACCAACTATGTGCTTTGTTGGCTAGTGGTACCAATTCATCAATCGCCCGCTGAAATAGGATGCATAACACTTACGGATTTATTGGCGTAATGGATTTCTACTGTTTTGAGCGCTCTTTGATGCTTGAATTGTGTATTGGTTTATTGTTCCAGTTGGAAAAATATACCAGTGCAGTTTACTACGTATTACACTTGATTCCTTTGAAGTTTGTTCGAATGCAAATCAAACAAAATCAAAATTCTAAATTCAAATCAAAATCAGTTCATCACGAAAAAAATTCAGAGAAAAATATTTCGAATTGAGAACCTTTACCTTTTTCATCTATCAGTTAAAAAAAAGCAAATGCAAAAACACTGACTTGAAATTTTCGTTTTATAGTCGCATTGCTAAAGCCTAAGTAAATTACCCTTCTAAAAAGTAACAATAAAAAAATAAATATTGCACTGAGCTACCATAAACCCCAAGCTAAGCAGAGCTTGTTTTATGGGTGTTATACTTAATAAAATACATTACATAGATAGATCTTAAACAATAATAATAAAGTGGTCAACATTGACTTGTCGGCAACCCCGGAGGCAACTTACTAAGGTCAAACTAAACCGCTCGTTTGGTCTACTTAAATAATATCAAAGTCGGTCTGATTGCTTTAGACCAGTTCTAATTGGGGTGAAGTAAAAAACTCGTACTAAAAACTAGATACAAGGCGTAACTAAGTGTAGTTTAATCGGTTCAGTAAATATGTTTTTGGATACATAATTTGAGGTATTTTTTTGTTGTTTTGTTAGGGTAAGGTCAGTAACAAAAATATACTTAGCCCTTTTTAATTTCATAAAATAATAAGTTTTAACCAGTGGGATGTTTTAAACCATACCAGTACTTATTGGATAAAAAAAAAGCTGTGCACGATGATGACAACGCGCTCGAATTCAGTTTTTTTCACGATTACCACGATACCTACTTATCTCATTATTATGGCTGTCTGTAAACTCAAATGCGACACATTTAAAGATCATACAAAGACCCAAGGTCTTTGGAAGATCTGTGGATAAACTACAAGTAGTCAAAGTAGTCTGCAAAGTCAAAAGCGACTCTTTCAAAGAACTCACAAAAACCCAAGGTCTTTGGAAGATCTGTGGATAAACTACAAGTAGTCAAAGTAGTCTGCAAAGTCAAAAGCGACTCTTTCAAAGAACTCACAAAAACCCAAGGTCTTTGGAAGATCTGTGGATAAACTACAAGTAGTCAAAGTAGTCTTCAAAGTCAAAAGCTACCTTTTCAAGGACTTACAAAGACCCAACGTCTTTGGAAGATATTTGGATAAACTATAAATAGTTACAAATGTGCACCTGAATAATTAAAAAAAATAAAAAAATTGATTACCACCTTCTAATTCTCTCCTTAACCTTTCCAGGAACGAGCTAGCACTCAGCAGATGCCAGAACTCGCCATCGGGAGCACCCTCGCCATCATCAGGTCACTCGTTGCTGCTGTGTTGCTTCCGAGACATGTGCAACCATGAGGATAGTCCGGAGGCACGCGCCAGGCTCAACATGACGCTCCATGATGCAGGTGAGATGGTTAAACCTTACTTCTAAGATTCTTTCGGTCCAAATATTGGAGGAAGATCATGCTACATAAAGATTTGCTGAATTTTGGAAAAATCTGGACTCATCACACAACGCGATGTTCTCAAGTGCTGTTGGCCATTTTAGTCACAGTGTTATCCGATGATATGTTGCTTCCGAGACATCATGAGGATAGTCCGGAGGCACGCGCCAGGCTCAACATGACACTGCATGATGCAGGTGAGATGGTTCAACCTTGCTTCTGAACTAAGATACTTCTTAAAAGACATGTTGAGGATATTGGAGGAAGATGCTGCACAAAAATTTTGCTGAATTCTGGAAACATCTAGGCCCACCACACTATGCGACGTTCTCAAGTGCTGTTCGCCATTTTTGTCAGAGTTGTCTTAGTTTTTTTTATTAGGTATACAAAACGCACAAGCAATTATAAAATAATGTGAAATGGCTTGAGACGTAACACTTATGCATACAACAAATACTTGAACATTTTAATTAAGGTGACATTTTAGCTTCAGAACTAAGAAACTTCTTAAAGACATGTCGACTTATTGGAGTAAGATCATGCTGCACAATTTTTTTCTGAATTATGGAACTGACGACGTAATAACCGATTTCGTGGAACTGGTTCGATTTCCTGGAAATTTCGTGGAAATCGATTTTGTGAAAAACGTTTTATCTAAAAGGAGGTTTCTATGTAATCGTTTCAAGGCTATATCTATCCCATGGGAACTTATTTACGGGATGAAAAGTATGTTATACCAGGGCTAGAAATACGTCTGTTAAAATTTCAGTCTGATACGTTCAGATTGTTTTTCATAAAAGTGTAGCAAACATCCATTGAAAATTTTCGCATTTATAACATTACTATCCAGTACACGTAAATACATACTAATTAATAGAGTGTACCATACCATCGCAACGTTAATGTACAGCTTGGTTAAAGTACATGTCCAATTAACTGGTACAATGTTGCTGACTCGCTGTAATTGTTGCTGTGCGAACCGCAATCAGTTGAAATGGCTAGCTTCGCTTTAATAGGCCTATGTTATAACTGGTCGTGAGCATTCTGTTATGCATCGTAATTCTACGACAGGACCACTAATTAGAGTGAATTAAAAATGACTAACTTACCTACTTTAGACCTCTTTAAGGGATGAATAATGTTGGACAATTCACAGCATCTAATTGCCTCAAGTTAAGCAGAGTATGACCTATAATCATGCCGAGTTTCATTTCAATCCATCAAGTAGTTTCGGCGTGATGCGAGTTTACAAAACAGACAGACAGACATGAATGAAAAAATTACAGTTTTGGCTTTCAAAATATCTTCAATGTACAGAATTGGACCTGTTACAGTTTTATTATAAGTAAAGATAGGATACATAGTTATTTAGTTATTTTTTGTACCTATGCAGTATTTTGTATACCTATGCATACAGGTTAGTTAGGTTTAGTTAGTCAAGTTATTATTTAAGATTATCAGGCAATAAATGATTTTTTACTTACTTACTTATTAAAGGTACATTAAAACCACCAAAGCACCCTGATCAAATGTAAAATCGTTCTTTATTCAAGCTCAAAATATTTAAAGTTTATACACTAATTAAGTAATTCCGATTTCTCAACATTACTCATCATCATCATCATCAGCCTATATTAGTCCACTGCTGGACATAGGCCTCCCCTAATGATCGCCATAGCGCCCTGTCTTCAGCTTGCCGCATCCAGCATCTGCCAGAAGTCCTTCGCAGATCGTCATCCCACCTGGCCGGAGGGCATCCTACACTACGTTTGCCGAGTCGCGGTCTCCACTCAAGAACACGTTTACCCCAACGGTGGTCGGTTCTTCGCGCGATATGGCCGGCCCACTGCCACTTCAACTTGCTTATTCTTTGAGCTATGTCGATAACTTACAACATTACTCGCGTATCTCCAATTCGGAACGGAATATAGACAGCAGTGCTTAGAATTACTGCTATTGTGAATTTTGAAAATTCCTTTGTTTAACCTAAATATATGATAAAATGAGTGGTGGCGCTAGTTTAGTCCCTGTTTGGCCCTAACGGATCGCAGTTCTTAGTACCGCTTTAAAACTGAAAAGAAAACGCAAGAGCAATCATTGCGCAAACTTTTGATAGATTGCAATCAGTTTTACGATGATAAATCGTCAAGTCGAGAATAATCGTCATCATTTTTAGTACCTATACAACATATACCTGTGTTTTGAGTTGATTTAATCAACCGATGCTATATAAAAAAGAAAATAACAATCAAGGAATAGACAAAATAAAACTATTATATACAATTGAAGCAAATGAGCTAACAGACGGTTGCAAACAGTCTAAAGGTAGCTTATTTATGTTACCGATGCCTAATTATTTATTTTAAGTCTTTGATAACTTGAGGTAGATAGCTTTTGTTTTAGGGCAAAGGTAAAAAAATCGTATTAAAAATAACTAATGAATTTGCATAAACCTTCTCAGCGGGGTATCAGTGTCTCACGAACGGCGTATAAATATAAAATATTATGATGCCAAAATATGATATCCTCTAAAAATATCAATTTCATATCAATAACTTAAAATTTTGATAAAAATATTGCAATTATACCCACACAACGCAACCCTTTTCATGTCGCGTCCACCCATCATCGCGATTTCAGTTGTTTTTATTATGATTTGCCAATTAAAAATAAAACAATGTAGATACTTAATTTATCAATCAAATCTTGGACATTAAATGATTATGCAAACCCTTAATTAATGTATCATTAAAAAAAACAACTGCGATGATATCTCAAACAAATAAAAATAATGCATTATTGAATAAATCATTATTTATATACGTATTTTCCAACTATAATAATATTTAAATCAAAGCTGTATTATTCTAAGGCTATCCACAAACAATACGAGTACACTATTATTGCAGCCATAAATTCAACTATCAATCAAATTGAAATAAGCGGGCAGTGAACGAACGATGAATAAATTCAAAGTAAAACTGATAATAAATAAATAGTAATGGATTGTAAAAGGGTCAGTATAACTTCGATTTGTTTAAAACAATGCTGTAAAGATTTCATCATACTTACATTATTTAGTTTTGTTATTTGCGCAACGGCGCAAACAGCACTCAAGTGGCGCCCCCCTTATTTTATCATATAATTTCGTTAAACAAAGAAATTTCCAAAATTCACACGTACAGTTTGTTAAACCTGTAATAAGCTTTTTTTCATGCATCTGTAGGTAGCTATTTTGTCTGGATTAGGTAGAGATACGAAGTTGCCTTCTATGGCCACCAAACTCTGTTTTCGTTTCTCTTCGTTTGTTTGCGCCTTAAGTAATTTGTTTGAACCTTAATGTAGATTGTATTGACGCAATGATTCAACACTGATATATTATGACCACAGACTGCTCGTCTGTTATCTACATTAATGCAAAAACTAATTTGTTTGTTTGTCATTCCTTCATGCCCTAGCCATACGACTTAATTTTTGGCATAGAGTTGAAAGGATGAAGGATGAACTCATGGGAGCTCAAATTATACAATTTTAACTATTCTAACGCGGGTGAAACCGCTGGAAACAACTAGTATATTCATAATTTATACCTCCGTGGCGTAGTGGTGCACCTGAGACGCATGTTCGATTCCCGCCGCGCTGAGCTTATGTTTGTTTGTAAATCCACAAAATATTTTTATTAAGTTCCTTATTACAAAAATAAATGTTTCTTTCATCAAGGACTACCTTCTTATGTGAAAACGATTATTATTTGTATCCTATAGACACGAGAGTTGGTGAGTATCTCAGCATTGCCATACAACGTGGTACTTCAGCCAGCGTCTTTGGGACGCGACGACTGGTATCGATTTTTTATATGTATCAGTTGACCCGCCCCGGCTTCGCACGGTTTTATTATACGTACTTATAAACCTTCCTCTCGAATTACTCTATCTATTTAAAAAAAGCGCATCAAAATCCTTGGCGTAGTTTTAAAGATTAAAGCATACATAGGGATATAGGGACAGAGAAAGAGACTTTGTTTTATACTATGTAGTGATTGCAAATAATTCCATATAGGTATATGCATCTTGCATAGTTTCCTAGATAACCTTATCTAAAGTAAACAAGTGACTCTATTCTCGAGTGACTCAGTTAGCTTTGAAATTAATTATTTCAATCTTCAATACATTGTGCAATTAATTATTTCAATCTTCGATACATTGTGAAATTTATTTAATACGCATTTGCTTTCAAGTACAAGTTATTTTAATTGTCTCAAAAATTAAACTTTGGTTGTGAAAGAAACTTAAAAATACAATAAGGTAAAATTAGACAAATTCCACAACACAATTAATATAATAGCAGCGCTCGCGGTTTCACCCGCGCAATTCCCGTTCCCGTGGGAAATCCGGGATAAAATATAGCGTATGTATAATTCCAGACTTTAATCTATCTCTGTGCCAAATTTCATTCATTCTAGCCTCTAATTACCACACAAAGGGTACTAGTTTGGTACATTACCTATTTCATACTTTCTGACAGACCATTCACTTCAATTATACCATAAATCTGTGGGAAAATATACCTCTAAAAGCAATTTGGAGCGCTGTTACAACTTACGCAATGTCTATTGTTGATTGACAAAAAGGTATTGTGTCACATTACCTATATCTACTCTACCTAATAATTAGTGTCATGTGAATGTATTGTCTTGTAAAGTTATGATGAAATGTATAGTAATTGAGGTATACATTGTACTTTAATTAGGTACCCCTGTCGTTGTAGAAATCGGCATAGTTTTAGGTTCTTGAACCTTTGAGCAATAAGAGGTGCAAACAAAATGATAAATAGATAAACTTATTTAGCATTGTAATTAATAGCTAGCATTTAACTAGAATGGACCGACCAGCGAAAATCTATTAAGAACTCAAACTTGGTAAAAATAAACTTATTAAACGCAATACTCCTCCTACTCTAATAGAAAAAACTATATATTATTAATAGTTAATAAAATAATTAATAAAATTTGAACCCCTAAATCCCGGGAACTTAAAATTTGAACCCCTAAATCCTGGGAACTCATTTAGGGGTAAAAAAGTAGATTTACCTACATTATGTGTTTATTCCAGAGCTAAAACTACATCTATTCAAAATTTCAGCCCGATTCGTTTAGTAGTTTTTGCGTGAAAGAGCAACAAACATCCATCCATACAAACTTTCTTATAATATTAGTATTTAGGATTTTTTTAGCTATTTTATATGTCTCTAGCCACCTTTCTACTTCTCAAAACGACATTTTCCAGAAAAATGAACAATAGTTTTGTCTGCTGTTTATGTATTAAATCAGTAAATCAATATCCTTATTTCTTTAGGCTAACAAAATAAGCACGCAGACAAGTCAAGTTTTAAACTAAAGGTACATTACTAAAGAATATAAGAAAATAATATAAGAAATATATATATATATATGTATATAATAGAATAAAATGCAGGAAGGTACTTTACTATCTGTTACACCAAATTACCTGAACAAATTGTCGAGAACACAATTGGTACACAACCAGCTATGCACTCGTATCTTATGCGTTCCTGGTATCTTACTGACCACACATCAGCCTGCCCCTTCTTAGAAACTACATTCGCTGTTTTATAGCCTTACTTATCTTACTAGGTATTAAATGTACTAGAAGCATGTGATAATGACTGTAAGAGGATATTAGGAAATGCGTACAGCTTATTGGTAATTTGATAGGAGATTTTATGGTGAATGAAAGCGGGGTGAGAACACAGTATAATTAGATGAAGTTATCATGCGATTTTATATGCCACTAACTTCTACGCTGGCTTTGCATGCATTTTCCGCCATGAAAAGTCTATAATTACATCTGTTCCAAATTTCAGCTCAATACGTTCAGTAGTTTTGGGGTCAAGAGGTTACAAACATCCACCTAAACTTTCGCATTCAAAATATTTTGTGATATTCTGGTTATTATATGGATAAAAGTAGAAAGAACGGATGTAAAACATTTAAATTTTTTATAATGCAAGAGTACGTGTAAAAGACGATGCTTTCGGGGTACAGAGTCATATTTCGGCTTAAAGGGGTCTTACACTACACGTTATTCAGGGCCCGTTAGTGATTAGGGAGCAAGGCTTGCCAGGTCCATCCCTTAGGGACCCTAAATCTTATTACACCACTCTTAGTTAGGGTTAGGGTCCCTGAATAACGTGTAGTGTAATACCCTTTTAGTATAAAATATACGTGGCAACCTGTTGGTATGCTCTTGTGAACCAAACATTTTTCTTATCAAAACCCTTTCCTCTATTCCAGATGGTAACGTAGCAAGCGAGCGTGGTGCGAACTACAACGGCGAAGTGTGGTTCAAAGCTGCCACCATCGCCGTGCCTGTGTGTGGGGCGCTCATTCTGTTCCTACTGGTGGCTGTGGCTGTAAGACTACTGAAGGCAGATGCGCTGCTGCATGCAGATCGGAAGCTGAGGTACGAGTAAGTATCTTTCTATTTCTTTACAACTACACAATAACTCGGGTATTTTTCTGTTTCTTTACATCTACACAATAACTCAGGTGTGAATGCGGATCGGAAGCTGAGGTACGAGTAAGTATCTTTCTGTTTCTTTACATCAAAAAATAACACAGGTGTGAACGTGGTCGTCACGGCGTTAAAGCGGACTCTCCAACTCAGATCTTAGGTCTCGTAAGTGCTGACGAAGGGAACCTACCAGTTTAAGGGCTTCATACTGCGTTGTTTTAAAATCGACATCACGATCACCAATTAGCTCCTCCTACTGGTCACTGTGGCTGTAAGACTGATCGTAAGCTGAGGTTGCGACGCGGAATACGGATTTGATGATATTGATACGGGTTCGAACCCCGCTGAGAAATACATGCAATGAGGAGGATTTGTAAAGGTATCATTCTGGGCGATTATCGTTAAAGTACATGCATAATTCTGAGATACATTTTCTAACAGTACCCTTTCATCTTTTCCAGAGGCGGCTACCTCCCTCCCCCCCAGCACTCGTCAGAAGACGTCAAGAAGGTATGGGTGGGCTCTGGAGCCCCCCTTCTCATGACCCCTGGGGGTTGCCTTGTGGCCGTAGAGAGGGCTACTCTAGTGGACTGTGATATCCAGCGGTAGGCTGATCTGAGGGCTGTGCTGACTGTCTAGAGTTGATTTTACTATGGCGGACTGATTTATTTAAAGTAGTTGATGATTTTGGGCGTTCTTATAGAGCCTTTATAACGCTAGATAATCCATACGGTATCTAGCCTCAAGTTTAGCAGAGCTTGTGTTATGTTATATTTGTCTTCGTATCAAAAAAAAACTTTGGCCAAATCGTTTTTTCTCTTGCTGAATTGGCGTTGATAAGTCATTTTATCATTTTACAAACAACTCTTTGTAAACGAAATGGATTGACTTTTAAAAGAATACATTTTTTATGAGATTTATACCCTGACTTCCGCATATAAATAGACCATTTAGAATGGAGAAAAAAAATGCCTCAAAACGTTTCTCAAAAGACAGAATTTGGCAGCTTCTAATCAACTGATTATTTATTTGCATATATATCGGCTGGATTTATTAAAAATGTACTACTAAATAGGCAATAAAGAAAATGGTCATTTAAAATCAAATGAAGTTTAATGATTTAATTTAAATATAAAGAATATTTGTGACTGGTTTGCAAAAGGTTGTTATAGGAAGACTAAAGAATCAAAATGTTGAGCGGCGAAAAGGCTAAAAAAGTGAATCTAAAAATTTTGATCTCAGAATCTAACAATTTACAATTTTTAACCCGTCAGCGGCACAGCCCAGTTATACCAAAACCAATGTAAATTTTAATGTAATAAGAGCTTCGTGTTCCTCTATTAATGTAATCTATGTAAATGTATCCTTTATTGTACACAATGTAAGCCTGTTGTAGCTTATGTTACCAAATGAGTGAAATTTACCATTCTGCACACAATTTCCCCATCTGATTTTCATTTATATAATTACCTAATATTACAAATCACTCATCATAAGCAATGCAGTCATATACAATTCAAATCCGTACAATTTTTTATAGTTTTACTCTCATACAAAGGCTTTGTTAAATAATTTTAATGTTAAGTCTAATGTCTTATGTAATCGAGATTCCAAAAGCAATAGATTTTCTATTGCTTAAGGCTTCTTATAGAGCCAGTGCGTATCAAGGGTTAAAATTATATATTATTTTGAGAATGACCTTGTTTTTCCTTTTGAGTTCTACAATAAACCAAGGGGCAAATGGGGCATTTAGGAAAAATAATTAAATATTAATTTTATATTTTAAAATCTACAACCATGAACTGAATTTGCCTGCATTTCCTTAACTTCCGTAATTTAATTGCACTTGTAAATATAGATTTAATTAGATATAGGAATGTTACCTGTTGTTATAAAATATTATCGAATATGAGGGATTTCTGTCAGTTGAATTCATTTTGAAGTTGAACTAGTCTTTTTAAATCTGAGTTTTTTCATATACTTCATATTAAGTTTTATTTTCACTCTTAATGGATTTAACATATGGTCGAATTTGGACGTATTTTTGTTATTAGATGTAATTTGTATATAAATTGTAAAGATAAATTCATATTCAGTCACTTTATACCCTTTCTGTTATATTCATCAATTTTATCGACCCTAATATTCAGAGATTGCCTTATAATAAGCTTCCTCGTGGGTGCCTTATGAATAGAAATAAATATTGAATAGGTGCAAATAAAATACTCCTAATGAATACGCGATCTTATGTTAATATAATTGTATAATGTAAAAATAAAATGAAATTATTTTATTACTGGATGCATTGTTTTATTTATTATAAATAACCTTGACTGAAAATCTCAAAAAATTCTGCATTTATCTGCAAGTTATTTTTGCTGAAAGGTTTCTTGTATTTTGTATTACCAGAAGTAGGCATATTAATTAGCCATATTCTTCGACGCGTGACCCGAGAGCTGGTGAGTATCCGGCGCAGCGCATCAGCATTGTCATAGAGCGTGGTAATGCTAGCAAGGGTTAACTCTATTGTTTTAACTGTAAATACTAGTTTTGTTCTACGATAGACATTTTATTTGTTAACTTTTGCCTGTAGTTATGTGTCTATTAGAACTTATATATTTATTCAGGGAAAGTATTAATGCGACTGAATAATTCTAAAACGAATCGTTTCTTCATGCATTTCTCAGAGGAAAAAGATTACATAATCAATAATACATAATCGTAAGTTACGTGTGGACCAATAAACCAATACCTACTATATTATTATTTCAAGATCTGAGCACCTTTCTTCCATGTATGTAGGTCCAGGTATACAAGGTGCGTAAAAAAAAACGTAAAATTATACGAAGCCGAAAAAGGGTGATTCTGAAGAACAAGAGGGAAACACGAAAGGAAGAAATAAAATATTCGAAATTTGAAAAAATCGTTTGACAGAAGTGAATTCCGTTGGGGACCCAAGTTACCCCCTTTCGGTTTATTAGGTACACATGTGACGTGGCATACTGAATTATAAGTAGGTTTATAAAACGCTCACACATGACTGTTACGTGGCATACTGTATTAAGTAGGTTTAAGAAGCGTTTCTTTTTTCCACGAATAAATTACCCGATTAAGACGATTTATTGGTCAAAATCGACCTTACTTATGACACTAATTAAATTATTAAGTAATGTTGATATCAAATCGACATCCGTTACATTAAATACAAACTAGACCACGAACAATGTTCAAGTTCATTTTGAGTCTTAATACCAAGGCACAAGAGCACATGAAAAAAACTAAGTTACCTAAGCAAGTAACTTGATAAACAAACTATAATTCAAAATAACTATTTCGGTAACCTGTTGATTTAGTATTTTAAGATTCATTTCAAGTGCGAGAGATTAAAGATAACATCTCGATATAAAATGAATTTACCTAATTATTTTATTCAGTTTGAGTGTAACTGTGACGACTACATTGTATTTTGGTAAATATTTCATTATATTCTTTGTTTTTAAAATGAGGTAAAGGGTGTTACGGACGTTCTATGTGAATAAACTGGGTGATAATGATAACGAATACATTAACTAGGTACTTTAATTTTAAACTGATCTATAAAGTTGTGAGTTTTTTAATTATTAATGAGGCTTTAAAGTAGGTAGGTACCCCTATTTACTTCAGATTTAGTTACTTTTAAGACAAACAACTTTCCATTACACCTCACAAGTAAAGTCTAAATATTAAGTCTAATCCAAAATAAATTTTAGGTTAAGGTGATTTCGCGTCCAGGACTAAGCATAGCTCCGCTACTAGATGGCGATGATTTTCAATTTTGATGTTTTTCACTATTTTCTAATTAAATTGTTCATAATTGTTTAATGGTAATGTATTTGCCGCAAATGGTATGTTGTTTTTTATGTACCAAGCAATTTTTCAAGTGTTGAAAGCATTTAGGGAGCTTGTATTTGGGAAGAGCAAAAAAGATCTTGCCTGTGTGAGTGATCGGCCGCTACGAGTCACTCACACAAAAAAAGATCTTGCCTGTGTGAGTGATCGGCCGCTACGAGTCACTCACACAGGCAAACCCTATAAATTCAGTGGAACTAAAATAACTACTGTTCGAAAAATAACAGAGATAATTGGAGACGCCTTAGGACTAAATATTTTTCGGACCAATATTTCCGTTTTCGGGACATTACTAAATTACATCTAAAATTAATTCAATAAAACCACTAGTTAACGAACTAATTTTCGACTCTTGTTTTTTTTAAGAATAAAAACAGGCTCTATTTACATTTAAAAAAAAATTGGAGGTACCTAATTTTCTTTTATCGTTTTGAACAATTTAAGTAAAAAGGCGCAGAGGGTAATGTTATTTACAAACTAGCTTATTAGCTAAAGAATATCTTACAAAACATAGGTAAAAAAAAATACTTTTCATGCTATTTATTAATTTTGTTAAATCATTGGAATTGACAAATAAATTGAATAAGTTCACAATAACAATCATTAATTTTAAATGTACTCACTGTGAAAGTTGTTCCAATTTTATAATAAAATTACATTAAAATTATTAGCGTAAGGAAGTCTCCACTTTTTTTGACTCTGTTCTTTGTGTACTTAGGTATTTTAGCTCCGATTTTACGACCACTTATAAAAGTAATACAAATTTTCACAGTATTTCAATAACTCACTTTGGACTAGCGGTTTGAACAGTCGGGTGGGTGCGACGATGTATAGTCGTACCTGGGTTCGAAACCACCGAAAATTTAATTTACTTTTTGCTTTTTGAAAATGAAATATCCACAAAATTTTGATACATCCCGTTAGTACGGGCTCGAATCCCTTCAACACTACCAAAATTTTTGATTTTTATCATTTTTATTCTTTATATTTTGAACAATGTCATAGACCTAGTACAAACAAATTCATATTTGTCATAAATTACTTATTGTAAGCCTTCCTAAGTCTATTTGATTGTTATATAAAACTTTGGTAGACTGTTCTGCGTAGGTACATCCCACAAAGGGTCCTGACCTCGTTTCTAACGGTATGACAAAAATAAAAAGAATCAATTATGTACTATCAACACCAACTGATTTTTATTTTATTTTAGCTCTTACGCCAGCTAAGTCAGGCATTTTTACAAAACGCTCATTGAATGCAAAACGGCCACATTTCAAAAATTTAGAAAATGGTTTTATTTCTGATAAAGTATATTTTCTTTTGAGAACATTTCATAAAGCTAGTTTAATTTAAATATTTATTTCTTTTTATTGGGATAATTATCTTAACTTTGCTTCAAAATTTTAATGCAAAATGGGCTTTTGTAGTTTTTGTCAAGTTGGGTGATAGCTATAACAGCGACCATTATTTTAAAAAATAGAGCAAAAAATTGCGAAAACAATGATGTTTTAATATTAAAAAAGAAAAACTTTAACTTTTCAAAAAAATCATGTTCAAAATTTTGTTTTGGCTCTCTGTAAAAAGTTACGATTAGTCCAATAAAAAAAAAATATATATATAATTCCGGACAGTCCACACAGCATCATCTAGCCCCAAGGTGAGCAAAGCTCGTATTATGGGTACTAGTTGACTGATAAACTTAATATAATACATTACATAGATAGATTTTTTTTTTTATAAATACATAGAAAACACCCAGACCAACGGAACAATTTTATGTTCAATTTCTGTAGATCGTACACATTTTTTTCCGACACGGGAATCGAACCCACAACCGGTCGCCGGCGGACCTTCGCCCACTGCGCCACATCGGTTGTCGCTGATGAATGATCGAAATGCTTTGCATACAATCTGACACGTCTGATGCTGGGGCCACACTACCGTGATATGCCGATAATTATTTTAATTATAACTTATACAACACCTAGGTGTAACCACGATTTATGGCCATAATTTTACAATGCCAATCAATATGGCAAATGGCGGTAGACAATAGCTCCGGCGGCGGTCTTTTTTCGCACATCAAAGAAGATTACCGCAGTAATTAATGCGTTTGTGGCCACTACCGTTTGTCCAGTGTGCAATATGAGCTCACCGGCGACGCACGTGATATTTTTACCGCCTTATTTATTGACATATCTAGGTAAACTCTAGTGTAACCACACCAGGTCATGCAGTAATTTAAACGGTAATTTAATGTCATAATTATTGCGGTAACAGCCCGGTAGACGGTAAGGTAGTGTGGCCCCAGCGTAAAACTCTCTAAACTGGTATCTATAAGCAAACATTTTATCTGTTTACATAGTGTCATTTATTGTTGTCATGGAAACGGAACGTAGGCTTCCTAGATCTTATTTGACATGCAGCAAAAATAGATAGGAATACATACTTGGACGATGGAAAAACCCTTTGAGAACGGTAGACTATGGTATTATTAGATGATTCTTTAGATAGCACACAGATGGCGATTCCGTCGCCGCCATCACACTCACATGTTCAAGTAAGCGGGCGTACGACACTATCCGTGTTCACTCACGCATTGATAGAAATGGCCTAAAGTTTTCACGTTATTTCTAATTATTCCGAGTGTTTTCATGAATCAAACACAATTTGCCGCAAATAATGACGAATAACAAAGCCAAAAACAGTTATTTATTTGTTAAATTATGTCCACATCGCTCATATTTGGGAAAATACAAATGTATGGAAATCGGATCACCTTAATGTGGGTTTTTAATGCCTCGCTTGTTACAAGAACAATTAATAATAATAATTTGAAATAAATAATAATAATTGTAAAATATATAAATCTAATACCTATTTAATAACAAGTCAGGCAGTTCAGATAGTAATAAAGTACCTAAGTACTAACTTGCCTATAATTTAGTTTGCGTTCACATCACGTCCGATAGGCTTTTCCGTTCTAGGCTAAGCTAGATCTAGGATTATTGTAATCAATGTTTTTGTAGTGATTGCTGGCTAGGACGATGGCGTAGTAGCCATCGAACCACCAAAGTTTTTAGAACTAGAGTAAAAAGTTAATAGGTGTAATTTTTTTGCCGTAAAATATCATGCATCGCATGAGCTGCGGAAACTATTAATGATAGAACTATAAAATATAGAATATTAAAAAACAGGTAAACAATAACTACTAAAAACTTAAATACTTATACTTGTAGTTTTGTTACTATAATTAATTTTTAACCCCTTTAAAGTTGATAGCATTGTCGACCAAAATCAGATCATGATATCCCCAACTTTTTATAAATCCTTATCCTAATACATCATTCGTATTTAATACTGTTTCAATAACTGTAGATTATTTTATGAATTATTTAAATAGCTAGGACATTCCATTCATATATTACGAATATAAAAATATCAATCTCAGCAAATAAAAGAGGGAAGGAGCATTTAATCTACGTTTATCCCAAAAAAATTATAATATTTCTATAAAAAATATAGACCCGTGCGAATTCGGGGCTGGCATATAATATCTATTTCAGAAAATATATAAGGTATCTTTTTTTCAAACGCAATTTATTTTTAAAAGGTTTCCTATATATATTATGACGTTTTAATGAACTTTCATATGACTGTTCATTAAAATGTCTACTTTTCAAGATCAAGCGAGTAAACATAGGTAAACAAAAAATTGGTAAAAACTCGCGCGAATTAGCGAGTTTCAGCACGCGATTTGAAAGGACTGATTCGTACTAACATACCTAGTGGTTTATTTGGTACACTGGTTCATTGGCTACCACCCTACGTTACTAGCACTACACTATACCATTGGTATAATCATTGTATCTATTAAGTGTCATAATCACTAGTATTGTATCCAGCTTTAAAACTATTTAAAACCAAGCGCCTTATTATTTTTAGAGCATTATGACAAAAGGCATCTACGGAATGGAAGTCGGAGGGAGAGTGGAAAGCTTTGACCACCTTATTTTCTGGGTGGCCAACGCCAAAACCGTGAGTTTTATTTTTAATTTATTTAACCTGGTATTCACCAGAAGATAGATAGGCTGCTTCGTCGGTTAACTTTGACGTTTATATTAAAACATAACTAGCATAGAATAATACGATTTGTCTTGTAGAGTATTTTTTATTAGATTAAAATATTCGTTTCCTGAGTTGATTAACATTCTCAGGTAATGTAATATCTGACACATTCTTCTATCCTCCTTAATAACAGCGGAGTTTATTATAAGCTGATCTACGAGTATGTTAAATTATATGTCAATTTCTTATTTAAAACGTCTAAAATGTCCGTAAAATAGTAGATAGAAAAGCCTTTTTACAAGAACAAAGGAAATTAAGCTGCCAGTGGGACAGGAAGGCAAACCTATTCGAAGTTTGCCTTCATTTTTATGTTAGGCTCAGATTACTTACTTTAATGATGTTAATAAGTACCCTAGTCTGTTGATTTTAAGTTTAAAACGGTTTGTTGTTGTGTGAGAATTGGAATTTTTTGGTATTTTTTTCACCAAAAATTACAAAGAAAAACGTGACTTCTCTTTTAAATGTATGTAATTATTATTTTCATTACTCATACTCGGACAGTAGGTCTGAACATGCCTGAAGAGCGGGTTGAAAATGATACTTTTCCGTCCTAGGGAGAATCGTTTTCAACTGACAGCTATAACGTTACGATTGAACCATGTTATTGGCAGAATAAATGCTGAAGCTAAAAAAAAATTCGCCTTAGCGACAATTCACTGAATCCAAAAAATACGAAAGACAAGGCTGTATGGCTTTAAATGGCTTTCGTCTGTCCTAGATGGACAAATATATAAAAAAAATAGCGGCAATTTGATTTATTTGTTTTAACTTTAATGTACTATTTCATTACTCATACTCGGAAAGTAGGTCTAAACATGCGTGAAGAGCGGGGTTGAAAGTGATACTTTTCAGCCCTAGGGAGAATCATTTTCAACTGACAGCTATCACGATATTATTGAACCATGATAATGGCAGAATGAGAAAAATAAATGCTGAAGTTAAAAAAAAAATCGGGTTAGCGGCAATTCACTGAACTCAAAAAATACGAAAGACAAGTGTGGCTTTATGGCTTTCGCCTATCCTAGATGGACTATTAGAACAAAAAACAAATTAGCGGCAATTTGATTCATTTGTTTTCTCATTTTTTTATTTATATTTCCTTGTATTCGTAATAAAAAACCACAGTGTTTACCTCGGGTGAAAGTAACTTATTTAGTCCCTCGAACTATTGGCGCCCGAGTTGTATTGCCGAATTTCGATATTGACGAATTTCAGGTTCACGAATAATATACCTAAATGGATTACAGTATTATAACTTATCTTAGTTTTAGACATTCAATTTGTTTATCGCATTTTTTTAACAATATACACAAATTACGGAAGCCACAGACGACGGTTTATAATTTATTTATTATTTATTTTATAATTTATTAAGTAAAGATATTACAATGATCGTAATTTATAACTAAAGAATCTACACTCGGTCGATGTGATTACCAAGTATAGAATGACGTGACCGGAACGCAGTTGGGGCACGTTGAGGGAAAGACGTCATTGCTGACTCTGCAGTCGACCGACACAATGGATGTTGCAACGCGAGCCACTATGACGTCGTATTACGATGATGATAACAAGTACAGCTGCACCGAATAGTGACATGTAGAGTGGTAGAGTCGTGTGATAAAATGTACCATCTGTTGGTTTTAAATCTAATGGGCGCTGAAGTAGAATCTTGTTCTCTAAGTGGTGAAGGCCATTGAGATTGGTTGTAGTCAATTTGAGATGAGGGATGCTGGGGTTTTCCTCGATGGTGAAGTTTCTTGGGATTTCCATTATCTTCAGCGGCTGTCCCTTTACTTGGTCATTTATGTTAATGATGAAGAACTCGTTGGTGTGAAGAGAACATTTGTGTGGGATAGTGGCGAGATAACTTCCGTATAGAGTGATGAATTCTTGACGTCCGCATTGTAATTTTGTTCTAGTCGGTCGAGGAAAGATAAGGGTGTTGGTCATCTAAGGGACCTTACGCACTAGCGGATGGCCGCTAGGCGGTTAGACTCGAGCGGTCCAACCGCTTAACGCGGTTTCATCGCGGCAGACCGCTATGGCGGCTAACCGCGAAGAAACCGCGTTAAGCGGTTGGGCCGCTCGAAGGCGCGTGGCTCATAAACAAAATGGACGCCGTCGAGATAGCTTGTGTTATTTATTTTTACTCCCGAAAACAACGAAAGAATTCCAAATAGCTTCTCGTTGTTGAATTTCAACAATGAATTTCTCTGTGTCGAAGTTCATGGCTGCGCAACTGAAAACACGTGCATACTTCACCGGCGGCTCGCCGCAAACTAACCGCCAGTGCGTATACACAAGATGGCGGCTAGCCGCGAAGCGGGCCGCGTCACTCCATTCAACCGCCGCGGTTGAAATTTTGTGGCGGTTTAGTGCGTACGATCATAAGCGGTTGCATATTAAACTGGAAAAGCGGCTAGCCGCGCGGTTAGCCGCCCCCGCGGTTAGCCGCTAGTGCGTAAGAGCGCTAACTGCTCCATGGCTTCCTTCATGAGTGTGATTTTAGTTGGCTGGCATGACGTGCCCAGGGATTGATGAATGATGAGATTCTGGATACAGTCAGGATGTTCTTTGGGCTGGTGGTTGATGCTTTCTTCGCAGAGATGATGTCGATTGAACTTCGGGCATTCAGCCTCCATGTACATGAAAGCTTTCCCGTCGGTTGCCAGGAAAGGATATGAAGGAATAAAGGTTTGGTTAAGTTTGTTCGGGACAATGGACAGTTTGTAAAAATCAAAACTACTTGGAGAAACTATTGGGAATTTAAATATGATAACTAATCTTTTCCCTACAAAATAAGAGCCTGGTTTTATGATAGTATAATATTCACGTAAGTCATCGTCAAGTACCTCACTTTTACTATAGATAGTCTTAAGCTTATTTACCATACTTTCTAAATTATTTATTCCTAACATACTATGATGTGTGCTCGATGCACGTACAAATGCTAATATATTTTCTATCCTATTTAACTCTAAAGATAAATCATCGGTGTTTTCACTAATGATAGCTAAAAGCTGCGCAAACTTTGCGTATTTTGAGAGACTTGTCTCAGCATAAGCATTACTATCTAAAATTAATCCTAATGTCCTATTTATCTTCTCCTGATTTTCTGCAATACTCGCAATTATCTGGCTACATTGGGCCATCCAGTCCTTGTTAAGGCTAATATGATCATTGAACTCAGATAACATCTTATGTTCATTACCTTCAAGTATCTTAATTGCATTATCATAACGCGCCGCATCTGAATGATCCAGGTTACCAGTAACGCTTTTAATTATAGATCCTACCATCAATTAGACCTCTTTTGACGCGATTAGGCTCTAAACCTTTCAGTTGGACATTTATTTTATTAAGTTTTTTAGAGAGATGATCAAGCTGTATTTCGTAAACGTCTAGAGTGTTATTTTCTAATTTAGTCCTAAAATAGATAATCTGTTCACGAATAGAGTCAACCTGATGTTCTAAGTCCGTTAGATCTATATACTGTAGGAAGGAATGATAGTGGGTGATAAGTTTGGCTTGACCAAGTTTGAAGGGAAGAAGTCCTGGTCCATTGTCAAGGCTCTCAAGTCTTATCTCCACTGCCGCCGTCAGATGCAGTATCAGTAATAGTCGAATCCTGTAACAATTGGGACTTCTTAGGAACTCGCTTGAGGCGATTTTTAGCGACGGGTCCCTTCTTTTTAGACGTATAGATGTGGATTGGGAGGTCAGCTAGAACGTTATCTTTAGTGTACCGTGGTGCTAGCTTCTGCCTTGCAGCAAAAGGATTTTTAACAAACACTTGCTGGCCTGGTTCGTATCGTACTTCAGGTTCTCGATTTTTATTCCTGTTAGTCATCATAGTAGTACGGTCAGTAGTAGTTATCTGGTTGATTGCCTCTTATACAGTCTGCATTTGCTCTCGATGTGTCAAGATGTACTGTTGCATGAGGTGTTCTGTCAAGTCAATGTCAAGAGGGTCCCTAGGGTCAAAATGTCCTCGTACTATGTCATGGGGTCTACATTTGGTAAAACTGTGAATTGAACTGTTATATCCTAATATTGCGTAAGGCATTTGGTTAACGATTGGTTCATTTTTATTTTTAATTTTAAGTATTCTCAAATGCTCTAATAGCGTGGAGTGGAAACGTTCAACTATTCCGTTATCATTCGGTGAATTAGGTAAGGTCCTATGGTGATTTACCTTATGTAATCGTGTAAACTCAGTAAACAGTTGGTTAGTAAATTCTGTACCATTGTCTGTCACTAAGGTCAAGGGAAGTCCGTGATGTGTACAGAAAGTTAATAGTCCTTGTATGATACTAACTGCTGTACCATCCCTCAGGTGGCTTGACCATACTTAGAGAAAGAGTCTACGAAGGTCAAGTACTTTTCTGTCTGTGCTGTAAAGAGGTCCATATGCACTATCTCGAATGGTTTCGAAGCTGGGGGCACGATATTGAACTGAGGTCTTATAGGGTTCCTGTCATATTTACTTTGACCACAAATTGTACATTCATTTATGTACTTAGTTATGTCATCCTTCATCTTCGGCCAGTAGTATCGCCGAGACAAAGCCAAGTAACATTCATTTAAGCCTCTATGGTTGGTTTTTCCATCGTGATAATGCTTTATTATTTCCTGCTGTTTTAAATATTCCTTTACATCTTCTAGTTCAGTTTTTGCCAAAACTAAATTCATAGAAGAGCTTTTAAAGTGCTTTTGTATGACTCGGATGATATCGTACATACCTAGTGGGGGAGTAATCTTTAAAGCGGTCTTAATCTTGGGGTTCACGTATTCTTTGATGGCATTAACTACATCTTCTTCAAGAGTAGATTGTGAGATTTGTATAAAAGTTCGAGTATGTGTGTCAAAAGGTTTCGTCGCTGTAGTACGTCGTTTTATGTCACCTACGATTGTAAAGTAGATCTGTCTATGGAATTTATTAATAGGGTCGTCTGTTATCGGAATTTCAAGTATGGGATTTTTAGCAGAAGTATGTGCAGTGAGAGTATCAGAGTTAGAACGTTGAGATTGAGAATGATGGGCAACTAGTGAATCGATTTCCGAGAGGAAAGATTCAACCTCTTCATTATGTATCTCTACTCGGGACAAGGCATCTGCATTAGTTTTTTTCTTTCCGGGTTTGTGTTTGACATGAAAATCATACTCGCTTAGCTTTAACTTCCATCGTGTGATCTTAGAGTTAGGTTCTTTCATGTTCATAGCCCACTGTAAAGGCTTATGATCACTCAAAACCGTGAATTTACGTCCAAATAAGTATGGCCGGAAGTACTTAGTGGCCCATACTATGGCTAAAAGCTCTTTCTCGATGGTAGAATAGTTAAGTTCATTATCGTTCAAAGTTCTAGACGCATAACAGATTGGTTTGTCTGAACCAACAGGTCATTGAGAAAGTATGGCTCCTAGAGCCACGTTTGATGCGTCAGTCGTCAAAATAAATTCCTTAGTAAAGTCAGGATATTGTAGTATCGGGTCATTGGTCAGAAGTCGCTTACATGTCTCAAAGCATTCTACATAATCAGCGTCAAGGGTGATCTTATTCGCTTTCTTAAGGCATCTAGTCATAGGTTTAGTGATACGAGCGAAGTCAGGGATGAACTTCCTATAGTACCCTAGAAGTCCTAAAAACTGCTTGATTTCTTTACTGGTTTTTGGTAAAGGATATTTCTGAATTGCAACGATTTTGTCTGGGTTAGGTTTTATACCGTCTCTTCCTATGATATGGCCAAGGTAAGCTGTTTCTAATTGTAAAAACTCCGATTTATCCATTTGGATCTTAAAGTTGGACTCTCGTAACCTAGTAAAGACTTTTTCTAGGTTTATCATATGTTCTTGCAAGGATGTACTAAAGACGATTATGTCGTCGAGATAAACGAGGCAGATCTCGTTTTGCAGTCCTCTGAGGACGTTATCCATTACCCTTTGGAAGGTGGATGGAGAATTTTTTAATCCCATGGGCATTCTCAAAAATTCGAAATGCCCGTGTTCGACATTGAAGGCTGTCTTCTCAATGTCATTAGGGTTTATCTCTACCTGATAGAATCCGGAGGCAAGATCTAATGTGGTGAAATATTGACATCTACCTAATTTATCTAAAACGTCCGAGATGTTAGGTATGGGATATTTATCGTCAATGGTTTTTTCATTTAATTTACGGAAATCTACCACTAATCTCCACTTCTGCTTACCAGAAGCATCAACTTTCTTTGGAACACTACCCAGATAGGTGAGCTCCAGGCTGAGTCAGATGGTCGGATGATCCCTTGCTCCAACATCTTAGTAATCTGGCTCCTAACTTCTTCGCGATGTACGTAGGGGTACCTATAGCTTTTTGTAAAAACAGGTAATTCGTCTGTCGTCCTAATACTGTGCTTGATCTTGTTAGTGAAAGTTAGTGCCTCTCCTTCTATATAAAACACATCAGCAAACCGTCCACACAAAGTTTCTAAATTAGCTCGCTCTTCGGCGTTTAGATGTTTAGTCCTAAGATTCTGTAAAACCTTTTTTACTCTAGTGGGGTCCTGTTCGATTTCGGTTTGTTCTATATTACACACGTCGATATGCGTTGTTGAGTCCTTGAAAGAAATAACTATGTCGTCGTTAGTCATGTTCTCTACCTCAACTATTCCAGTCTTGTCTGTTACAGTAGTAACACACTCATGTATAAGACAGTTACATATTAGTTGTTCAGTCACAAATATGTCACCGTCAGGATGTTCGATCGGGATGTTAATCAATCTAGATGAATTGGCAGGAATCGTTTCCTCGCGATTTGCTCTCCTACACTGATAACGGGACAATGGTATTCTAGCTAACTCAGTTATTAGCACATTGTTCTTCAGATCTATCTTACAGTTCTCTAATAGATCTAGGCCTATCAATCCATCAAAGTAATTATGAAACTTATAGATGAATAGTTTTATATTGGATTGATCGCCAAATTCAGCAAAGTGCGGTATAGTAATTGAATAGTCATGGGTGCTGGTAACGCGTGAATTTGTGACTTCGAAAGGATCAAAATCCTTTGGCACATGTGAAAAATAATTACATGTTGCTTCGGGACTTATGAATGATTGATTGGCCCCAGTATCGATAAGCAACTTCAGAGGAGGGTTCGATATTTGTATGAACCGCAATTCCTTTTTTGACTGTAAATTTAATTCTATTTTAGTTCTCTGTTGGAACGACCCGAAGGAAAATCCTGATCCTTCTGCTGAGAAGGCAGTTGCGCGGGCTCAATAGCCATTGAGTTCGATGGTATTATTGTCAGTGGCCTGAGGGTCGTCCTGTTGGTCACAGTAATACTCCGGAACGCTCTGGTAGCCGTAAAGGTTACCATAGTCAGTCTCTGGATAATCACCGTCAGGGTAGTAGTAGTCGTCAGGGTAGTAATAGTCAGAGTAGTCACCTACCTCATTGTAATTCATTTCCCTAGACTTAAAGTAATTAGTCGGGGGAGGATTGCCAAATTTACGCCAGTCATGTCCCTGGATAGTAGGGGGAAGAGCTTTCGACACAAAATGACTTACACCGCTCATGGGCTTTGGTCCTTGATGCTGCGGGGGTGCGTTCCTAGGAGGGAACCTAAAGCCGCTAGTCTGAGCGTTATAATTTGGAGGGGGTGCTCTAAACATCTGCTGCGTTCGTGAGGGTTGTAATGGCATGCGCTGTGGGGGATGAAACTGTAAAGCTGGACGCCAATGCTGCGGTTGCGGCTGCGGTTGCATCTGCGGTTGCATCTGCGGTTGCGGCTGCATTGGTACAGGCCTTTGGGCACCAAAATTAAACGCCTTCGGTACACTGAAATTATTAGGTGCTAGGTACGGTACCTTAGATGCTGTCTGCGTCGCTGGATTCCGGCTGGGTTCATTCCTATGTTGCAAATACATCACATTCAACTCCTCTTGTACAAATTCCAAAGCCTTTTCTATAGTAGGGGGTCTCATACACCGTATACGGGACCCTAGAGGTTCTTTCAAACCTCGCACGTAAGACTGCATAGTAAGTTTACGGTACAAATCTCGTTTCGCCTCCACGGTGGTAGGCACATGCTCATGCAGTGTCACATACGTCATTATCGTACTGAAAAGGGTTTGGCATCTGTCGTAAAATTCCTGCGGGGAATCATTTCCCTGTGTTAACAAAGACAAGTCATTGTACAGGGCGCTTTCGTCCCTCTGATCCGCAAAATTATTTATCAGAGCATTCCTAATCCCTGACCAATTATCTGGAATGCCATTAGCATTGATGGTCCTGGATGCTGGACCCGTTACTTTGTTAAGGATCCCGTTAATAAGACATAAATTGCTTAACTCGTTCCCAGGATCAGTAAGCATGAATTGCGTTACGAGTTGGTCACAGATTCTTATGAATCTAGTGAGGATATTAGGGTTCCCGTCAAATTCCGGGACCATGCGGAGTGCCTTATAGATGTGATCTGGTTCGTTAGCCATATTGTCTAAAATACTATCGTTACTTTCACTTAAAATTTCACTACTATCTAAATCTAAATTTCTATTATTATCTATTACGTTATCCCTACGATTCTGCCGTGAGGAGGCCGATTCCTCCTCTGATTTTCGTGGATGGAAAATGGTGGAAAAGGAGGCAACACTTATAGGAAAGTTTCAAAGCACTTACATTTGATTTTCTCCGTACACTGATTTTCAAGTGCGCCGCCGCCCGTGTGCTCGTAGATTCTGGATACGCCGATGAAGACTTGAAGGCCAAACAGGAGTCTGTTCGTCTGGAATCGATTTTTGAGTATTTCCTGGACGAATACCCACTGCTTCGACGTATCCTACCGCCTGCGCCAATTACGGAAGCCACAGACGACGGTTTTAAAAAAAACCAAAAACTTTTAAACTAATTTATTAAGTAAAGATATTACAATGATCGTAATTTATAACTAAAGAATCTACACTCGGTCGATGTGATTACCAAGTATAGAATGACGTGACCGGAACGCAGTTGGGGCACGTTGAGGGAAAGACGTCATTGCTGACTCTGCAGTCGACCGACACAATGGATGTTGCAACGCGAGCCACCGCTGCAGATTAGGTGCATAGTTCGTATGTAACACACACATACGCATTGTTTATTTATCTTTACACATTTATAATATAAATCCTAGTATACATATATAATAAGAATATAATAAGATCTCCAGAAATCCCAATTACTTAATATCTTTGACAGGCCTCAAGTTACTTCGTGACGAGATTCGGCTTCAAGCCCTTGGCTTTCCGCGAAGGTACAGAAGACCATCCCGTGGTTTCTTACGCAGTAAGGTTGAATAAGGTAGGACCGTACCTTAAATATTCAATACACACTTATACTTCTTCCAGTCGTAGACAAAAGATTGAAGCTAAGAGAAAATCAATCAACACTTTATTTCTAATAACATATTAGTTTAATAGTTTAAAATTTGACTTGTTTCGAATCTGAGTATCCCACAAATTACTTAGCCCCCCTGTATATGTATGTACAAGGTACCACTAAGTAACTTGCGTTATTTCTGAATGGCCTGGACTATTTCAGATAACAGTAGTGTTCGAGTCTCCGACAACACCAGAACACGAAATAGCCGAAGACCTAGCAGCTCATGGAGACTTCGTAAAGGACATTGCGTTTGAGGTCCAAGATCTGGATGCACTGGTTGAGAAGGCCAGGGAGCAAGGAGCTGAGGTGGTGAAAGATATCACCAGGGAGGAGGATGATGATGGAGAGCTTAGATATGCTGTGCTGCGGACCGTAAGATATCTATAAAAATATGTTTATGTCAACTTTTTTAAACTAACTTCAACTTTTATTTAGGACTAGCCCCGGCTTCACACGGTTGTATTATAGATAGATAAATAGATAGATAACTTCTTTATTGCACCATCAAAATTTGTAGTAACATATGAGCTTAAACACTAATAACTACATCTAAAGTGGCACAATCGGCGGCCTTATCGCTAAAAGCGATCTCTTCCAGGCAACCTTTGGATGGACAGGATCGGTTAATTTACTAAATTGATGGTTGCATAACTGATATGACAAAAATTTAAAAAGAATATTATAATTTAATTCTTTAATGCACAAATGAAAATACATACAAGAAAACTTAAAACTAGATAAATTATGGCACAGGCGAGCTTAACCCTAAAAAGAGTTCTCTTCCAGCAAACCTTATTGGGAGAGAGTCAAGTTAGAGCAGTGGGTACGTGTGCATATTTTTGCAGATAAAAATTATATTAAAGCTAATTAAAGTAATAATATTTAAATTATACTTAAGCTAACTTAACATAAACTATACAAACAGAGACTAAGTTAAGCAAAAAGAGCGTTTACATATACCTAATACTAACAGGGTAACAAAAATAAAAATAATACATTAAATTAATTTATTATGTATTAAACTTTCATCTTGAATTATATATATTAAAACAAACTGTTTCAAAATCCGTTTTAAAGATCTAACAGGCAGCGGGAGGAGAGTTTGTTTTATTGTACTATGTAGTGATGACTAAAAAACTAATTTGCAGATCTTGATCAATTTTTATATGGGACCATACAAAAAGCTTTCAAATAAAAAATGAAACATCAAGGGTCGGTACTTTGATGATTCATTTTTACAATTTGACGTAAAATGCCAGTACCATAAGAATAAATTAAGAACTTTGTTTTATTCTTGCCAGTAGTAGGTACCTACACCTGGATCGGTCTGCAGATCGGATAAACATTTGTCCCGAAATTCGGCGGGAATAGAGCATGCAACCTCATGCGTTACGTCGTAGGCAAACCAATTTTTAGTTTAAAACGAGATTCTTTTTTTTAAATTTATTATTTTCATTTCCAGTATGGAGATAATACACACACATTAATTGATCGTAAGAAGTACAAAGGAATATTTCTACCAGGATTCAAAGAGGCTGAACCAGATCTTGTTAGCAAACTATTGTAAGAACCTATTATATTTTTTTCGACATTATCTTTCTGACCGCAGCTTCGTCCGTGTTTTATGGGGCAAGGTAGCCTATAATTTTGTTGATCTAGTTTTAGAACTACATCTATCTATGCAAAATTTGCCGTGAAGTGGTAACAAACATTCTAATTTTCGTATTATAAAGTAGGTAACTACATCGCGCCTTAGTAAGTAGAAAAGTAGCATGTAATATTCTAGCCCTAGAACCACCTAAAAAATTCAAAATTTCAGATCCGTTTAGTAGTTTGGACGAGAAAAGGTAACAAACATCTATTAAGTATAGATAATTAAGTACTAGATAGATACGCCTAGGTACTACTTTTAGTTTAATTATAATAGCCTAAACATTTCTTTTATTTGTTAAGTACCTAACTAAGTAGTTAAATAGATAGCCTTGGTAATTAATTACCTATTATGTATTAGCTTTAGACAACCTTTTTTAACAATAAAGTTTTATTTTTATTATTATTATTATCTATGCATCCATATTTATAACCATCCAAACTTGCATTTATATTAAATTGATAACCAATATAACACAGTGTTTGAATCGAGAATTATATTTTATACATTATTTTGCAGGCCAGATACTCATTTACTTTACATAGACCACGTTGAAGGCAACATGGCCGATGGGACTCTAGAAGATTCGATCTCTTGGTATGAGAGGAACTTGAACATGCAAAGGTAACAACTATTTAGTTGATATTTATCATAATAAGTAGATTGGCATCAATTCAACCATATCAGAAACCTATTTTCTTTTAGCTGTACAAAAAAATACATTTGTCTGATTTTAGAGTCAGACAAATGTACATTTTTGTAAACAATTAAGTATATCTGTGATTTTTAATAAGGTTGCCTGGAAAAAATTTCTTTCAGCAATAAGCCGCCTGTTCTACTGTTTTATTATTTGATAAGGTTTAGATATAAGTAAATCTTTATTAACAACGAAAATTACAAGCAAGGAATAGAAAAATTACAACTAGTATTTACAATTGAAACCATTGAGCTAACTGCAGACGGTTGCAAACAGTCTAAAGGTAGCTCAATTGATCCATGTCAATACCAGTCGGAAGCGTCCCCAAGACACTGGCTGCATTACCACGCTGTATGGCAATGCTGATGCGCTGAGCCAGATATTCACCAGCTCTCGTGTCACGCGTCGCATCAACCAGACGCTCAGATATTTTTTTAAGTTAATTTAATTATTGTTTTAAATGTCAAAAAGGTACAATAAAGTGTTCATTCATTCATTCATTCAGTTGTCCTGGTACACCTTATGGTTTTTTGTAGGTTTTGGTGCGTGGATTACCAACATGATCTATCTCCGTGGTCCGGCATCGACGCTGGTTCGGTCATCAATAAAAACGAAACTGTTCTTGTAAGTTAATTTATATTCAATTAATTATTTATAAGCTGCGACCAGCGGCTTCACCCGAGTGGAAGTTTATTTGTTAAATATGGACTTAAGGGACTTTGCAAGCCGACGATCCTATCCCATCAGGTTGTCTAGCAGAGATCGCTCTTGAGCGATATGACGCCAATTGTAGTACCTATACATTATAAGATTTATGTAAAGACATTACAAACATTATATATTCTAAGTAAGTAGAATTGTTTCTTAGTTTATTTTATGTGTTCCATTAAGTATTTTTCTAACTTTTTTTTGTCAGCAATTTAGTGAAATAACTTAGGTGAAATGCCCACTCATTCAAAAGATAATCTAGGTTATATCGAAGAAATATCAAAAAAATCCTCCCTCAGTACGGGATGCACTACCAACTGCATCACGAAGCCAAGTCACCTAGTCCACTCATTCTGTCCTTGTCTTACTTGCAGCTGTCCCTGAATCAGGCTGCTAAAGGTCTCCGTCCATCGAGCAAAGCGAGCAACTTTGTAAAGGCGCTTGGTACATCTGGAGTTGAGCATGTCGCTTTGTATACCAACGATATTGTAGAGACGGTAATTATGAATTGATTTTACAGTTTTACTAATGACCTCCCTAGGTAGGTACTTTATGTCTGGCACAGTTTATTAATTATCAAGTGACAAGTGCACGTGACTTTATGATTTCCGATAATTAATTAGTCACGAAACATTTTAAACTAAGTTGCATTCCATGTTTCAAAGGTGACGGTACGATGACTTATTTTTAATTTAATTTCCTTTTAACTTCTTTTAACTTATTGTTTTCGAAACAAAACAGCTATATGAAATATAAATTTTAATGAGGAATAGTTATTTGTAGTCATACTTATTTGTAGAATACACAGTTTTAAACTTAGTATGGATTAAAAGGTTTATTTTATTTATAACATAGTCTTTAATCAAATCTTATTTCGAATATATTACAATTACATTATATTGAAGTAGTATGTAGCTTTACCGTAACGGTTGTGGCGTAAGGATAGACCTCTTCAGCTCAGCCAGAGGTGCAGCTTTGTAATAAACAACTTTTCTGCCTGCTAAGCGTAGTATTTATGACATACATACCCCCCTTTAAAGGAGTAGGCACTTCCAGCAGTGGAATTATTTATGCTGAAAAGAATAGCCATAACCCATAAGAAAGAATTATAAACTTACCTACATTAAACCTTATGATTACAGATCCAAGCGTTAAAGTCGCGCGGCGCCGAAATCGTCGCTTTTCCTCCCACTTACTACACCATCATTAAAGAAAAGCTGAAGGATAGTTCTCTGAAAGTCACTGAAAGCATCGACATACTTCAGGAGAACGATATTCTGATAGATTTCGACGAACGCGGGTACATGCTTCAAGCATTTACAAAGCATCTGCAAGCTCGGCCTACGGTCTTCATTGAAATTATACAGAGGAAGAATCATAGAGTAAGTAATATACTTCACTATCACTACATCACTACAAAGTTGCTTTCTCTGTCCCTACATCCCTATGTCCCTTTGTATGCTTAAATCTTCAAAACTACGCAACGGATTTTGATGCAGTTTTTTTACTACCGGTACTACCGAAGTAGACATAGTAATATACTGTTCTTCAAAGTCGTGAAAAGAAAAGTTACAGATAGACAGACATACTTTTGCTTTTATATTATTAGTAGGGATAGATAGGGTAGGTAGAGGGTAAAGTTCCACTTTTGATTTTCACAATGAGTTTTTTTTTCCAGGGCTTCGGTTTCCAGAACTACAAATGGGTCTTCGAAGCCATCGAACTCCTTGGAAAACAAAGTGAAGGAAAATAATACACAACCATAGAAGAAGGAATAATAATTATTCCTAATTCTGTGTACACAAACAAATGAATAACGTGTTTTTGTCGTTAAATTGTGTTCTCTTGGTAAATACCTAACCTGTAACTCACACATATTACATTATGGTTTACTAAATAAAGATTGATAACGAAATTTTCTTTAAAAATGTTACAACCTCCTTGTAGCAAAATCCTCTTTCGATGAATTTCTTTAGAATAAATGTACAGACCGCATTTTTATTCATAACCTACGGTTTTGTACAGTCGCTGACCAAGAATAAACCAAGTTTTTTTCTATTTTATGGCAATATAAATTTATCAAACAGACCAATCAACGGCCATGGAAAATTCTCGTAAACAGATAAAATTGCACAACATTTAGAAATACCAGGCAATGTAAATGAAGTGGACACTGCCGGATCCAAAGCTCTACTAAAACGTGGGGTAGAGTCTCTCGGTTTATATCTGTGTAGGCATGCGCTGCGCAGGAGTTCGCAAATAAGTATTGTTTCAACACGACTTGGTTTTGATTGAGACGTTTTTTTGTCGGTGAGTGTACCGATTTCCTTTATGTATGGCATTATAATTTTATTATTAAATAAATATATGTTTTTAATTACGCTTTGTTTTGTTTTTTTTCTTTATGAATAAAATGGTAAAATTAACTTACCTATTCGTAAAATCGTTACGTACAGAGCTTTTTGGATTGATAGTTAAATTTAGGGTTCATTTAGGTACTGTTTTACCATACCGTAACCTAATGACTAGATGCACATTTAATATTTCCGAAATGACTACACCTAAATATCTCCAAATGACAACCTATGTGGTGTAGCGGGCGAAAGTCCAGCAGCGACGCAGGAGGTTGCGGGTTCGATTCCCGCCTCAGGACAAGTGTTTGCACGATCTACAGAGCGTCCAGTGCTCTAGGCGTTTTCTACGTATTATTAAAATATCTACGAAAGTAAATATATTAAGTATTTCAATTATCTAGTACTCATAACACATGCTCTGCTTAGTTTGGAACTAGATAATGCTGTGTGTCCAGTTTTATTATTATTAATTGATAATATATAATATCACTCTATTAAAAAAAACCGCATTCAAATCCGTTGCGTAGTTTTAAAGATTTAAGCATACAAAGGGGCAGAGAAAGCAACTTTGTTTTATACTATGTAGTGATTTAATAGTAGGTAAGTGTATTCCGTATGTAAAAGTTACCTATGTCATGAATTTGTGCTATGTCCTAGGTTCTATGACGATACATTACGCGACGCCTCCCCGTTTCTGTGCTACGAGTGTTTTAATATCAGGTTTTACAAGTAATTTACATTTTGTTTATCGTCGTGGACAGTGGCTTGTGTTATTCTATAAAGTAGGTAATCATTTTGTAAAGGAATATAATTTAATAATACAAAACCAAAGGTCGGTACTAATTATGTAAAGAATAGGAAAAAAGTATGTAACTAGGCGAATAATGCTGGAAAGCGGAACGCGTTTAAATCTTTTGTGGGAGAAATTAGTTTGGGAGTCAGAGTAGGTAAGTACGTATCTATTACAGGTTACATGGTTTGAAAAAATATTTATTTATACTTACAGGCGTAAAAACCCACTAAAATACTAAAAAAACATATAATTTTATGTCTTGTCTAGGTAGGGTTATCTTTATGAACAAAGATAATTTCAATCAGAATAGATACGAATCAGAACTAGTGTAAAAAGAGTATCTACTAGTAGATATTTACAATTGAAACAATTGAACAAACTGCAGATCTTTTCAAACAATCTTGAGGTTGCTTATCTGATGCGTAGGTTATTATTTTGGGGGCTTGGCACTATAACATTAGGTCTAGATCATATTGGAGAGTCAAACTGCGTCATAGCAATATTAAAGGTAAATAACATTAAAATAATTGGTGTTAATTATGTGGGACGAATCGATCTTTCGTTCAACAATATCGACAAAGTGAAATATATTCTTTAGCATATAATTAAGTATAACAATGTATAAATCACATCTTATTCGTAAATGTCACCGAACTTAATAACAAAAATGTTTATAAGCATGGAAATAAATAGTGGCTATGATTACGCAAACACTTGTGCATATTATTATAATTTTTACTTAGGCATGTGTTAATATTATTCAGATTTGTTCTTATATTTTTTATTATATTTATAGTATGTAATTTTTTATAGTAGCGCCCCGCGGCTCCGCCCGCATGGAAATGTATTTATCAAATTTCAGAAATTTACAGCACGCACGTTTCGTAAAAATAAAAAAAAATGTATTATTTGCTTTGCAGTTTATTTATACTTACCGACTTTTGAGTGAATCAAACCAAGGAATAATATTTTTCCATACAAACTTTAGCACACTATTTATCAAAGTTTAGAAGTTCCAATTTTTTTACAGCTAAAGGAGATCACCCAGATTGGGCTAAAATTTATTTTGCCGGCCAACAAAAAAAAAAGGTTGATTTGAATAGAACTCAGCATCACAAACATTTTTTATTATTACACCAAAGTTCTAAGTCCATTCCCTGATATTGTCCTCCGAGTTCAATGATGAACCTACCAGTTGCCTGTAAATGTTCTGCATAATAACTACGTGCCTGTTTGAGTTGGTATATACCAAGGGCAAATAAAATAAGTTCTTCTTCCGTTAACATCATCATCATCATCATCATCAGCCTATATTAGTCCACTGTTGGACATAGGCCACCCCTAATGAGCGCAATAGCGCCCTGTCTTCAGCTTGACGCATCCAGCATCTGCCAGCAGTCTTTGCGGTAAAACATTGCGATATGGATAACGAGAAGACTCGACGAAGTTTTCCAAACGGATCCTCCTCTTGGCTCCCTTCTCGAAATTGTTTTTACCCAACTGCATAATCTGCCCAAGGTAAGTACTCGGAAACGATTTCGAGAAGGTGGCCTTCTACGACTACCGGTCCCGGATCAATTTGGCAATTGGTCATGACTTTGGTTTTTTCCAAATTCATGCCAAGACCGATGCGTCGCGAGGTTGATGCTAGGCCGTCCAGCATGTGGGTCAGCTCCTCTAGTGACTCCGCCATTAAGACTATGTCATCAGCGAATCGTAGGTTTAAGATGTAATTGCCGTTTATGTTTATGCCCTTACCTTTCCAGTCCAGAGTCTTAAGCATATCTTCCAATGCGCTCGTGAACAGTTTCGGGGATATGACATCCCCCTGCCTCACTCCTTTGCGCAATTGGATGGGTTTAGACTGCTGGCCCTGTACTTGGACACTCATAGTGGCGGCTTTGTAGAGACACCTCATCACCTCTATATAACGATAGTCTACTTGGCATCGCTGGCTGTAAGGATTCTAGAACAGCCCAGGTTTCGACGGAGTCAAAGGCCTTTTCATAGTCCACAAAAGCGAGACACAGGGGCTGATTATACTCTTCGGACTTCTGTATAATCTGCCGAACTGTGTGAATGTGGTCTATGGTGTCATATCCTCCGCGGAACCCGGCCTGTTCCGGTGGCTGAAACTCGTCGAGTCTCCTGGCGAGACGATTCGTGATCGCTCGCGAGAATAGCTTATAGACGTGGCTCAGGAGTGTGATGGGTCTATAGTTTTTAAGGAGGGTTTTATCGCCGTTCTTAAAAAAGAGCACCACCAAACTCCCGCTCCACGCCTTAGGAGTTCTCCCACTGTGAAGGACGGTATTAAAGAGTTTCTGTAGCTTCTGTATAACGGGGGCTCCTCCTGCCTTCAGAAGCTCTGAAGTAATACGGTCTTAAAAAAACAAAACTAAAACTTCTCGGTGCCCGCCATGATTTGGATTGGATTAGGTCGGAGCATGGACTTCATCAGACGGTTTCTTTCAAGCTTTAAGTTGATATTCAGAGTGCCTCGGAGCATTCGGTGATCAGATCCGGTATTGAACCTGTTGATCACTGAGACATCTCTGAATATGTGCTTGCTATCCGTCATGATAAAGTCGATCTAATTTTTTGTCACGGTGTCGGGGCTTTACCATGTCCACTTCCGCTGGGGCTGTTTCTTAAAGAAGGAGTTCATTAAGAACAGCCCCTCTTTCTCAAAGAAGTTGACAAGCATTTGCCCCCTGTGATTCCTAACTCCATAACCATGCGGGCCTATTCGGGATACGTTGCCAGTCTGGATTCTCACCTTGCCGTTAAAGTCCCCCATAACAACGTTGAAGTGAGGCTTAGTGGTGTTGTGTAAGGCTTTGGATATGTCATCGTACATATCCTCCACTTCATCATCCGGGTGTGCCGAGGTCGGTGCGTAGACCTGAATTACCTTCATGCTATACCGCTTAGATAGCCAAAGGATCAGGTACGCTACCCTGGTTGACACACTGGAGATTTCTTGAACGTTGCTAGAGAGGGCCTTATTGACGAAGAAACCTACGCCACCCTGGGATGTTTTATCATCCTCACGAAAGTAGAGAAGATGGCCTGAGTCTAGGGTTACGGTGTCCTCCCCCTCTCTACGGACTTCACATAACCCGAGAACATGCCATTTAATGTTCTCTAACTCCACTTCCAACTGCGCTAGATGATGGTCAAGCCTCAGAGTGCGTCCGTTGTACGTTACCAGGATCAGTTTAGGAATTGTGTGGTAGCCTGCAGGCCGGTGATTCTTAGCACCCCCTGCCCCGCCGTTACCATGGCCACTACCATAGCCAGGAATAGCGAGGCGGCCGGGTCGGGCCTTTTTTATATGTAACTTGCACATTATTACAAGAAATATAATAAAAATTAGGTTTTACTACACAAATATAATGGATGTTTTGAGTTAGAATATTATCTCACAGACTTGACTTACAGCTTTAGTCTAGTAATAAAAAGTGTTCATTTTGTTACACTCTATTATAATATTAAGTTTAAATCAGGTGGCCGGCACTTTCAAAATTAGCCCAAAAATGTATGGGAGCTGGGTGATCTCCTTTGTCTTTTTTTAGGACCTCAACTATCTAATTACCAAGTTTCATTTCAATAATTTAAGTAGTTACGGAGATTACTTATAACAAACATGCACACAGACTTTCAATTTATTATAATAGTAAGATAGTAAGACAAGATAGTAAGATTTACCACCGTGCTTCGTGTTCATCTTACGGCTGTCTGGAAGAGATCATTCATTCACTATAAAAACCATGCGAACAGGAATCAATAAAATATTTAAAGGCGGTATGGACTGCCTTCATCATCATCATCAGCCTATATTAGTCCACTGCTGGACATAAGCCTCCCCTAATGAGCGCTATAGTGCCCTGTCTTCAACTTGACTTCAGCTTGCCCTATCGGAGTTGACTTTTTTCCCTTGCAAGAAGATATCCAAATTTCAAAAAAAATAGTATTCTGTTGAAAAAGTAAACATCTAACAAAATTTCTCGTAAGATCTGCGCAAAAGCGAGTGTAAACACAGCCTTAAATCAAGCTTGTTTACAACAAGCCACATTAAAAAGCAGAAATCTGGTTTAATATAAAACCAATCTCCATATATTTGTGATACAGTATAATTTGAAAAAGCAAAGATTGTGAACCTATCGTGTTGAAAACGGAATAAAATTAATTTAAAAAGTATAGAGGTAGATACTTCAAGGGAAGGAGCGTGAGGCATAGAGTAAAAAAGTATATGTGATTTAGACTTAAAACTCATTAAAATGGTAAGTGAAAAATCCAAATTTGAAAAAAATGGTTTCCATTTTTCTATGATTGTGTACTAATGTGTAAACTCATGATAGCCTATTCTTTTATTTGTGAATATTTAGTATAGGTACAATAGGTCGATATTTATTTTATTAGAAAAGAAAAATTACCTCATAACAAGTAATTAATAGAAACAAATATCTGTAATGGCACTAGAGTTGAGAAGTTCGCAAAGATTTCCGATGAGGTGGTAACTTGGATTTGTGGCTCAGTTGGTTAGCGCATTCCCGTACTTACTACCTACTGAGGGAGAGTCGATCCGAAATCGAAAATGATTACGATGTTATTTCATATTTTAAATACAAATCTGTGAAAAGAAATACACACATATATTATGAATTAGGTCCAATTATAGACAAATTAGTTTGAAACAAAAAAAATATTTTCAGACTTCTTACACGGACAAAGGAAGAAAACCAGCTAACGGAAAATTTGTAGCGTTTGACCATCTTACGTTCTGGGTTTCGAATGCTAAACAGGTCAGTTCAAATTTAACCGTAAACTTAATTACCAGCAAAAGTAACAATTTGTTTATTATGTTGCATAATTCAAACGAATAGGTAAGTAATATTTCTAGGTAGGTATTTATCAAGAATTTTATAATATATTAACTACATTAAATGTAGTAAAAATTACTAAATTTTAGTAATTTTTTTAGGCAAAATATAAAAAAACCAGTTTTTGGATAGGTAAATTTAACAAGGCACTGCTAATTAAGTTATGTAGCGAATTTTTAATATCTCTCTATTCTAAGCAATCAAAGCACAGGAACAGCTAATAATACAGCCGAATTGGGAATCTCCTTTTTTTAAGTGTATTAAAAATGGCCAATCCTCATTGGATGCTATGGAAAGAATATCCTGCCCTGCAGGTCTACCTTGCAAACCAGATTTTCGGATATTTAAATAATGCATTTTACTCAGCCCAAATCCTAATCCATGCACTGAAATAGTTGGAGAAATGAAAAAAATACATATAACATAAAAAGTCACCCAGATTATGTTTTCACGATATTTTAATTTTTAGGCAGCCAGTTACTACGTGACCAGATTTGGATTCGAACCTCTGGCATTTAAAGGGCTCGAAACAGGTTCCAGAAAAGAAACATCACACGCTGTTAGACTTAATAAGGTAATTAATAAAATATAATATTAGAGTTGAATCTATATGCTTGTTTTCTCTTGTCAGACATTCAACCGAACTTCATATACCTATAAATACATTACAATATTGGGTGCTGACAATATATTATGCATGTATGTATATGTATAGCTGCTGCTGTAAACTGACGACCGATGATGTGGCGTGGCGGTTGAAGGTCCGCCTGCGACGTAGGAGGTCGCGGGTTTGATTCCCGCCTCGGAATAAATTTGTGTACCTACGATCTGTAGAAATAATTTAACACAAACTCTACTTAGCTTGGGGCTAGATGATGCTGTGTGAAATATCCAGAATTATTGTTGGTATCTACTCATTTACTGTTGAAAAAATTTTAAACTGTCGCAAACAATTTAGTGATGTGCTATCACTAAATTGTTTGCGACAAGACAAGTTGGAAAGATCCATATCAATACCAGTTGTCGTGTCTTCAAATTGCTGGCTTTGCCTGGCCCCATTTCTTACTTCAGATACTCACCATTTCTTACTTCAGATACTCACCATTTCTTGGTCTAGACACTCACCATTTCTTGGTCTAGACACTCACCATTTCTTGATTCAGATACTCACCATTTCTTGGTTCAGATACTCACCATTTCTTGGTTTAACAGATAATCTTCGTGTTCCAAGCTCAATACGAACCAGAAGAAACCGAATTCTCAAACGAAGTAGCTTATCACGGAGACTTCGTGAAGGATGTAGCATTCCAAGTGGAGAATCTGGACTTTATTGTGGAGTACGCGAGGAAGCAAGGTGCTGTGGTGGTGAAAGATTTGTGGGAGGAGAGAGATGAGCACGGTGTTGTTAGGATGGCGGTGCTGAAGACGGTAAGATACTAAAATGAACATAAAATTCGTAAAATATTCAACAACCGCATAAAAAAATGCTAGTTTAGGTTTATATTATAAAATCACGTTTGCAGTAATATTTATTTTTAACAAATAAGACAGGAAATCACAGTATAATCAAAATAAATAAGTACCTACTTACTACAGAAGATCGATTACGTTGAAAGTAGAAAATATAAAAAAGCTTTTTTTATTTTCTCGCTCGACCGATGCGGATTCTGTTTAGTACCTACCTAACCTACCTAATTTATTTATTTTTCTAGTATGGAGACAATACGCACACATTGGTAGATCGAACGAAGTACACGGGTCCCTTCCTGCCAGGATATCAACTTCTGAAGAAAGACCCTATCAACTCCTTCCTGTAAGTATCTGCCTTACACTGTACCTACTCGTACCTACATGTTTCCAGGTTACAGGGTTCCGTACTAAAGGGTAAAACAGGACCTTTATTTTTATTTTTTAGCCTATATTTTATGTCGTGTCCAAGAGTCGTGTAAGGTCTAAAGGAAATAAAGCTCTATGATTTTGATCCTATTACTAAGACCTCGATGACCGTCCGTCTGTTTGTCCGTTATTTACCAGGTTGTATCTCTAAAAAACAGAATAAAATACATATTTAAGGGGGCACCCATATAACAGACATGATTTTTTTGCAGTTTTTATAGATACGGAACGCTTAGTGTACCTACGATAATGCGAAGTTTTTTGTAGAAATTGTTATTAGAGTGAGTGGGGGGAAGATGAAAAAGGGGTAAGACAAAAAGTCTTCCATAACACCAGATTTATAGTACTTATTGGAGTGCTGACTACATCGTTAGGGCCACAAATTCAATACGTTACACACCTCAGTCAGCGGTTGCCGATGAGAACGCCTGGTTGTGTGTAAAGTGCAATTTTCTAAGACAGTGTATTTTTCAGGATTCACAAAAGTGATTTCATCTTGCCCCGTGTCTTGTAAATTGAATTACAAGGCAGGTACGAGTGTTTAATTGAAACATCTGCGTATTATTTTTCGTAGACATTTATGTAATTACTTCTAAATCTATCTATTTCTCGTATTTTAGAATTTATTTCAACTTTTTATCTTTCCCCATTTAGATTTAACGGGGTAAGACGAACATATCAAAGTTTTCTTATTGACCCTTTTTCAGGTTTCATACTAAAAGCCAGAGGTCCTCAAACTGTATCTTTGTGTAGGTTTCAGCAAGAAAAATAAGAAATAAGCAAAAAATGCTGAAAGTAGTAAAATAAAAAAAAACAAGAATAGGTATGCTAAAAAATGGGAAATAAAAATAGAAATCCAATAGAAAAAGAAAATACTTACGTTAAAAATTACAAAAGTAAAAAATAAACAATTATTTTATGGTGATGAAAAAGAATATTCATATAGGTTTCATGTGAAATAAAAAAAGTTTTCAGTTTTTATTTGATTTTTCATTACAAGATAATATTTTTTTCTTCAGTCAAATCTTATGCAAATTGGCTGCAAAGTTTGAGAATCTCTGCTTCAATCTTCCCCCAGTGGGGTAAGTTCGGAATATATATTTTTTTAAATTTGCTATATCTTTGTTAAAAATAGGTATTTTGGCACTACAGTCAGTTACAACTTTTTAAATTACTTAACGCTATAGACTAAGGACCATAAACTTTGCCTAAGACCTGCCTAAGACACGTTTTAACGATTTAAGATTTTTATTCGATCTTACCCCGTCACCTTTTCATCTTCCCCCTGTTTCAATTAAGTAAAAAATATATTTTTAATTACAGTTTTCTACTTTTTGGACAGCTTTTCCAGGCTGTTATTGACATATTATAAAAATCTAGTCTTTACCCTTTAATTATGTCTAATTTACTTTTAGCTAAAGTCAATATCTATTCTTCTACAAGGATTCAAAAACAACACTGATCATCTCATCAAAAAACCGTTCGATCTTGCCCCCACTCACTCTATTTTATTTATTTTATAGCATCGGAAAAGTGAGCAGCCTCGTCTTGCCATGGAATTCGATGTTTTCTTACTGCTTTATTCTTCCAGGCCAAAAGTGGAGATAAACTTCATAGACCATGTGGTTGGTAACCAGCCTGACAACGAAATGGAAGGAGTGGCTTCATGGTATGAGAGATGCCTGCAGTTTCACAGGTATGTGGTACTAGGTATTTAGGTACCGAATAAACAGATATCGCTCTTAGCGATAAAGCCGCCCATTGTGCAACTATTTTAGTGTTAGTGTTTTTGTTCTGTTTTTCTTTACTGTGATGTGCAATAAAGATAATTTGTAGTGTATTGTAATAAAATTCCATTTAATTATTTTGAAATCACGAGATTTAAACATAATCATCTCGGGATTATAGAGGTATTATCAACTCTATGTTTCTTCCACACTCGAACTTTAGGTAAATACGCTCAGGCAATTCCGATCACTGGCACATCACACTTCTCTACATAGTATAGGTATAAACAACGATTTATATATTGAATTGAATACACGGTGTAAAAGACGACTGTCAAAAACGAAGGGGGTGACGTAGCACCTCTTTTCGTAAATATGCTCAGGCAATTCCGATCACTGCAAATCATACTTCTTTACATACTATATATCTATGTATACAGTGTGTAAAAGACGACTATGCAAAATCGGGGTGGCGTATCACCTGTGGTAGTAGGTACCCCTCTTTGTTTAGGGGAAAACAAAGAGGGCCTTCGTATATTTACCTAATATGGGGTAGGTAAATATGCTCAGCCAATTCCGATCACTAGTGATGCGATATGTTTCAGATTCTGGTCAGTAGACGACAAGCAGGTATGTACGGAATACTCAGCGCTGCGCTCCATAGTGATGGCGAACTGGGAAGAGACTGTGAAGATGCCGATCAACGAACCAGCCCCGGGCAAGAAGAAGAGTCAGATACAGGAGTATGTGGAGTACCATGGAGGAGCTGGGGTGCAGCATATAGCGATCAATACTGAGGATATTATCACTGCTGTAAGTTTTTGAAGAGTTTTTGTTATTGGTTTATAGTAAACTAGCGACCCGTCCCGGCTTCGCACGGTTTTATTATACGTATAAACCTTCCTCTTGAATCACTCTATTTATTAAAAAATCCGCATGAAAATCCGTTGCGTACCTAGTTTTAAAGATTTAAGCATACATAGGGATATAGGGACAGAGAAAGCGACTTTGTTTGATTGAAGAGGAAGGTTTATACGTATAATAAACCCGTGCGAAGCCGGGGCGGGTCGCTAGTAAGAAATAAAAAATAGAATGGTCTAGACTAGATGCCCATCCCAGAATGGTCTAGTGCCTAGGTACCCCGTATTAAGGGAGGCCTATGTCCAGCTATGGACTATTATAGGCTGATGATGACGATGTTTCTATATTATAAACGTTTTCAGATCAAGAACCTCCGTTCCCGAGGAGTAGAATTCCTCTCCATCCCTTCAAAATACTACAAGCTCATCCGAGAACAGCTGGCTCACAGCAAAGTGAAGGTCGCGGAAAGTATCGACATGTTGGAACAGCTGAATATACTGATAGACTACGACGACAATGGTTATCTGCTGCAGATATTTACTAAGAACACGCAGGATAGGCCTACTTTGTTTTTGGAGGTTATACAGAGGAGGAACCATAACGTGAGTATCTACACACTGTTATCTTGTAGTATTTCTCTCCATTGAGTTTTGACAACTGATGTAGCGCGGTTTGCGAATGTCCACCCGAAACTCGCAACAACAGTTTTGTACATTTTTTGTACCTACACTACGAATAAATAAATATTAAAGTACTTATACGTATTCGTAGATTTTACAATTCTGTTACATTCTATTTTTTAGGCTAAACAAATTTAAATAGCCTGCCATTTTCTGTTAATACTTACATATACATAGCAACACAAGCAAAACAGAGCACTATGGCGCTCATTAGGGGAGACCTATGTCCAGCAGTGGACTAGAACCTATAGGTTAAATATGACTTAAAAACACTCAACACATATTTTTCATATTTTCTTTCACGACCTCAGTAAGTTTCTTTATCATCATCAGCATCAACCTATATAAGTCCACTGATGGACAAAGGCCTCCCCTAATGAGCGCCATAGCGCCCTGTCTTCAAGATCTTAGCACCAACTAAATTTGTAATTTTTCAGGGATTCGGAGCTGGAAACTTCAAGACACTTTTCGAATCAATCGAGCTGGAGCAAGAAAAACGTGGAAACTTATAATACCTACCTATGCATCGTTGATCTGAATTTTAAAAACGTAAATTCCCACTTCAAACTTCAGTAGGTTAGAAAATAGGACTGCGGAACCGTGGTCCCACTAGCAGCATAAGTTTGTCAAAAAAAATCTACCTGAGCCAAAAAAGAAGAAATATCTTATCTAATTAGAGGGCTGATACGATATTTATCATTCGTTGGGCATTTGGCTATCAAATGCCTCAATTCTCTCGTTCCATAACTAACCTAAGAAATAGATTTTAAGTCTGTGTACTTGTCTTTGAAATTTGAATGTTTTAGCTTCAGTTAATGTATACAGTTAAGTTCATTAAGGATCTATCTACTCTAAAAACGTTGCAAATATTTTTATAACTTTCTTTCTCTTTAATTTGATTGTGTCAACTATAGTCGCTCTTTAGGCTTAAGGTCTTTAGAATAAATAAGCTTTATAAACACTTGATATGACTTTTTAATACATCACTACTTATTATAAAACAAAGTCTATTCCTGCTGTCCTTCTCTATGTTAAAATCTTTACGCAACAGATTTTGATGCGGTTTTTTTAATAAAAAGAGTGTTCAAGAAGGTTTATAATATCACTACATAGTATAAAATAAAGTCGCTTTCTCCGTCCCTATGTCATTATGTCCCATTGAACGCTTAAATCTTTAAAACTACGCAACGGATTTCGATGCGGTTTTTTTTATAGATAGAGTGATTCAAGAGGAAGGTTTATACGTATAATATAACCGTGCGAAGCCGGGGCGGGTCGCTCGTGTAGCTATAAAGTGCGAAGTCGGGGCGGGTCGCTAGTTTTAAATATAAGAAATAAAAAGTATTTTTATGTTTATTCTTTTATTTTACCTTTAATTAACATTAACACCGAATGGAGCTCGATTCGTGTGCGAATATTTACAAAAAAACCGTAGACATTTTTAAGAAATGCACATTTAAAATGTAGAAGCGTAGTTATATAAAAAAATATTCATAAAACAGCACCAAATTATATAAAATAATAGAGAGAGGTGACCTTAAGAATGTATTGTTTCATTCGTTTTTATCTTTTTTATAAGTATGTAAGCTATAGTCAACTGTTTTTCATAATTAGGTAATCAAACACAAAAACCTGGGTACTCACTGGTTTTTTAAGTAGTGTTTCTTTAATCAATTACGTTATTTTGATTTACCCATATTATTATGATAAGCAAGGAAATAAAAAAAATCTGTAGTTGTTTTTAAGTAAAACAATTAAATAGATTTAACATACTTTAGAATTTTACATAGCTTCAGTGCTTCTAGATCTTTTATAGATTTGGATTCTTTTCTAAATTCAAATTGCAAAAACCATCCCTATTATACATGACATGAAAATGGCTTTCAAGTGTCAATGCGTTACGCAAAAACTAACCATCCTTTACTTGACATATACCTTTCTAATATCAATACAATACGCAACAACCATCTATCTTCATGTCCTGTTTATAGGAATACATGTCATGATAATGGTTTTCAAATGTCAATATATTACGGAAAGACTTTAGATTCATATTTGAATATTATGATTTAAAGGTCTACTAGATTTTACATCTGTGTCATTTACAATATGTTATAAGCGTTTACGTATTGATACGTTTAATACTTGTCAATATTATTTTATGTAAATTAAATTATGCACAATTACGCACTACGGTCGCCTCTCGATGTAAACAGAACTAAGACATAACAAACATATAATTTACATAAATATTTGTAATAACATCACATAGATACAAAATACAATTTGTATAATTGCTCACCCAGGCGGCGCTATCAATTAATCACAAATAATTACAATTTTAAGGCTGGCTCTGGTATATTTTTAAGTAGTTAGCCCAAAATACTCAAACGCATCTCAGATTATAATTTAAGCACGACTTAAATGACGAATTTTCAACCATCTTTAAAATGGAGGAGGTTCTAAATTATACTTTATTTTTAGAGTGTAACATAAACTTTTTATAGGTAAAACGATTTTGAAGATTCTTTTTTTTATTTGAAAGCTGATGCTTGTCGTATGAATAAATGTATATTTGATAAAGATCAGTGACCAGTAGTCGTTTTTGAGTGATTATTAATTTAATGAGTGAAATGAAAATCGTTTGTTAGTTTTTGTAAAAACGTTCAACTTGAGAAACATTACTTAATTTATTAACTGGCAAAAAACCTTGAGTTGCTCTAAGTCGCGTTTAAGTATTCGGGAGTAAAAGGCATTTTACTGTAAATGCCAAACTTCGTTACTATTAATATGCAGTGTCAAATAAACCTAATCTACTGTAGTTATTATATGCTTGATATTGTGACCCCCTCTTTATCATCATAGTCATTGTGACGTCAGATTTTGGCTTGACGTGGTATAAGTATCATTTTTCACATGCTTTTTAAATATTTATATCACAAAGAACTTATACATTTGAACCCTTAGTAATCATTTCAAACCGGAATGAATGCGGCCGACTATGGCATTGTAGATTATACATGAAAATGGCTTTCAAATGTCAATACTTTAATCAAAAACTACCCATCCAATACATGACATGTTATGGCTTTCAAATGTCAATGCAAAACCACCCATCTTATACATGACATGTAAATGGTTTTCAAATGTCAATGCATTACGCACAAACTATCCATCTTCATGTCCTGTAAATAGGAATACATGTCATGAAAATGGCTTTTAAATGTCAATATATTACGGAAATACATAAGATTCACATTTGAAAACCAGTTCATGGCCTTCGTAATTTTGAGTTGTATGGATAGGGAAGCTCGAAGGCCATGGCATGAAAATGGCTTTTAAATGTGTTGTCATTTTTTATCATTGATCAAAAATGACAAACTGGTCTAGTATTGATCCTTAGATGTGTTTCAAATAGTCAATACATCCTGAAAACAAATTGTAGGTCTACGATTTAGATTTACTAAGGGCCTAACATATTGTGGTGCCATTGTTATGGTTCAAATGGATAACACCTACGAATTAAGTTTGCCAAGCTTGATATAAATATAGGAGGTTCTCAATTCATGTTTTTTTTAAACTAGGTCCGAATCTAAAACCTACATAGCCCAAAGTATCATGAATTTCTGGTTACACATAAAATTTATAATTATCATAATTAAAAACCCTAGCTTGATCCTAATCTCGGCGAGAGATAAATATACTTGTTTTCACGTATAAACGAATTTTCATATTTTTATTATGTTTATATATTTTTAGTCAGAAAACGCAGAAATCATAAAAAAGCAATTTTCAAAATGATTTGTTATATTTTTCAATTAAATCATGATTTTTATCGTGATATATCTACAATAGAATTTTAAATAACTGTCATGTCAGATCTACTCCGAATTTCGGGTTTCCACTCCGAAATTTTATCCGAAAACTGTCGTAATTTAATAATATATAATTCTAAACAAGTATACTGTCCATCGCTGCGTCACGATCCTATGTTTCTTTATCAGGCTCTAGGTCGCCCGGGTCTACCATTTCGAAGTCGCGATCCGTCGACGAACGCTGACTGTTTTCGGAGTCCGATTCCGAAGCTGTAGTCTTCTCTTGCGGGGTTTCTTCACTAGATCTGTCAAAATAATTATGAATATTTAGTTATGATCGGATATTCGATTGCATATTCACGTAGAGTAAAAATAAAACAAACCTAAAGCTCTGTTTTAGTTATATTTAGAAAGCTATGCAAAGTGTTCAAATCACACCGAAACAATGAACTATTTCATATTTTATTGGATATGGGCCTTGATCCAACTTCGTAGCGAGAGTCTCTTGAGATAAACGAGGTTAACATCATGTGGTATGGTGACATCAGCAAGCACCGGCCATCTTTCTAACCGGTCTATCAGTACAATATCAGGCTTATTTGCAATAATAGTCCTGTCTGTAATGATAGAGCGGTCCCAATAGAGCGCCGGTGTCTACTTATAGTATGGAACTTCAGGACCAGTAAGGCCGCATCGGAAAGCAAGTTGTTGATGTATAATTTTGGCTACTTTGTTGTGTCTGTGTAAGTACCGAGAGTTAGCAAGGTGCGAACAACCCGACAACAAGAGCATTTATTATTTATACATAGAAATCACCCAGAACCATAAGAATAGACAAAAACAGAGTAGAAGGGAAACTTCGCTCCGAACGCGCTCAAGGTCACGATATTAGCCTACGCGACACGTTAAACGTGTAGTAGGGCTGTCACAGCCGGCGACACCGCACGCGGATTTTAATATTTGTGTAGGTTAGGTACCTACCTCTATAATATGACGTCACGGTCAAGTTATTGTGGTGTGATCGGTTGTAATAATAACTCAAAAACGAAGACAAACATAAGTTTTTTTTAGATTGCTTAGTGATAATGATAACGCATAACCTATGTAAGTAATATTTTCTAAATATTATTTTTTTTGTAGGTTCCTATCTAACTAATTGGGTAGGTACCTAATCAAAGGAACGTTTACATCGGTCGTTGACCTTTTCTCACTCGCCTCGCCTCGCACGGCGGTACAGTGCTGTAGCAACCCTGGCAAAACGCCTGGACGACAGAGGGGCGTAACGAGGTGAAGGGGGAAGTAGGTATATAAATGGCGGCGTTTGGGACTAGATCAAAGAAGAGTCCCTTCTACCCAGTTATTATTTAATCTTATGCCAGAACCCCGGAACAAATGTAATGTATGTAAAAGTAACATACTTAGTTTCCCCGCAGGTTTCTTCGATCACTGCATCCGTGGTGTCACCGGTGTCTTGAGTCGTCGTCGTCTCCTCGACCAGAGGTTTCTCCGCTTCGTCATCTGACAGCTTGTCTTTCTTACGCTTCTTCTTGTTTTTAGACGATTTGTCGGAGTCGGGGCCCGGACCGCGGTATTCGTACTGGAAATAAATATTTTGATATTTATCCATTTGGTTTTTAAAGTATTACAGTGTGTGAGGAAATTTACTTAAATGAAATTATTTTTTGAATTACTTTTTTTGGATAATTATCACATATGAAATGGGGGTGTTAAAAGAGTGTGAGTGAGATTTTTATGGGGAAATAAAATAATAAATAAACACAAACTATTGGATGATAAAAATAATGCTAAATAGCTAATACAAATTAAATTATGATTTAAATCACTACATACATAGTACATATAAAGAGTAGCTTCCCGCTGTCTGTCCGTATGTATGCTTATTTATTTATTTATTTATTTATTTATTTATGGCTTGCCAATTATGCTTAGATCTATAAAACTAACGCAATGGATTTTATAGATAGATTGATGTAAGAGGAATGTTTATATGTATAATACACCCTTGCGAAGCCGGGGCGTGTCGCTAGTGTATACTAAAACAACACACAACGACGAGACAGACGATCAGGACTCTGAGCACGGTCAGAGCTATAGTTACTACTCTAGATAGTAGTATATAGGTATAAGTACTTTGTAGAGCGGCCAGAAGGAAGCCAAGAAGCCGACGTCCTCTGTAAGGTTCGGCAGGAGCCACAGATAGTGGCGGGAGAGAGTCACCATCCACACGAGACAGAAGACCACGATTCTGAGCACGGTCAGAGCTATAGTTACTAGTCTAGATAGTAGGTTATAGGTATAAGTACCTTGTAGAGCGGCCAGAAGGAAGCCAAGAAGCCGACGTCCTCTGTAAGGTTCGGCAGGAGCCACAGATGGTGGCGGGAGAGAGTCACCATCCACACGAGACAGAAGATCACGACTCTGAGCACGGTCAGAGCTATGATGAGGACCAGGAATGCAGCGGCTGCGATACTCAGGTAGTATACGCCTTTTCTGTGAACATGTTAACGTTTTATGAGTAAAGGCAGAGATATTTGTCAAAAAAAATATAAAGCCTGGATGATGATTTTACTTTGAATTAGCATAACAACAGAGCACGTGCACCCGTGGTGTTCATCACAAATGGAATATATAAGTATTTGACAAAATATTTCGTTGGAAAGCAAGAGCCTCCAAAAATGTACAAGATTGGGTAGCTTAGCCTCCCCAAATGTACAATATTCGAGGGGCTTAGCTTGCGATTCCTATAATTGGCATCGTAAGAGTAGGTTAAGGGGGTCTATACCTCCCAGAAAGTAACAAAGTCGCTTTTTCTGTCCCTTTGTCCCATTGAATGCTTAAATCTTTAAGACTACGTAACGGATTTTGATGCGGTTTTTTTAAATAGATAGAGTGATTCAAGTGGAAGGTTTATACGTATAATAAAACCGTGCGAAGCCGGGGCGGGTCGCTAGTAACAGATAAAAAGAAGCCTTGAATATGAGTGATTTACGAGAAAGAGCAATAAGTACCTGACAGTAGCAGGCCATAGCGGGAACATACAGACGCCAATGGTCCCAAAAACAACCAGCGCTCCGCAGACCCAGTAATACCACGGCATAGGGTCGTAAATCCACACGTAAGCGTCAGGCGTGTCTAAAAATACTTGCTCCATGTGCATTTCGAGACGGATCTTGCGTTTTTTCTTCTCTTTTTCCTTATCTTTGTCTTTTGCGTCCTGAGAAATAGGCAAATTTATGAAAAATACGGAACTGCAATATAGTTAATTCACATTTAATTCATCGAGACGTGCTAAAATCTGAGTGACGTTAAAACGACATGTATGTATGTACGTAAATGTATATAATTACCCTCAAATACTTTAGTATTTGTTACGATAAAGGGGGTGAATAAAGACTATGATGTGAAAAAAAATGGCCGAAATACTGGATCAAGACATTCCCTGGTCAGTAGCAATGGAAGAATCATCAGTCCTTGACTTTTTACCTCTCGTGTCATTGGATCAGACTGTTTGCAAAAGGATGTTTTGCTCCAGTACCTATTCCGTCCATTTCTATACAACCATATAATTCACTATTGGGTCTCTATTTACCCCGTGTTGTACTGTATTAGTAGCTAGATGCGCCCCACGCCCGTATGGAAATTTATTTGTCACATTTCAGGAATTTATTGCACGCCTCATAGTTTCGTAAAAATAAAATATACGTGTCTAATTATTCACTTTGCGGATTATTTATACCGAGTTTTGAGTAAATCAAACCAAGAAATAATAATTTTCCATACAAACTTTAGCACCCTATTTACCCCCTCAGAGGATAAAATTTCCAAATTTCCAAAAGTCTATGACCTATTCTAGGTCCTAAACTATCTACATACCAAATTTCATTTAAATAACTTAAGTTACGGAGATTACTATAAGTAATCACAAACAAACATTCACACAGACTTTCCCATTTATTATAATAGTAAGATTATAGTGTGATATGTCTAGGCAGAATAACAGCGTCTTCTGTTCAGAACAGTTGACATTATGCTGAGCCTAGACCCATTTGCTACTGCAGCACGCATTAATAGTTTAGGTACCTACTTATTTTCATTTCTATTTTTTAGTTCAACTTAACAAGATAATAAGTTATAATTTTTCTTTTTGTAATTTAGGAATAATTAGTTTTAGTACCTAATTGTAACCTTGTCAATATTAAAATAATTGTGTGTATGTTTAGTAGCAAGTAAATGAGATGTCTATGTCTATTTTAGCTCTAAGGTATATATTGATATGGACCATAGAATAAGTTATATAAGATCTGTCTACTTGTTCTAATGTTGTCCGAAATAAATGAAAAGAATTTATTATTATAGTAATTTTGTTCTGCAGCCACACATGGGCTTTGGCTTTAACAAGGGGTTTTAATTAAAGAACCTTAAAGCGGTATTACACTACACGTTATTCAGGGCCCTAACTACCGGGCCCTGAATATCGTCCGGGTCCGGGTCCGTCCCTTAGGGACCCTAAATCTTATTACACCACTCTTAGTTAGGGTTAAGCCAAGGATACACTAGGGGGCAAATGGAGCAACATGTTGCGGATCATGTTGCTCAACAACTACGTAGAACATGCCGAAGTGAATGTCGCGGAACATTGAGCGTGCGCTCGCTCTCGAGGCGGGAGCAAGCAACATACCCCCCGTCACGTACAATGTTGCCATGTTGCGGGACAATGTGCAACTTTGCAGCGTCACGTAAATTAATTGTTGCGCGTCATGTTGTGGGACAAAATGTTCCCTAGTGTATCCTTGGCTTTAGGGTCCCTAAATACAGTGTAGTGTAATACCTCTTTTAATGATACCAACCTTGCCTTCGCAAGCACTAGCTTCATCCTTCTCATCTCCGCTCTTGCTGTTCTTTTCTAACTTCTTCTTCTTGCCTTTCAACTCTTGTTCTGTGACGGGGACCTGAAATAAGGATTTTTTTATTCTGATTATTCTGGATTTATCTATGCTTTTTTTTTTAATAGATAGAGTGATTGAAGAAGAAGGTTTATACGTATAATAAAACCGTGCGAAGCCGGGGCGGGACGCTAGTTTAATATATTTGTGTAATTCAATTATTATTAAATTATGAAATGAATTAAGCATATTTGTTCTGTTTTAGGTTTCATAACAGAAGCTTTTCTTCTTATTTTTGTGTTGATGCTGTGTGAATCGTCTAACATGATTTAATTATTATTTACTAGCATCTGCCCGCGGCTTTGTACGCTTATTATTGTTATGGGATGAAAAGTAACTTATGTGTTCTTCCAGGGCTAGAACCAGGGCTTGGAATACCGGTATTTATAAATACCGGTTCGACTGACCTTGACATGGTACCGGTACTTCTTTGGTATCGATACAAATTATACAGGTACTTTCATTGGTACCGGCACTAAAGTATCGGTAAAATTACCGATATTATGCTCGAAAAGTACCGGTACTTTTCAAGAATTTTATTTTGTGCAAGTGAGAGAGAAAACTGATTAGAACAGAAGAACGAGACGACGCGAGAACCGCTTAGAATACCGGTACTTTTAGGCAAAGTACCGGTACTTCAAAAGTATCGATACTCGAATTTAACGAAATGAAAGTACCGTTACTACCGTAAAAGTACCGGTATTATTGGAACCGGTATCATATAGAACTACGTCTATTCCAAATTTCAGCCCGTTCCGTTAGTGAGGATTTTTTATTCTATTAACAGCCAGTGCCACAGGAATTAAACATTTAATCCTTCCTCATAAACCACTGTCCCTTGGCGAAAACGTATGAAAATCCGTTCAGTAGCTTTCGAGTTTATCTGGTCAGACAGATGCGGAGAGACTTTGTTTTTGAATATCTAATGATTTCAGCTGTATGATGCTACTAACTGGTGCCCGCGACTTCGTCTTCTCAGGATTAGTATTTCGAGTAGGTTACTGGATACTCGCAGTTTCACCCGCGTGATTCCCGTTCCCGTGGGAATTCCGGGATAAAATACAGCCTATGTGTTTTTCCAGACTAGAATCTATCTCTGTACCAAATTTCATCCAGATCAATTCAGGAGTGCTTGCGTGAAAGAGTACTCGATCCATCTATCCATCCATACTTACAAACTTTCGCGTTAGTAGGATGTTATGATCAAATGTCTATATAGATACTGCTATAATTTCAATAGGCGGTTATATGCCTTAATGCAATAGAGAATGAGTTTGATATTCACCTTCTTAGCCCTATGGAAGAGTTTGTGCAGCAGCATTGTGTGCAGGAAATCGGAGACTTCCAGCCGAGTCGTGAATGTCGGGTTCTTTCCAGTCGCCCATTTTGAGGTTAGGAGTGCGTCTATTGCTTTTGCACCTGCAAATAGAATAATATTATATATAATAATAATAATCATAATCATCATCAGCCTATATTAGTCCACTGCTGGACATAGGCTTCCCCTAATGAGCGCCATAGCGCCCTGTCTTTAGCTTGACGCATCCAGCATTATAATGATTGCGAGAAGCGACTTTGTTTTATACTATGTAATGATGGAAAGCTTATACAGGGTGTTAGTGTGAACAGCGTTCTCCTTGAAACCAGAGGTTCAGCATGAGTAGAATCCAAAACCGATGAGAAAAGCTTAACACCTATTTTAGTTTTGCAAGATTTTGAAATTTCATGTCTTCGCTATCGTACACGATGCCATAGTCACTCTACACGCTTTAAGTACCTACCTACGTAAGTACTTATACCCGCGCCTTACTTGGACCGTAACTTCATTACTTGTGCCCTTCAAAAGACGGGATATTCGTACAGAAGGTACGCGGGCGCGGCGGGGGCGTCGGTCGTCTCACGTGTCACGTGTCGCCTGGTCGAATTACTTGTGTCACGTGCTTGTGAGCAAACGTTTAGTGTTTATAAAAAAATTCTTTAAAAAATGAGTAAAAAATAGAATCATTTTTTTCATCCGTTTTGGATTCTACTCACACTGAAAAAAAAAAGTGATTGTGGCAAACAAGATCTTGTTAAAGGTAAACATGTAACTTGTTTGCACCAGAGCCTATCAAGCACAATGATTGCAGCAACAAACCTTATTTGATAACGGGAACTTTATTGCATCAATCACAAAACTTGTTTGTGCCCATCAAGTCTCAACTTAGTTGCTCCAAACAAGATGGTCCATTTCATAAATACGCACACATGCACAATAATTTGATTACCATAAACAAGATTATGTGATGAGTTTTATAAAGTTCCTTGTTTGGGTTAAACAAGTAGCTTGTTTGCCCTAATAAAGTTTACCTAGTAACTTTAATCAAGTAGCTTGTTGGCCCTAATAAAGTTTACCTAGTAACTTTAATCAAGTAGCTTGTTTGCCCTAATAAAGTTTACCTAGTAACTTTAATCAAGTAGCTTGTTTGCTCTAATAAAGTTTACTTAGTAACTTTAATCAAGTAGCTTGTTTACCCTAATAAAGTATACATAGTAACTTTAATCAAGTAGCTTGTTTGCCCTAATAAAGTTTACCTAGTAACTTTAATCAAGTAGCTTGTTTGCCCTAATAAAGTTTACCTAGTAACTTTAATCAAGTAGCTTGTTTGCTCTAATAAAGTATACCTAGTAACTTTAATCAAGTAGCTTGTTTGCCCTAATAAAGTTTACTTAGCAACTTTAATCAAGTAGCTTGTTTACCCTAATAAAGTATACATAGTAACTTTAATCAAGTAGCTTGTTTGCCATTTATTTTGTCATTAATGGAAATATTCTCAAATCACATAGGCTTTCTCCATTATTTGGTATTTTTCACAACAAAGGCATGACAATACGAGCCCAGTAGACCAGTCACTAGGCTCGAATAAACTTGCCTTTCGGGTAAAAAATACCGGATGTGGAGTTAGCCTATGTGATTTGAGAATATTTTCATGACAAAATAAATGGGCAAACAAGCTACTTGATTAAAGTTACTATGTATACTTTATTAGGCAAACAAGCTACTTGATTAAAGTTACTAAGTATATTAGGGCAAACAAGCTACTTGATTAAAGTTACTAGGTAACTATTCCATTAGGTAATGACAATATTGTTCACAAAAACAAGGGAAATCTCAAAATTAAAAAAAATATACAGCATACGATCATGTTTTATTTTCCAATCATTATTGCATGAATTTCCGTGTAACTCCTTATATGGGTTATGAAGGCGTCGCATAACTCCACTTTTGTTGGCTTCCAGCTAGCTTCTTTTTATCAGTTTGACTCACAGTTGACCGAAGAAGGAGCGGTATAGCCGTAAAGGCTACGATATTTGTGACTTCTTCATTGGGAGCTGAAAAAGAAAAAAATAAAATCTTACAAACCATAGGTACTAACTGTTTGACAGCGCCTCCTTCAAAACTGGAGGGTTTTAAGGGGTGAAAAATTAACAAACATCCATACATCTAACTTTCGCATTTATAATCTTAGTGAGATGAGATTGAATGAAACATAATAATATATACTATTATTAAACAAGTTAAGCCAAATAAAATCTTTCTAAAAAAATATAAACGCGGGTAATTAACATGCTATTCCATGGCAATATTAATTTTATTGGGGATAAAAAGTAGTCCAGGTCATAGACTATGTATATTCCAAGTTTCAGCCGAATCTGTTCAGCCGTTTTAGCGTATAGAAGTAACAAACACACTGACAAACTTTCGTTCTTTCATTGATTCATAATATTAGTATGATGATTATTATTTACTTACAATCAGCAAGCTCAACTATGTCCTTGACAAATTAATTTTTGAAGATTTGTCTGTGGGAAGTTTCCATACAACTTTTCTGTGTGTTCTGGATAGGCTGCTTTAAAATCTAACTCCAACTGCAAAGAAAAAGTACAACACTATCAGCATTAGGTTTAAATATTAGAAATAGTTTGCTCTCTATTACCATTACAGATCCATGTGACAGGTAGATGACATATACAGAGAGCTTCATAACATGGATTATAACCCGTAAAACAGTGATTCTAGATAATATTAAGCTAAGTTGTTTTTGAAAAAAATTAAAAACCTAAGTCTATGGGTTAGATTATATTTTTTGAAATCAGGGCCAACTTGCCAAGCCAAACAACAAGATGTTGTCACTAAACTAAAAACCAATAGGTAAGGCAGCACTTTCAAATTAACAAACGTGTCCATGGAATTCTTTTGAACTTTTTATTGTTTGCAATTAATCCGAGATTTATTGGAAAATTATTTGTGATCAGATGCAACCACCAACAAATCATATGATTTATTGGGAATACCATAGTTTGCATTCCTCCGGTGATAAAACAAATCTAAATAAATTAGCCAGGTGACTTACTGCCTGAGCTGGTGCACTTTCTGACTGAGCTGCTGCACTGTCTGGCTGTGATTGCACTGGTAGGTACTAGGTTGTATATTCTTCCTTCCTCATTAACATCACAACTTCTTCCATCCTGTTCATCAAAAACCTCCAACGCTGTGGCTGAGAGATCAATGTTCTGAAAGAACAGACAAAACTAGACTGGGGAATTGTTCATGGTTATATATTTTTGCACATATTAGAAACACAACAAGCAAATTTTAACACAGAAACTAAGGTAATCTAGCCCGAAGCTTAGCAGAGCTCTTGTTTTGGTTACTAGACGACTGATATATTTAATATAATAGAATACATTTTTTATTATACACGGATAACATTCAGAACACCCTGATCATATATCTGCAGATAATACAAACTAAACTAACTAACTAAAAATAATGGTCCCGAGGCGGGAATTTAACCAGCGGACTTCCAGCGTGTCGCAGGCGGACCTTCGCCAGCTGAGCCACCTAGGTCGTCAACTTAGATCAATCAATTCAAACTTTATCTACTCAAAACTTACACCTTAACCAAAGATTTAACCTATAGGTACTTAATAAAAGATAGTGATGGAACTTACCAACAAACTACTTGTTTCCAATTCTGTTGGCTGTTTCTCCATTATCTTCTCCAACAACAGAGAAAAAGAATCCTAAGCCTAATTTGGGAGTAAGTTCCTTAATATCTTCGGATGTAAGGGAGGCTAATGCCTCTAACAAAATAGCGTTATCTGCAAGCGTAAAATTATTATTATAAACTACTAAGTACATAAGCTAGGCACCTACTTTTAGAAAGTTATTAGGTTAGGTTATGAAAAAGTTGGACAATTTTAGGTGGCCATTCCGTATTTTGGAGAACATAATTCTGGGGTCAAGTTCATCTTATTCTCGAGTCTTGATCTATCTAGGTAACTATAACTATTTGAGTTTGCCGTTTCATGTTACGTGATGTGTGAGCCGGCGGCGCCGGCTCGGCATGGCGGAGACGCCACCCCGCGCCGCCGGCGGCGTCGTCACAGGGAAACATCAAAAAGATTGAGCATTCATTTCAACATTGTAATTTGGTATTTGAAAACTACCTGTAAATGTCCCGATTAGCTCGCAGAGACGCGGTTAGAAACTCAGCTACTTCGTCCATTGTTAGAATAATAAGCGTGAGCGTGTAACCAAATCGAACATGCATCCACTGTAAACCGAACAAATACCAAGTAATCCAACCATTCCACAAAGTTTAAACAACTTACATGACTTCTTCTAATAAAATGTAGGTTATTAGTTACCTTTTGTTTTGTCCGCCTCAAAAATATTTCATATTCCAGCACAATACAACACTGAACACTCGCCATCGACCGACGCCAAAACCCAAAAGAAAACAGATTCGGCCATGTTGCCAGTAGTGACTGCACATTAGGGATTCCACCATGCCACATACAATCAGAGATTCGAAATTTCGCTTCGGAATCGAAAAACGAACGAAATTCGCGACGAAGGAACGCAAATGAAGAATAAGTTAAAAAAATATATTTACTTACTTATATATATGGCACAAAAAATAACTTTAATAATTAGAACTTTTATACCTATATTAAAATAAATAGAAAAATGGAACGTAAAATTGAATTTTATTAATTACGTTGGAAATTTCTTTTATCTCGCCATTTTAAATTGGCTAAGTATCCAATTTGTTTTTACTTTAAATTTTGTTTTTTTGTTGCTGTTTTTCCGAAAATATGCTTTTACGAAATTGAGTTGCCGACACTAGCTTATAGCTCTCTCAACCGCAATGCATTTGATAGCTGCTATAAAGTTATTTGATTGATGTAATAAAGTAGTGTGATAAATGTAATCAAGTTATGTGTTAAAAGTACCTATACAGGGTGTTAGTGTAAACAGCGTTGTCCTTGAAACCAGAGGTTCAGCATCATGAGTAGAGTCCAAAACCGATGAAAAATAATTATTCTATTTTTAATTTATTTTTGAAACAAAAATATTCGATGCACCTTCTAAGTGGTAAAACTACACACGAGTACATTGACGGGGCCGCGCAGGTGTCGACCTGTTTTGATCAAACGAGCCGCCCGCCATGCAAGTGTTCATTGCCGCGCCCCGCGCCCCCCACACCTCACCGCGCCGCACGCGCCGCCGCCCGCCTGCTCGCGCAGGCGCCGTCCGTTCGCTCCTCAGTGACAGACCGCCAGCGGGACGGAGAGCACGTCGTCGCGTCGTTGACACGACACAGATTTTCGCGCGTCAATTGTTTTCAGTACGAACGAGTTACGAAGTCTTACAAAAATGTAAATAAAAGTGGACTGAAATGGTGCGGCCTTATGCCATCGCTCTGGTGAACTTGGCTCGTACGATGTACGCAGAGCTCAGCTGTTTCCATCCCAGGATAACGTGTGCTAAGCTAGGAAACTATCCCAAAGACACAAAGGCTACGTACGTACGTACATATGGCCAGTTCACCATGCCCAGTCATGCAAAATGCAAGTGTTCGTAAGGTGTTTAATAAGCTGACAAATAAGGTACTAATTTGTGTTTTTTCGAGTGTGTAATAATACCTAATCTACGAGTGAGAAAACGTGCGGAGGTTGCGTGATGGTGAAGTGTTATTTTGGTAAGTGAATTTCATTCACTGTACAAAGAACTGAAATTTAGATTGAATAGTAGATAAAATTGATTGATGATAAACTTTAACCCTAGATTCAATAACATTCGTCTCACAGACCGCACAAAACGTAAAAATGATTCAAAGTTGTAAATCGAATCAGATACACCTTTTAAGCACCTTCATAAGTCATACAACCAAATACATCGCAAGTGTATTTTACTCGCAATGACGTTTCATTAGTCTGAGGGACGAACATTTATGAATAGAATAAGAACTGGCCTAGGGTTAAGTACGCCAAAAATACCTGCCTACCAAGGTACTTTGGTCTATTGAATTTTTTGATTATTCTGTGAATTTAGACTTGTTTTAAAACAGTTTATCTTGCCTAGAAACAAACCTGGAAACTTGCCTGGTTCTAGGGTGACCATAATATCGCGTACAATATCTATGACATAAAATATCAAAATACTGCGAAACTAAAACAGGCATTAACCTTATCTCATAGGTTTTGGACTCTACTCATGATACTGAACCTCTGGTTTCAAGGATAACGCTGTTCACACTAACACCCTGTATATACTAATAGTAAGTAGGTATACGTAGGTACTCTGTGAACCGCAATGCATTTGATAGCTGCAATCAAGTTGTGTGATAATTTTGAACAAGCTTGGTTATTAAAACAATCAAGTAAAATGATTGACTCTAACAAGTTGTTTAAACTTAGTAAGCCTAATCAAGTTTGCATAATCTTTATTGCAGTAACAAGGAATGTTTGATTGAAGTGAACAACTATGTTGTTTGTTTTAAACATTTTTCAAGATTGTTTGCTGTAACAATATGCCCTTGTTAAGGTTGACTAAGAAACTTGTTTGAGAGGTTAATCATTTAAATTTGATTGGTGTAAACATGTGCTACTTGGTGAAAACAATTATGTTGTGATTACTGTGATCAAGAATTCGCCAATCAAGTTAAAAAGCCACTTGATTGGAGCCTATTTTTTTCAGTGCATGATGCTGAACCTCTGGTTTCAAGGACAACGGTGTTCACACTAACACTGTATATTGAGAGCGAATTTTAGATTACTATTATAATAAGATGCTATTTGATACATAGGTACTATGAAGTAAATTTCATTTTTTTAATGGACATAATGTTAACCTAGTTATTCATTCATTTAATTTTACTCTATTTACGTTAATGTACCTAATATTATACACAAACTGTTTGTAACAAGAAGATAGGGCGCTAAGGCGCTCATTAGGGGAGGCCTATGTCCAGCAGTGGACTAATATGGGCTGATGATGATGATGTGTGTAACATAAACAACATTATTAAATTTATGCCTTTATCGTAATTGTTAGTGATTATTGTATTTAGCACTTCTGTCGCCTGAACCACAAGAGTACCTAGTTCAGGCTAAACAGTTAAACCTACTTAGCCATATTTATTTATTTCAGTGCATTAATGTTTTGTGTATGTACAAGTTTCTTTGAATAAATGTTTTATTTATTTATTTTATTTATATGAGGAGCGGCTCGCGGCTTCACACCCGTGTAAAAATTTATGAGTAGTACCAATCGCACGGTTTTATTATACGTATAATCCTTCCTCCTGAATCACTCTAATATATTAAAAAAACGCATCAAAATCCGTTGCGTAGTTTTAAAGATTTAAGCATACAAAGGGACATAGGGACAGAGAAAGCGATATACTATGTAGTGATAATACAGAATACGATTTATGCGATTTATACTATGTAGTGATAATACAGAATAAAATAAATATTGAAGGGGGTATACAACAGACATGATTGTTTTGCCTATTTTATAGATAACTAGCGACCCGCCCCGGCTGCGCACGGTTTTATTATACGTAAAAACCTTCCTCTTGAATCACTCTATCTATTAAAAAAACCGCATCAAAATCCGTTGCGTAGTTTTAAAGATTTAAGCGTTCAAAGGGACATAATGACATAGGGACAGAGAGAGCGACTTTATTTTATACTATGTAGTGATGGTAAGGAAACCTTCGTGAGCAAGCCGACTCGCACTTGGCCGGTTTTATTATCTTTATTATTTCACATACTTAACATTTTTTCTAGTAAAATCAATTTTTCGTTTGTTAGTCAAATATTTTTTAGTAAAACTAATCAAAAATTTACATAGTTGCAACTATGTAAATTATTGTTTAGTTTTACTGCAATCAAAATATTACGCGTAAACTAATAAACGTTTACTGATGCGAGAAAAAACTGTTGTTATTAGAAATATGGAACAAAAGTACGAGTAAATCTAGAGCGCAGCATAAATTGCAACGTAAAGAAACTTACATAATGATATTTATCAAACAATTTACGTGTGAATTACAATAACATTGCATCAACCATCGCTAATCTATCGATTTATGGATTTTTATTACACGATCCGACCTAGTTTACGAAGCGTTTCCTCAAAAGAAAAACACAAACAGCGATCCACTTAGCTTTGTTGCTTTTAATCCTACTAATATTATAAACGTGAAAGTTTGTAAGTATAGATGGATGGATGTTTGTTACTCTTTCTCGCAAAAATTACTGAACGAATAGGGCTGAAATTTTAAATAGACGTAAGTAGTCCTGGAATAAAAGAGGCTACTTTTCATGACATAAATCTGTTCCCATGAAATAGAAATAGCATTGAAACGTTTCCATTGAAACAACGCGTGGGAATCCGCGGGCAGATACTTATAATCACAATACATCAGCCATACTCGATGTAGAATGTTTGTAAACAAACCGCCCATACTTAACCTAAAATACACTCTGTTGCCGCGCCCTTTTATACGCAATTTACTTTACTTGTCGATTTAAGATCCTTCCTTCACTAAATATTTCGTACACTCATATCTAAAATTCGACGCCAAGCAAGTGAATTTTAGTATTTTGTGTCGTGGTTTGTTTACAAACATTCTACATCGAGTTTGGCTAGTGTATAGGTACATAGTATAAAACAAAGTCGCTTCTCTGTCCCTATGTATGTTTAAATCTTTAAAACTACGCAACGGATTTTGATGCGTTTTTTTTAAATCGATTTACGGGGATATAGTTTTAATGGCGTCACCTCCTCGGAGTTTACTCCTGCCAATCCGACCTGCAAGCCACGCAGTACTTCAGCCTCTCGCTCTTGCACAAGCTGAGGGACGAGGAGAACTGCGCGCAGCTGCAGTACCAACGGTGAGTCTCTTAGGGGGATATCGTCTTAATGGCGGAGAGTGATTCAAGGTTTATACGTATAATAAAACCGTGCGAAGCCGGCGCGGGTCGCTAGTAAATATAATAATGCTGGGAAATTCACAAAGCATCATCTAGCCCCAAGCTAAGCAGAGGTGCTCTAACATGGATCACGCATGGCGTAGGTAAATGATAATGGTAAATGTTACCTGTGAAATATTCCACGTGATGGTTCAGGAATTTGGTTTTCTTTGTTGGTACATTCGCTTTTAGCCATTTGGCTACGGCATACTCTTCGCTACTCGGCTTTTCAGACTCAGCTTTCTCTCCAAATTCCTGAAAATCAGTTTAGATGAATAACTTAATTTTCTATGTTTTAAAACTAAAATTAGCCACCACATAAAATTACACACAATAGGAACTTCTATGAAACAACTGGAGCGAATAAAAATTCAAAAGCTTTGACTGGCCTAGTAAGATTTTACGAGCTGTAAAAACGTAGTATTTTGTTGAAATCTTGAAATTCTGAAAACATACAAAATCTATTTTTATCCACTTCAACTCAGGAGGAGGTTCTCATTTTGCCTGCGTGTTTTTTATGTATATGAGAATTGACAAAGTTGATTTAAAAAGGACAAAAGATTGAAGCGAAGAGAAAATCAATTATCACTTTATTTTTTATATTAATTTGATAATTACCTATAGTTTAAAATTTGACTTGCTTATGTGATTATTTTGATTTATAGAATAACATCCATGTAGTCAAAATCAATAAAAAATTAGTATTAATATTTAATTTCATTTTAAAAGATAACTCGAAAACTATTGGTCAGATCTTGATCTTTAAATGGGACCAAATTAGAAACACCAGATTGCGGTGACGTTACGCTGCCGATGATGATGATGATATTGATACGTTCCCCACTTTACGCCTCCACATCACTTCTTAGTATAAAACAAAGTCGCTTTCTCTGTACCTATGTCCCTATGTATGCTTAAATCTAAGAAACGGATTTTGATGCGGTTTTTTTAATATATATAGTAAAGTGATTCAAGAGGAAAGTTTTTACGTATAATAAAACCGTGCGAAGCCGAGGTGGGTCGCTAGTAATTTATAAAAATACGGAAAAAAAATCTGGATGATACGCCTTGATATCTATATTATGATACCTGAATCCCCAAAGCATTTCCATACTAACCTATCTTTTGAGGTCATTGATCCTAAATCATTCTACCTACTCCGATCTCTATATTACAAAAACCATAATCTATTAAGTATATACTTACCTAGATTGTCTGCAACAGTCTGCAGTTAGCTCAATTGTTTCTACCTATAGTAAAAACTATACCCTGATTTAGAATCATAGATATTTTTTGTAAACAATGGCATTTATGAATTAAAACTTAACAAAAACTGATAAGAATAACAGACAACAGCAGTGTTACAGCAAGCTAACAACTAAAAACCAAAACAAAATCTTCAAAAACGCATATTTGCTCAAGCACAGCGAAAAAGGTGCAAGTTGGTTTTCGATAAGGCATGAAAGAACAATGAAACGATGAATGAAAACTGTCAAAAACACGAATTTTTTGGAGCTCCTGCAGTTTAATCTGATGATACCAATATCGTTAAATATGTTACATCAATATTCCTTTGGTTTTGTAACTCTATTGTTTATAAAAAATATCTATGTTTTTGAATCGCGGTATAGTTTTCATTTAATTCTATTATTTTATTTTAATATTGTTTGTTAACATCTATTACAAAGTTTTCACAATTCGTGATACCAACCAATACGTACTGATACACTAAGATCTTTTTTAGTCAGACAACACAGAAATCTTACCGTTCTTGAAATTTATGTTTTGGCAGCCTTATAACGTTTGTATAATAATGTAGGTATAGGTTAGCTTTAGGTATAGTAAAACAAAGGAGCGTTGTGGTTATACTAGGTCAAGTCCAAAGTTACTTGAGAAAATAAGAAAGTATTTTGCAGCATAAACAAACTTCAAAGCTTTATACGGTTGAAATCTTTTAAAAGCTTCCATTTATTTTATTGGAATGAAACAAGAGATTTTATTGTGACGTTGTAAGGAGAAAACGTAAGTGATTTCAAGGTCGATGAAATCTTAACCTCTACGTGTCTTCCAATCATTGCTCCGCTCAGTTTAACTAATTCTATATTGTACATTTATTTTTCGCTCAATAGCTCTTTTTATTTTTAAAACGGTGAATTTCCAAATGCTCCAAAATACTACGTACTACTACGTACCAGTGAAACAAAGTTAGCTTTTTGAAAATTTATTACTGTTATTAGCAAATGGTTTACGATTTGCGGCAAATTTTGTTTTGCGCTAGTTTATTCCATGTACGAAGAAAAAAATATAACTAAACCACAAAAAAATCTCGCACTAACACAAAACGATCAACCTATTTAAAACCGTTTACTTAAAAAAACACTTGGTATTAATTTAATATTTTTAAACATTTGAAAAGACAGTCTTATGCAGCTTTAGACCCTTTTCAGATTCGTTTTAGGCGCATTACATTCTGGAAATCATCATCAAATAAAAATAAAAATACTCACAAATTCTCTCATATTTATAATAACGGATCACTAATAAAACAGCAAAATTTAGCACTTCACGATGGCAAATACGAACGTCAACGTTTGGTGAAATACGAACGCGACGACTAGCACAGTTATGCGGAATGATAGCTACTGGTGAAAGTCAGCGGACGCCATAGCGCCTACTTGGATTTAATAGGTTAAACTCCATGACACGTTTGTTCTAAATATTGATATTCTGTGACGTTTCCGAACGAGATTTGCAGTTTCTGAACGAGAATTTGTAAACTACTTTAAAACTATAAATCGTTTTGTTTACCTTAAGTTGAGTTTAGCTTCATTTTAAAAACAAAATACGCGTATCTAATGATTACATCTAGTACCCATAACATAAGCTCTACTTATCTTGGGGCTAGATGATGTTGTGTTGATTTTACAGCATTATTTATCTAACTATGAAAAGAGTTATGGTTTGTTCGGGGTTGTGTGGTAGATGTTAATGGTTGGACCCCAAACTGCCCTTTTGTTGGTATTTTGAAGGTGGTCAAGGAAAGTCACTGGTATGGTATGGACTATATTCACTTGACACGCAGTATTTATGGTTAATTAGGCTATTGCCACCAAATTATGGATGAAATGGTATGATTTGAACCCGCGACGTAATCGCGAGCAAATACGCATTCAATGCAAGCGCAGCTGAAGTGCATATTTCCTGCGTGGTCGGTTAACCCAAACAAACTATGTAATTCCTAATAAAAAAATCTGACTTCGTATTGTGTGTTTTTTTAAATACAGTAATAACCCGATTTACGCGCATTCGGAGGTACGCAGTTTAATTGTTGATTGGGAGATCTTCAAATTCAAGAATCTATTGGACACGTCATGGTATTACCGCATACGTCCGTTATCTTACATATTATCAAACATGTTTCTACTAAATTATTGTTCTTTTAGACTCTGGTCTGGACTAAACATTAATTACATACAGACTAAACGTACATACTAGCAGCGCCTCGCGGTTTTAACAGCGTAATACCCATTCCCGTGAGAATTCCGGGATAAAATATTCTATGTGTTATTCCAGACTTTAATCTATTATTAGACATTTCATTCATATCAAAGAGATCCATCCATCCATACTTACAAACTTTCGCGTTTATAATATTAATAGGATATAATATTTATGTACCTATTTGCAAATTTAAATACCGACTTATGCAATTTCGATTTACACGGTTTTTGCTCGGTCCCACCTATCGGGGTAGTACTTACTCAGATCTTACTTCCCTTAAAGAAATAGAGATGGTTTTCGATTCTTTTTTTATTGTTTTTTATTTCATATTTCATGAGTAGTTTATAAAGCTGGTGCTTTTAATGCATGAGAATAAATTTGATCAAGATCTGAAAGTTGTTTTTGTGTTATGCTTAAATGGGTATTTTATTAACACTTGATGTTTTCATTTTAGCTTTAATGAATTTGAAGTTGATTGATATTTTTTATAACACTCCAAATTTATCATGTTTATAAGAAGATTCTACTAGGGAACAAAGCTATGTGCTAAATGCATAATCATTTCAACTGTAATCAAATTGACTAATACATACATATTATATATTTTTCAACATTTCTTATAATATCAAGTACCACCCACCTGTATAAATAGCAAATCTACAAACACAAGCAAACACAGATACGTAAAAATACCATTTGCCAAAATAACAGGTAATTATACCTACTAATCAATATAATTATATTAGTTAACTGGTATTACATTAGCTAGCAAAGAACATTTAACTATATTTAATTGAGAAATTAGTGGCACAGTAGATAGACACATCTACAGGGTGGGCCTTAACTGTGTTCCCGGTTTGTTTCGTCTATATCTCAAAATCCAGCGGGCGGGCGGAGACGCGGGGGGTGTGGTAAGACGCGCCATTTCGTGGAAATTTTAGTCGCAATGGAGCCATTCACTGGAGCTCAGCGTGCGGTGTGCGTTCGCGCATATTATGCGAACAATAATTCTGTGACAATTGCGAGGCGCGTGTACCGTGCTCATTTTGGTTTACGAGATGTTGGTGAAGCACCAAGTGCCAAATCCATTCGTAAATGGGTCAAAATGTTTGAGGAAACCGGATCTACAGTGAGAATAAAAAATGAAGGCCGCCCAAAGTCAGCACGGACGCCAGAGACAATTCAACAAGTTAGTGAATCAATAAAACAAAATCCACAGCAATCGACGCGCAAAAGAAGCCAATCTTTGAATATCCAGAGGACCACTTTGAGGAGGATTTTGCATCATGATTTGCATCTTAAAGCTTATAAAATTCAGTTAACGCAAGAATTAAAGCCAAATGATGCTAATCTTCGACTAAATTTGTGTCGTTGAAAATCTGCATAAACGTTTTGAAGAATGTCAACGAGTTGGTGGTGGACATTTGGACAGTATAATTTTTAAAAATTAGATCTCTTTTAAATTTCCATTTCATGTAGTTTTTATTGGAATAAATAAAAATGTCCAAACTTATGTCGATATTTTTTTATTTACTTTTCAAACTAGGTATACAGTTAAGGCCCACCCTGTACTTCAGTAGTTCCTGAATAAAAGATGTATTATTCAGAATATATGTCTAGATTGCATCAAAGTTTTTATTAAAATTCTCCTTTGAGGTTACAATGATAGAATTTTAGACAAATAGTGAAGAAAGTCTGTGTATTTAAAACCAAAACTGTGCAAAATCAGTGTGCATTATCAAATTAAATCAAACCTTTTTACGCTGTAAATTGAAATAAAAAACATTAGTGCCATATTCTTAACTTGAATTCCTAATATAGAACTACATGCTTATGACAGTTATGACTAGTTGAAATAATGACAAAAACATTATTAATATACACAAGTATAAGCCAAACTGTAAAGAAATATGGTTAATCTGTTATCAGTTTTAAATACTCTTTATTGGGAGATATTTGAAAACAGGCCCTTTGAAAGCTAAACTTAACATAGTTAAGACACTTATAAATAACATTGGACAAGTTCAATGACCTAAGATGCATTTTGTCAACTTCAGGTAAAAATATTTGAATGGTTTCACATGAGTGATGGTTGAAAGGCTATAAAATTTACAGTAGCCGTTAAATATGGTAAAATCATCAAATAATTCAAAAGGTAAACAAAGGATGCCGAAAATAGCGTGAATCGTTTCATTGATGACGATGAAGAGAAATAAACTACGCAAAAGAAAGCTTGTATTCTCCGAGTCGGCATACCTATTGAAATTGAAACATGCGTCATAGAGGCCAGCTCCAGACTAGACATATGTGTATTTACCGAGCAATAGTCATCAAGATAGGAAGTGAGGGATACAAAAAAATAACAACAACCACCGCGTAGCCCGTCGAGAAAACGGGGAAATCCATGCCGAATACAACAGACAATAGTTATTGCAATGTCTACAGATCACTGTAAATAACTGTTTTGACAACATACCTCTTTACGCTTTTTAGTTTTCCTTTTGTCTGCCATCACTAATTTGCCAACGTATTACTTTTCGCAATGAAAAAATGAAAATAAAACTGATTTCTTGATACGTACGTGATGATGACACTTATTTGTTGACAGAAAATTGAACGAATGAAAACCCGACGGAAAAGACCGAACACATCTTTGTTTGCAGTTTTGATTACACTATCAATCAAAAACTTCAAGAAGTGGGACTTCCGAAAAGATGGCTGATCGATTATTAAAAGGGTTATTACACTACACGGTATTCAGGGACCTTAACCCTAAGGCCGGAAACATATTTACGTGTCCCGGCGCGGCGTGTCGCGATGCTTACTGTCGTTGCGGTGAGTGTGCACACTATCGTGTCGCGACACGAGGTATCATGGCCCAGTGTTGCCATATATACAGATTTATCTATATCTGTTGAGAATTTTGACCACAAAAACAGATTACAGATTAAGCCAAATCTGTAAAACTTTTATTCAGATTAATACAGATCACATAGTCTATGATGAAATAATTGAAGACTTTAGTTTATTTTTGTTTTTGCGTCAAGATTTCTTGCCAACCTACTAATTTTAATGTATTTCAGGAACCTGTTTGTGTTGTCAACGTCATGTGTTGTCATTTTGCTGCAAATAATACTAAATTAAAAAAAATTCGCGCCACGAGCCACGCGCCAGTATAGAAACACATTTGCCTGTTGTGCCGTGTCGCGACATAACCCCCACCACCGCTCTGGCGCAATCGGTGGCTAGCAGTCTGCGACACGATAGACCGTGTCGCGACACGACACGCCATACAAGTATGTCCCTAACCATACTAAATGTATGAAACCGATATGCTTCTGGCGCGCCCCGACACACTGCGACACGCAAGTATGTTTCTGGCATAACTAAGAGAGGTGTAATAAGATTTAGGGTCCCTAAGGGATGGACCCGGACCCGGACGATATTCAGGGCCCGGTAGTAAGGGCCCTGAATAACGTGTAGTGTAATACTAATACCCCTCTAAAGACGTGTAACTTTACACAAAACACTTAAGGGCTCAAACACAAAACTGCGAGCTCGCATCGCATCGCAAATATCTGCGAGCTCGCACGATAACGTCAGATCTCATTTGCATCGCGCATTCCTGTCATATTACGTCATACTTGGTGACCCCCCTTTTAGTCCGCTCTGAGACAACTTTAGCGAAAGATGCGCGGCGCCTGAGCCGCCTTCTTTGTGTTGTAAAAAAAACTGCTTCAGTTCTCAACTCATAGTAATTTCGAGTAAAATAGTTCCCTTCAGTGTTCATAATCGTATTAAATGGATGAATCCAGAATCTTCTTTTTCTTTTATATCTATTTAACAATAACAGCAGTGCAATTGGACCGATTTATGCAAAAATGATCCAACCCACAACCTAGTCAATTTCGAGTTTTTTTTAACCTATGTAATCAGTATAAGGTATATTTTAACATATCAAAGACTCACACCTCCATGTTCACAAATGTGGAAAATCCATATGATCCAACCCACAACTGTCATGTCGAAGACCATTTTTTAAAATGTATAAGTGTTTCATGCCACTTGAATCATTTTTGTGTTGCTTTGGTTACCCTACAGCATTAAATTAAATTAAAATAACAACATTTTGTATTACAAAGCTAGAGAAATACCGCCACAAACTTAAATATCGATTATCTCGAAATGAGGTTTGTGTGGGTTGGATCATTTTTGCTTAAATCGGTTCAATTATCTTTTTGGGATCCATCTTACGCTTCCTAAAAACACGTCCAATACGGCTGACTAAACTTGAAGGTATGGTTACCCTACAAAACGGTTCGCCGCACAAATTCGCATCGCAGAAATTCGCAAATCAAGTTCGTGTGACATCGCATCACATCGCATCGCATCGCACCAAATCGCACCAAATCGCAGTTTTGTGTGGGAGCCCTAAGTTCGAAACACACTGAAGCCGGGAGGCGGAGCGGAGGCGTTCAGGGACCCTAACCCTAACTAAGAAAGAGTGGTGTAATAAGATTTAGGGTCCCTAAGGGACGGACCTGGCAAGCCTCGCTCGCTAATCGCCCTATCTACCGGGCCCTGAATAACGTGTAGTGTAATACTTCTTTAAGAATATAAAATAAACATCAGATAATATATATGGCTATATTTGGCTTTCGCCTGTTCATGAAAAAGATAGTTTATAAAAAGATAAAAAAAATCAAGAAGTCCATAATATGAATTGAAGTAAAAGGCTCAGTGGAAAAGCTTACTGTCACTGTCATCTTTGAAAGAAAAATAAATAAAAAATCATTTGATCGAAGAAAAAAAACAAACAATTTTTCATTGCACGTTGAACGGGTCGGTCGCATTTGGTCGTATTTTTCGATAATCTGAATTCTGAAGACGGAGACATCTAAATCGATACGAACTGTTGTTTCGTAAAACTGCGGTGATCTACCTGCTGCCGCTTTGACATTGACCGTGTGCGTCCATTAAATCGCGTTCGTTAGGCAGTGTATTTCCAGTGTGGACTTTTTCTGATAATTGGACCTGCAGCTGGAAGTGGCGGCCAGCGAATATTATCGTCACGGCATAATAATATAGTGCAACTTGTGACAGTATGACTGAGTGCAAAATGAATGGACACCAACTGGAAGACAGTAAGTACCTATCATACATCAAAATAGTTAATCATCACTACATACTCAGACTACATAGTAAAGGGTCTTTCAACAAGAGCGGGTCGATGTTGAAATTAAATAAAACAAGCTGTATGTGAGATATTAAAGTTATTTTTTATTTGAATGGCCGATTCATGCCATTATTTATTAAATATGAAATTGTTTAAATGACCACTGTGGCTTTCAACGGTGGCATAGATCCGGCGGAATCTGAGAAATGGCTTGGGTTATGACCTTCAGGGCAGGGCGACTAAATAAAAAAAAATCTTTAATATCTCACATACAGCTTGTTTTATTTGAGTTCAACATCGACCCATCCTTGTTGAAAGACCCTTTATAAAACAAAGTCGCTTTCTCTGTCCCCATGTATCCTTAAATCTTTAAAACTACGCAACGGATTTTGATGCATTCGGAGTTTTTTAATAGATAGAGTGATTCAAGAGGAAGGTTTATATATATGTATAATAAAACCGTGCAAAGCAGGGGCAGGTCGCTAGTACTTATATAAAGGAGAGCTTATTCGGTAGTGTGGTATGTTATTTCCTACCTTAGAGTGATTCAAGAGGAAGGTTTATACATATAATAAAACCGTGCAAAGCAGGGGCAGGTCGCTAGTAATAAACATTTAACAGCTGAGAAATGGCATGACCTTGGCAGTGAATGTATCTTTAATAGGGTTCAAATCATCATTGTAAATCAATATCTAGGTATTTGATATTCACATAGTAAATTTTTCACATTTGTTACCCTATCTTATTGCAGGAAATAAAGATTATTTTCAGTAACCAGTTTATTTACAGGAATTAGGTAAGGTCGAGCGGGGCTATTCCGACTAAAAAAACACTGACTTAAACTTCAAAAGTTAGCACTCTCGTTTGTGATAACGATAAGGTAGATTGGATGAATGTATTATCAAAAGGCTTGATTTGAGATCATTTTTCACCTATCACTTAGACAAAATACCCATTTTGTATGTTTAAAAGAACGAAGTTTCTCAAACAAGGCAGAAATAGTTGGAATTACCCCTCGGTGGGGTAATTCCAACTATGGCACATATATATCCTGCTTATGCTAATATAGCGATAAAATTATCTGCTGGACTATAATAATGGCATCTTTCAATCAAATTCGTATGTTACAACGGCGTAAGAAGGCTCAGTGTTGCAAAAAAACACTTTAACCGTTTTGGAGGGGTAATTTCAACTATTTTTCATAGATATAGGGCTGCGCGGTGCGCCGCATATGTCGATCAACATAGTCGATAAATTGGATCAAACTAAAATAACTAAATATAAACATTTGCTAGCCCTTACCTACTGAACAAGAAATGAAAATAAGTTTCTTACATATTTAAATTAAATTTATACAAATAATAAAACTAAAATAATAAGTATAGTAAATAGTTAAAAATGTTTTTCTTTTTATTAAACTTCCTCAAAGAGGCGTGCAATAAATTTCTGAAACTTTTAGGTCTTCGATACCTATTGTTCTGCATTTGACAAATAATTTACTACGAGGGCGAAGCCGCGGGGCGCAGCTATTTATAAAAAAAGTATCGATATATGGGACATCACTAGTGTTTTTCAACACCATACAAAACTAAGCGGGGTAATTACAACTTGAGGTTAGTTGGAATTACCCCACTTTACTATTTTGGCGGGGTAATTTCAACTATTCAAAAATCTCTTCAAAAACGTACCTTTTCATAGAACAAATAAATGAATAACAACTAATAGTTTATATTTTCTTCACTCGCAATGTATTATCTAGAAAACAAACTTTCAAAACACAACTTTTCACGAAAAATGTAACGAGCGTCTTGGCTATCACTGTTGCGCAAAATGACGTCTGACAAAAAGTGCCTATAAGTAAGACAGTTTATGCCTTAGAAGAGCCATCTATGAAGCATTGTCGAATTTACCTGTTCACCTACTTGGATCTAGATGGCGTTTTGAGTAAATATAAGTAAAATAAAAGTTATTGTCATTAGTTGGAATAACCCCATAGTCGGAATTGCCCCGCTCGATGTTATATCTAATCATTTTGATACAAGGTAAAAATGATTATATAATATCTGATTCATGCATGCAAAGTAAATTAGACTCTAATAAATTGTGTAAACAGTTCAAAGTCCAAAACCATGGACACTGGACTATGATCAACAACTCTTGTGGTTATTCCTGAGTCATCTAAAGTCGCACAGTCACAGTAAATTAGACTCTAATTTATTGCTTAAACTGTTCATAGTCCAAAACCATGGACTTTAGACTCTTATAAGTGATTTCAACTTAAAATGCTTGTGATAAATTCTTTTCAAAAGCAAATCTTAGTCATAGTCATCTCATTTACTCATCACTACATAGTATAAAACAAAGTCGGTTTTTCTGTCCTTATGTCCCTGTATCCCTATGTCCCTTTGAATGCTTAAATCTTTTACCTAGCATAGTATTTTGATGCGGTTTTTTTTATAGATAGAGTGATTCAAGAGGAAGGTTTATATGTATAATAAAACCGTGCGAAGCCGGGACGGGTCGCTAGTTCTTAAATAAAAACTGAAGTAAATACCTATAAATGTAGGTGGGTTCCCATTTATTAGGCATACCTATATTATGCACCTGTATTGCATTATACAGTAAGGTGAAACAAAGTAATATTCATTGGTAAAGCAATTGCATTTAACAGGCCTACTTGGTTAATAAGTACCTACCTCTAATGACTCATCCTGACATTAGCTAGGTACCTACCTATTTACTGGATATTACGCATTGTTTGTAATGTGGGTAGGCTAAAGGTACATATAATCATATTGATTACTAGGTATTTAATATGGCAACAGATCACACCAGTTCAAAGCTATGAAAAGAGCTATGCTCGGAGTTTCTCTGAAGGATAGAATTCAAAATGAATACATCCAACTGAGAATCAAAGTTATCGACATAGCTCAAAGAATTAGCAAGCTGAAGTGGCACTGGGCCGGCCATATCTCGCGACGAGTTGACGATCGCTGGGGTAAAGTTCTCCTTGAGTTGAGACCGCGACTCGGCAAACGTAGTGTCGGAAGCCCTCTGTCAAGGTGGGATGACGATCTATAAAAGACTGGAGGATAATGCTGGATGCGGCTAGCTTGACAGGACGAGAGGACGAGAGGAGGGGAGGCCTTTGTCCACCTGTAGACTAATACAGGTTGACAATGATGATAATGGCAACGGAAAATTACATGCGAAGTCGCGTACAGAGGCTAGTAAACTGATATCACAGCTGTACTACTAGCAGACTGAAATGAAGTTCCATTCCCGTTATCAATGCTGAGTTCCCGAGACCTTTGGCCTTAACACGACAGGGCCATGCTTGGTAGACTGTTTTAGTTTAGTTTTGGTATTAATTTAACCTTTTTCCGGTCACTACCTACTTAATTATTCGGTCTTGTATCCATTACCATTGGACGTGATATTTTTTGTTGTCGATAATGGTGCTGTCTGGGAGTTTAACGACGCGCTATGAGTAATGATCGAAAATTACCCGGGCTTCAAATCATCACTACATAGTACAAAACAAAGTCGCTTTCTCTGTCCCTATGTCCCTTTGTATGCTTAAATCGTTAAAACTACGCAACGGATTTTGATGCGGTTTTTTTAAATGGATAGAGTGATTCAAGAGGAAGTTTTAAACGTATAATAAATCAATACTGATTTGAGTGTCTTAATCTCAGAACTGGGGCCTTATTCATCATCATCATCATCATCAACCTATATTAGTCCACTGCTGGACATAGGCCTCCCCCAATGAGCGCCATTGCGCCCTGTCTTCAGCTTGACGCATCCAGCATCTGCCAGCAGTCTTTCGCAGATCGTCATCCCACCTGGCCGGAGGGCGTCCTACGCTACGTTTACCGAGTCGCGGTCTCCACTCAAGAACACGTTTACCCCAACGGTTGTCGGTTCTTCGCGAGAGATGGCCGGCCCATTGCCACTTCAGCTTGCTAATTCTTAGCCCTTATTGCCTAACTTGAAATCGATTACCTACCAGTTTAAATTCAAATGTAAACAGTGGTACAATCGAAGTCCAGGCTAGGTTTCAAATGTCATAAATGAATCGATCTCGATTATCAGTTTAGTTAGATAATAAAGCCCCTGATCGAAGATTAAAATCTGCCCCTGCAGTTTGGTCATCCTGGTTTTACCAATGATAAATATACCACTTACCGTTGTCGAGCTGAGTCAATTAATTTTATAACAAATTGGTGTTAATATAATTCATTTAGTCATATAACTCCTATTAAATTATATTTACTAACTAGCTGGTGCCCGCGACTTCGTCTGCGCATAAAATAAAGCCTATTTCTTATTCCAGCTTATAATCTATCTCTGTGCCAAATTTCATCCAGATCCGTTCAGCAGTTTTTGCGTGAAAGAGTAACAAACATCCATCCATCTATCAATCTTTCCATTCATACTTACAAACTTTCGCGTTTATCAGTTCAATTCAGTATGGTTCCCCTGGGCTATACGGGTTTTCAAAAATTTCTCACAGCATCACTGAACGACGCGTGTGTACGCGTCGTTCAGATGCTGTGAGAAATTTTTGAAAACCCATATAGCCCAGGGGAACCAAACTAAATTCCGGGATAAAATATATCCCATGTCCAATCGTCCCGAGTTCCATTCGATTTCATTCCATTCCGTCGTGATGCGTGGTTAAAGAATTTTTCTATCACCCTCTCTCCCAGGGGAACCTTACCGAATTCCGGGATAAAAAGTATCCCATGTCCTTCCTTGTACTATGAACTCAAAACGTCCCGAGTTTCATTCCAACTCATTCAGCAGTTTCGGAGTGATGCGCGGTAAAGGAATTCTACTTTCATACCCTCTCCCATGAGAACCTTACTGAATTCCGGGATGAAAAGTATCCTATGTCCTTCCTCGTAGTATGACCTATAATCATGCCGAGTTTCATATCAATCCATCAAGTAGTTTCGGCGTGATGCGCGTTTACGATACAGACAGACAGACAGACAGACAGACAGACAGACATGAACGAAAAAAATTACAGTTTTGGCATGAGTATCGATAATAGAGTGCCATCCAAAAAAAAAAATCAAAATATCTTCAATGTACAGAATTGGACCTGTTACAGTTTTATTATAAGTATAGATCACCAATCGTGATCTAACTTACTACTATCAAATTCTAACTAGCGTTAAAAAGAAGTGTCCCTTTATTACGATAGACAAAATAAAGACCGATAAATTTTGGGCTAGTGCCGACAGAATCACCAATCACTGAAGGCCATCGGCGTATCGTTTACCTTTAAAATAATCAACCTACTATTATGTCGTGACGTTTTTCCTCGCTTAGGTACCTACTTAATACAGTGCAAAGGTTAATTTACTGTACGTCATATCTTAATGCAGTGTAGTTAGGTAAGCTAAGCCACAGATAATACGCGATAATACGAGTAGGTATCAAATAAATGAGACGATTGTCTTGAAATTATGATAAGGCCATTCTCAAATCAGCAAAGACTATGTGCGCAGGACATCCTGACTGATATTTATAAACATAAAAGTTTGTATGAATGTATCAGGGTTGATAATAATCATGATTATTATTAAAAAATCAGATTAATTTGATTTAAATCGGATTTATTTGATTTTAATCAGATTTTTTTAATAATCTGATCGTTTTCAGTATGAAAGTCAGTTATTTATTGGGTAAAACAACATATTTTTGGTTATATTAACATAATGAAGTCATTCTTTTATTAAAAAATGAAGTACTAGCATATTTATTTGCCTATTTAACAAAAAATATTGAATTAAATTTATAAAAAATGACATTAACGTAAATCCACAAACATTACTATTTTATTCTAAACTTAATTTTGTAATATCTAACAAAAAAAAAATGGAATAAAAAGACAACACTAACAAATGAACAAAGAATCATTTGGGTTTCACCGCAGACACTTTTTTTTTGACTTTAGTTCTTTCAGAAAGGAGACTAATTTGGAACCCCCGAACCGTATAATGGTATAGGTATATTAAATTAGCGATGCATCCTTATGTGTGAGCTGTAGTTTATGTCAGGGGAAGTCCCTAGACGCTTTTTGGCTGTTTTGGTTGCAGTAAAAAAGTATTGATTTAAATCAACGATTTAAAAAAAAAAACGCGATATAAAAAGTCTTGACACGTTTAATTGAATAAGTGTCTGATGTCTGAGAATCTGAAAAGTTGATTATATGTAATTTTTTGAATAATTTACCTACAAAAAATAATTTAAACATTTGCATGCCTAATTTTAAGGTAGAACATAATTGAAACATTTAATATATTTAACACCTACTATTGTATCCTACATTATGTTGAAGCAAATAAATTTATCTTATCTTATCTGTGGTCCGATGATAGAAGGGAAAAGATGGGATAAAATCTTGAAATGCTTGCGCACATTCATTAAAGTGGTATTTGTAGAAGATTGACGGTCTGGCAAAGCGCCGCGGCCTTCAAGGCTTTTTAGTAGAGATACGAAGTTGCTCTTGGTAGCCGGCTAGTAGCCACCGAACTCTGTCTTCGCATCTCTTCCTAAACTACACAAAATGAAACTATAACGTTAACCTAGTTAGGATGACTCGCCTTTTGGCGAGTCATGGTAGTATTATAAACGCGAAAGTTTGTTTGTATGAATGTTTGTAACTCTTTAACGCAAAAACTACTGAACGGATTGGGGTGAATTTTTAAAAAGACGTAGTAAGGGCTCCCACACAAAACTGCGATTTGGTGCGATGCGATGCGATTTGATGCGATTTGATGCGATGTCACACGAACTTGATTTGCGAATTTCTGCGATGCGAATTTGTGCGGCGAACCGTTTTGTAGGGTAACCATACCTTCAAGTTTAGTCAGCCGTATTGGACGTGTTTTTAGGAAGCGTAAGATGGATCCCAAAAAGATAATTGAACCGATTTAAGCAAAAATGATCCAACCCACACAAACCTCATTTCGAGATAATCGATATTTAAGTTTGTGGCGGTATTTCTCTGTAATGCAAAATGTTGTTATTTTAATTTAATTTAATGCTATGTAAACTCAACTTTTTTGCAATAAATAATATAAATAATAAATTGTAATAGTTTAGTAGATAATTGGGAAAACTTGCGCCTGGATTATTATTACAAAATTAATTTTGTATGGAAAGAGCTATGTAGGGTGCAAAAATTAATTAATTAGGCGGAGGCGAAGGCGTGCGAGTTGTATTCTATGGAATCCTATGAAAGCCTACACACACACCGCAGGCCGTGGCGAACGCGGTGCCATAGGAAAAACCGGCACGCCTTCGCCTCCGCCACGCCTCCGGCTTCTGTGTGTTTTGAACTTTATGGTTTATTTCGTTTACGTACTTAGATGGAATAGCAATTTCAAATATTAACTTGTCAAAGCTTAACTTGTTTTATATCATCATCATCATAATCAACCTATATTAGTCAACTGCTGGACATAGGCCTCCCTTAATGAGCGCCATAGCTCCCTGTCTTCAGCTTGACGCATCCAGCATCTGCCAGCAGTCTTTCGCAGATCGTCATCCCACCTGGCCGGAGGGCGTCCAAGTCTACGTTTGCCAAGTCTCGGTCTCCACTCAAGAACACGTTTACCCCAACGGTTGTCGGTTCTTCGCGAGATGCCGGCCCACTGCCACCACTTCAGCTTGCTAATTATTTGAGCTATGTCGATAACTTTGGTTCTCTTTCGGATGTATTCTTTACGAATCCTATCCTTCAGAGAAACTCCGAGCATAGCTCTTTCTATAGCTTTCTGAGCTCTTTGAACTTATGGACCAGCTTAATATTATAGTTTGAATCATTGTAGCAAAATAGAACGGTTATATGTTAGGGTAACCAAAGCAACACAAAAATGATTCAAGTGTCATGAAACACTTATACATTTTAAAAAATGGTCTTCGACATGACATTTGTGGGTTGGATCATATTATGGATTTTCCACATTTGTGCACATAGAGGTGTGAGTCTTTGATATGTTAAAATATACCTTATACTGATTACATAGGTTAAAAAAACTCGAAATTGACTAGGTTGTGGGTTAGATCATTTTTGCATAAATCGGTCCAATTGCACTGCTGTTATTGTTAAATAGATATAAAAGAAAAAGAAGATTCTGGATTCATCCATTTAATACGATGATGAACACTGAAGGGAACTATTTTACTCGAAATTACTATGAGTTGAGAACTAAAGCAGTTTTTTTTTACAACACAAAAATGCGGCTCAGGCGCCGCGCATCTTTCGCTAAAGTTGTCTCAGAGCGGACTAAAAGGGGGGTCACCAAGTATGACGTAATATGACAGGAATTCGCGATGCAAATGAGATCGGACGTTATCGTGCGAGCTCGCAGATATTTGCGATGCGATGCGAGCTCGCAGTTTTGTGTTTGAGCCCTAAGCCCTAGAAATAACAATTTTATATAAAACTTTCATCCTATACATCAGTTCCCATGGAATATAAGATATTATAATATGATATATAAGTCTAACAGTCGGTATATTTAAAATTTTAAATAACTAAGTGCCAGATTTTATTAACCCTTATCTCCTTCTTTCCAGAATTACCACCAGGCTACAAGGTCGAAGAAATCGAGATCCCTGTACCATGGGGCCACGTGGCTGGTCGCTGGTGGGGTCCCAGAGACAAGCAACCAATCATAGCCATCCACGGCTGGCAAGACAACGCCGGCACTTGGGACAATCTCATTCCACTCCTACCTGTGACAACCTCCATCCTCTGCATAGACCTACCAGGCCATGGAAACTCCACATTCTATCCAGAAGGCATGGTCTACTACATATTCTGGGATGGAATTGTCTTACTACGTAGAATAGTGAAGCATTTTAACTGGGAAAAGATCACACTCATGGGACATTCACTCGGTGGTGCGCTTAGTTTTATGTATGCATCGTCGTTCCCTGACGATGTAGATAAGATTATTTGTGTAGATATCGCCAGTCCGGCTGTCAGAGAGCCGCTGGTTATGGTCAAAAACACAGGCAAGAGCATAGACAAAATGTTAGAGTATGAAAATCTACCTGAAGAAAAAGTTCCTTGTTACGAATACGATGAGATGATCGATATTGTACACAGTGCGTACAAGGGAGCACTATCCAGGGAGAATTGCAGGGTTTTAATGAAACGAGGTATGTCACCTACCCCTGCACATATGAAAAAGAACGGTTACTTTTTTTAACGCGACCCGAAGTTAAAAGTTTCCGGGCTCGCGATGATGTCTCTAGAAACAGCTTTAGAATACGCGCAACAAATCAAATGCAAGGTTCTAAATATAAGAGCTATTCCAGGTCAGAAATGGGAGAAGTTGAACTACTATACAGAGGTTGTTGATGCGTTGAAACAGGTGACATATGTGCAGTATGTTGAGGTGGAAGGAACGCATCATGTTCATTTAGAAACGCCGGAAAATATAGTTGGTTATATAGAGGATTTCTTAGAAATAGGTTGTTAGAACAAATTATAGTTATAGCTACGCGGGTATAACTACAAATTGGTTGTGGAACACGCGCGTCCAGAATCGCACTTATCTTGAAGAATTCCTTCGTTATGTGGTGTTCTTCCAACACATCTAGTATGTTCGTATAACTACAAATTGGTTGCAGAACACACGCGTCTAGAATCGCACTTACCTTGAAGGATTCCTTCGTTATGTGGTGTTCTTCCAACACATCTAGTATGTTCGTAGATGACCCGCTTTCAGTCATAATGAATTCGTCAGGCTACGAAAGTTATATAGTAAAATTGTAATTTATTTTAACCAAGGGATAAACAAGACGTACTGTAGATACTCTATCCATGGTTTAAAAGTCTCCACACACTGAACGCGGAGGCGGAGCGGATGCGAAGGCGTGCGAGTTGTATTCTATTGAATCATATGCTAGCCTACACACACACCGCAGGCGGTGGCGGCGCGGTGCAATAGAAAAAACCGGCACGCCTTCGCCTCCGGCTTCTGTTTGTGAGACCTTATGGGTTCTACGATCGCTGAGTATCTACAAAGTTATGTAAAATAACCATACATGCTAATAACAATAGCGTATTAAGACCATCATGTCGACGACCGATGTGGCGCGGTGGGCTAAGGTCCGCCTGCGACGCAGGAGTTTGCGGGTTCGATTCCCGCCTCGGAACAAATTTGTGCACGATCTGCAGAAATTTGTTCCGTTGGTCTGGGTGTTTAATATATATAATAAAAAAAATATCTATCTATGTAATGTATTGTATTAAGTATATCAGCCATAACACAAGCCCTGCTTAGCTTGGGGCTAGATGATGCTGTGTGGACTGTCCGGAATTATATTTATTTAATGTTAATGTATCCAGATTCTTCCAGATTCTAGTGGTTTTTCTGCTTCGCTTGGTAGAAACAAAGAGTCTAAAAGCTATGGATGGCTCTAGAACAATTTCTATCAACAGATTCTTTCTCTTTCCTAACGAACGTGCGGGTAAGAGATATAATCTCAAATTCTTATAGCTTAAAACTATGGATGCCTGAACAATTTCTGTCAACAGATTCTATCTCTTTCCTATCGAAAGATCTAATCTCAAATATAACGCGTTAGAACAGGCCGGCAACAACTGCAGTTCCACTGCTAAGAATCCATGCTGAGATGGGCTAACATGTAACGCTCACGTGCAAAGCACGAAAATAGGCATGACAAGCGATTATGTACAACTAAATAGGTACTTGTGTTTAATTTATTATTCCGCTTAAAAAATTCCACATTTTACTTTTCTGTCTGTCAAAAGTAATTATTTAATTCTACAATTGTAATTTATTTAAATGGTATGTGATAGTACGTGTTAAGAATTGTGTTTCTATGCGTAAGTTTGGTATAAAAGATGGCATATGTTATACTTAATTGTTAAAACAAATGGTTAAAGCCTATTAGAAAATAATTTATACTTAGATTAGAAAAAACGTAGCAACAACTACAATTTTTTCTGTGCCTAGTTTTTATGCGCATATAGAAAGAGATCAATTTGTGAAAGGATACAAATTTTAAGGTAATATGGAATGAGAAAACTCAAAATGCTATAATTCCTTTAAATGTCACATGATTCTTGGACACGTCAGAAAATTACTTTAAATTACAGTAAAACTAGGATATAAAGTGATCACTTTCATTTTTTTGAACACTACACCATCACATATAAGGTAAAAAACAAACGAACAAGAAACTTTTACCTTTTTAATTTATTTTATTAGTTTTCGATTTGGAACAAAACCCGTCCTAAACTTTTTTATTCTCTGGATAGAATAATCTGATATTTACAAAATATCACGTTTTTACAAATAATATTTGGGACAATTTGTTTGAATTTATTAATTTATAATTTTTATAACTCACTTTGAGTTTTGTTGTGAGAGGAACAAAAACTATTTTTGTTTTTATTGAAAACAGTGATGTATGTTATAATTTAAGTTGATTTAACAGTTAGTCAGACTAACAATAGTTACCAAGTAACAAGTTTTTATATTAACGAGTTGAATGCAAGGATTTTTTGCCTTTGTTGTGTATGAATACCTATAGATACTTACATAATAGAGGTACACTCAGCTACATTAATAGAATTTTGTCGCTATAAAGAACATTGAAAGACAAAACGTAGTTGTCTATGTTAGTAAAAAGTTAATTTTAATGCAGCTGACTGTACCCATCGAACGTGATATATCTATGAAAGGTTTAAATAAAGCTATACAGGGTTATAGGTGTTTAATGATTAACCTCGAAAATTCGACTTGGGTAAATCAAGACTAACAACTTTTGTTCTACGATTTTTTCTTATTCATTTTTCCCACAGAAAAAAATATATAAGCAAATTTCGAGTTCTAATCTTCTTAGCTCTGTCTAGGCGTCACAGATTGAGACATGTCGGTTCGGTACATGACATATATGTCGTATACATATATCTAGCAAAGAAAGAAAGGGGTTGCGGTGAGGCGAGCGGGGGTTGATAGAAATGCCCGCGAAAACTAAAAAAAAATAAAACTGGAGATGTATTACGTTTTGGCAAAAGTCAGAACAAAAGTTGTTAGTCTTGATTCACACAAGTCGCCTTTAAAAGGTTAATCATTAGATACCTATAACCCTGTATATATAGCTACACTGTAGATGCAGTGCAGGGACGTTAGAAACATCTACGTTTTTTCCATTTAATAAGTTTAGAAACAATTTGCTGTATAAATGTAGCTATTTATTATTTTTTTGCTATTCTGTAGCAGCTAGAACCACATTATTGTGGGGTGTTTTGGAGCGTCATTAGCTAATTAAAACTGATTTTACTGAAGCATGTCTTTTATTTTGTATCTTTAATGGGTTCCATTTTTGAAAGATAATTTAAATATTATGAATATGATTCATACATTTAGCATTTTTAATTAGGTACCGAATTTCATTATCTTTGGTTTATAGGCACATTGTTACGACATAAAACTATACTAATGAAACCTATTTACTTTTGATGTGCAATAAACATCAAAAGTAAATAGGTTCCACAGAATTGTAAATGAAAGAGGTGATAATGGTCGTAGCGCTGTAACTTAAAGACACCCCGTTTTGTAGTAATAAATGAAAAAAAAATTATGGGGTTCAAAAGAGTGGTATAAAACCTGTTTCGAGTGGGCAATTGGACTCCCATTTCTATTGTTTGGTTTATTTACTCTCAATAAGTTGCCACTTTCTGTCCCTATAACTATAGATTCTACATAATATCTATTCAAATTTAATCAAAATCAAATCATTTATTTGCAAGAATACAAAATTATTATACATTATGTCAGATCTTATAACTATTATAGGAATTGTATTCAGCCTGCAAGCAGGCATGCAAATGTTATGCGAGTCATATTAATATTATATTAGTCATATATTATGGTATGTACATATATACCTATTGTTAGTTAAGCTACAATAAACCTCAATTTTATAAATCTTACGATAAAGTGATTGCTTTAAAACACCAACGTAATTGATTAGATAATTTATTTTACTATTGATTAAAATACGAGATAAAAAAATCGATAATAAATATTTTATCATTATTTCCTAGTTTCATTCCAAAGCCGTTTATAGCCTCTCGATAAGCTCGAAATCTTCAATGTTCTTGATCTGAGGACAGAAAAAATAGGTTATTCTGGGTGTTTTCTATGTATGATAAAAAATATCTATCTATGTAATGTATTGTATTAAGTATATCAGTCATCTTGTACCCATAACACAAGCTCTGCTTAGCTTGGGGCTAGATGATGCTGTGGATTGTCCGTATTTATTATTATTGAGTGGGTTCGAATCCCGACGTAAACTAAGACCTATTTGACGACCTTAGTGGCACAGCGGGCGAGAGTCCGCCTGCGAAACAAGAGGTTACGTGTTCGAATCCCGCCTCGGAACAAATTTGTGTACGATCTGCTGAAATTTGTTCCGTTGGTCTGGGTGTTTTCTATGTATAATAAATATCTATATGTATTAAATATTTATAGCAGTTATCTAGTACCCATAACACAAGCTTTGAGTAGCTTACTTTGGGGCTAGATGGTGCTGTGTGGATTGTCCAGTATTATTTATTATATTTTTAAACCCAACAAGTCGATCTGGCTTAGTGGCCATCAACAAAGGATATATGGCCTCGGCTAAACACATGCGGCTTCACCCGCGTAAATTTTAATGAAAAGTAGTCGTATGTATGTTATATTCCATGCTTAGAACTAAGTATATTCAACAGCAAGATCCATTCAGTAGGTTTAGCGTAGATATTGTAACAAACATCCACCCTTCCAAACAAGCGATTTAATACACAAGTCTTTGCGTTTTTTTCTTTTTTTCGTCTCTGATTATTAGATTATCAATAACCGTAATGGTTGAGTCTAAAATCAAATATCACTACATAGTATAAAACAAAGTCGCTTTCTCTGTCCCTATGTATGCTTAAATCTTTAAAACTACGCAACGGATTTTGATACGGTTTTTTTATAGATAGAGTGATTCAAGAAGGTTATACGCACCTAAGTAAAATAAAACCGTGCGAAGCCGGGGCGGGTCGCTAGTTTTTTTATAATTCGTAAGCAAAAACCTATTTTGTAAGTAGAAGTAATAGTAGTAAGTACTGTTATAGCTTTTGAATACTCACATCAAGATTTCCAATCGGCATATCACAATTCAAGGTAACTACGTTTCCAATGGCGTTCTGTGTAACCAGCTTTTTGTTAACTGAGTTCCAAACCGGACTCGCGGCTTTCAGTTGATTCATGTTTCCGAAGATGTAGAATCCTGGAATATTGATAAATTATTAATTAATTACATAGTTTATTGTACAAAATGTATTCCTTGATTGCCAGGGAGAAATCGCTCTCAGCGATAAGGGCCGCCAATTTGTACTACCTACCTATGTTTATTGTATTATTCAGATTTATATGATATGAATTGTATATTACTTCTTTCTTGGGGTAATAAAAAAGGGTTGGTAGTGCACCAATAGTAAATAGATTTTTGAAGGATATAAAACCTACAGTTAGTAATATATACAGGTGGAATGATTGATGATTGAAACTTTACTTCAACATATAAAAAAATGTTTTTAATAACTAGTCCCTACTGTTTAAAAAACATTTTTTTAATGTTGAAGTAAAGTTTTGTTCATGATTGCGTTCTCAACGATTATTATACCTTATGATGAATGACTGCATTAATGTGGTTAATTAGAAGCAATAATAAAAATCTCTAATCTATTATTATTAACTATCTACCTTTAGACTGTTTGCAACCGTCTGCAGTTAGCTCAATGGTTTCAATTGTAAATACTAGTTGTAATTTTTCTATTCCTTGCTTGTAATTTTCGTTGTTAATAAAGGTTTTCTTTAACTATCATTTTATAAGACAAAATCAAGATAAGATCACACAAAATCAGGAACAATGTTAAATCTGAATAATAGTCTGGACGACCGTTGTGGCGTGGTGGGCGATGGGCCGGCTGCGACGCAGGAGGTTGCGGATGCAATTCAATTCTATTGAAATATGACATTAACAAAAATTAAGAAGAATTTTTAGTATGAAACTATTAAATTTTGGGTCCCGGATAGATGATTCTTGTTCCAAAGGGCTTGTTTCACGATCCAACAGTCAGTTCCCGTTAAATTAACTGACAGATATCTATGGTGCTGTATCTTTCATATAAAAGTTGACAGTACCCGACGGCAATACTGTTATCTGTCAAGTAAATTAACAGGAACTTACTTTTCGATCGTGAAACAAGCCCTAAATGAAACAATATTGTAAACGAGGTAAGGTTAAAATTAAAAATAAATAACAATTAAAACCTTCTTTAGCTCTAGACAGAGCCACACAGATCCGATTAGAAGCAGCAAGGAATCCAATCTTGCCGTCTCTGTTGCTCCTCACTAGAGACAGTATCACTATCCTGCTCTCTTCGCCTTGGTAGTTGTCTACTGCTGTGATTTTTATATCCTTCAGAAGATCATATTTTTGGCTTAGCTGAAAAAAAACCTTGGTTATTGTAACTGATTGCTTTTGTTACTAGTAGAGAAGTTTTATATCACTGCATAGTATAACACAAAGTAGTTTTTTCTGTCCCTATGTCATTATGTCCCTTTGAATGCTTAAAACTTTAAAACTACGCAACGGATTTTGATGCGGTTTTTTTAAATAGATAGAGTGATTCAAGAGGAAGGTTTTTATACTTATAATAAAACCGTGCGAAGCAGGGGCGGGTCGCTAGTAAATAATATAATGCTGGACAATCCACATAGCATCACTAGCCCCAAGCTAAGCAGAGCTTGTGTTCTGGGCACTAGATGACTGATATACTTAATAAATACATTACATAGACAGATATTTTTAATATACAATGAAAACACCCAGAAACCCACAAGAAATATTTGCAGATTGTCCAAAACATTTGTCCTAACACGGGAACTCGTCGGTTTCGGACTCTACTCATGATACTTAACCTCGGGCTTTCAAAGTCACACCCTGTAATATGTAATTCATATTCGTCAGCACTTTAAGTAATATTCACTAAATTAAATAATATCGCAAAAAAAAAATCGACTTCGGCGGGATTTGAACTCGTGAACTTCCCTCAGTACCGGATGCACTACTAACTGCGCCACGAAGTCAAGTTACCAACAAGTCGAAAATCTTTGCTACCTTCTACTATTTTAGTTCTATATTGTCAATGTAAACACCTAGAACGGGAAGCTGAAGACAGGGTGCTATGGCGCTCATTAGGGGAGGCCTATGTCCAGCAGTGGACTAATATAGGCTGATGATGATGAAACACGTAGAACCGCAACAAATATGTGCAGATCGTCCAAAACATTTGTCCTAACTTTTTTTCTTTTTTTAAACTTCCTAGCAGCAAATCGAAACTTATTGCATCACAGGTGCATTATTTACCTTTTTAATGTTGGAGACCTGCCCCTGGTACGTTGCAAGGATGGTCACTTCATCAGGAGAATACTTCATCTTCCGCAGATAGTTGGCTAGAGCGACGCACCACTTCGCTTCGAACGTGTTCTTATGGCTCCAGCTGTCTTCCATACCCTGGAAGATATATTTTATATTTTTTATACAGGGTGTTAGTGCGGCAGTACAAACAGCTAGCTTTAGGTCTTGCAGAAAGGCTGGACACAGGTGATTTCATGCAATACATGAAAAATCATATTTTCAAGCAGGGATGTTAGGGAGCTCCATAACCGTAACTATCGTATCTCCTATATAAAAAACTATGCGTTACCGTACCGAATCCGAAATTAAAGTTTCAGATAGTATCGGATAGGGGCGGAGATTAATTGAGACACGTTATGACAAGTTGTTTTGATCTGCCGGCCGCCGCTGCCGACACAAGCCGCGCGCATTATTTGTTTTCTTCTGTTGTCGTGATAAAATTCTCGTATTTTTCGTAAATAACCGACTTGTGACCAATTTTAAAATTGCAAATAGTTCGACAAATTGAAACGAATGTGTTGTGTTACGGAATCGTTTTAATTTGTATAAAATGCATTCTAAGTTGATTGTGGTTTGGTTATTTTTTTGTTGAAATCACGGTCGATTCCGCAAAATGTAAACAATGTGGTAAAAGCTTTTCACGGAAAGGCGGTGGCACTACATCGCTAAAACGTCATCTCAAATCACAAGTGTTATATATACTTCTGAAATTCCTTTAAAATTATACAATTAATCCGAAATAATTTGATGGGTAATCCATAATAATTTCATATCAGTATCCGGTATAATAATCATTCTTATATCCGTATCCGAAATTTCATATCCATAACATCCCTGTTTTCAAGGTACCTAGTTTAAGTTATTATTATATGAATTTAATACAATTTATTTATTCATCTGTTTACAAATTGAATAAGTACCTCAGAATCTTCGAACTCCTCGTGGCTGTAGAAATAAAGGTTATCCTTCATTCCACGGACGTCTTTGTACGCCAGCACGGATTGGTGGCAATCCAGCCTCTCGTATATTGTAGGCACCAGCAAATCTAGACAGAGATAGGTATTTTTATGTTCGTTATACCTTTGTATTAATTATTTTAGAAATAAATCATAATACATTTAAAATTGTTTCAATGCCTGTGGATTACCTACTTTTTGAATTAGTAAAATCAGATATTCCTTTCAAATGATATAGCGAATCTAAAAAGTCCCTCTAACAAAATAATGGAAAATCAACCACTCCGAGTGAATGAGGGAGCAAGGCTGCTCACCGTTTGCCTATTGGGGACACAGCCTTACTTACAATACAACACAATTCTTTAGACTGTTTGCAACCGTCTGCAGTTAGCTCAATGGTTTCAATTGTAAATACTAGTTGTAATTTTTCTATTCCTTTGCTTGTAATTTTCGTTGTTAATAAAGTTATAATTAAAAAATACACAATTTTAATAGAATTTATCTTTGTAAGTACATACTTACCTAAATGAAAGGTATGCGAATCGCACCATGCATCTTTCATCGTCACAAATGATGGTTTCTTTCTGTTTGTTTCATATTAAAAACAACAATTTCATACATATTTTTGATTGTACCTCTATTAAGTATATCAGTCATCTAGTACCCATAACACAAGCTCTGCTTAGCTTGGGGCTAGATCATGCTGTGTGGACTGTCAGGAATTAAAAAAAAAAAGCCAAATTGGGTAACTACAGCGGGTATAAAAGACTCACCTACAAAGTTTTTTCTCATTCGCCGCTGAGTAGTCAGCGCCCGTGCATGTATGCCATTCCGTACCATTCTCTCGAACAGAGACACTTCGAGATTGTAGTCTTTTGCGAGCTTGTAGTGAGCAGCGGTTGGGCGAAGCTGTTTGTGATCACCTAATAAAACGTCATGCATCTTTATGAATGCTAAACGCCGATTACCCGATTTCAATTGATACACAGAGTGTTTTTTTTAAACTGCGACAGTACGGGGTCACCCATAACCAGAGGAGATAAAGGTGCAGTATATTTTGAAACATCAGCTACTTTTAGAAGAAAAATAATTTGGAATAAACATTTTTTTGGTCAAGCGAGAGTTGCGCCTTAAAATGAATCATTTTGGCAAAAAAAGATTTTGTTTCCGATCGTCTCTAACTTCCTCTACTCAGATTTTTTTTATTCGATACAATTAAATTATCCTTACAAAGAACTGCATCGATAGGCATCAAAATTTTTTTTGCCAACTTGGTTCATTTTAAGGCGGTACTCACGCTTGACCAAATCCATTTTCATGACAAAATATCTTTCTCCAAAAAGGATCTGATTTTTCAAAAGAAACTGCACATGTATCTCCTCTGGTTATGGGTGACCCCGTACGGTCCCAGTTAAAATAAAGTAAAAAAATACACTGTATAAGTTATAACACAGCTTCTATAGAACACAGCTTTGTATCTATTAATAGCGGGGACTTTACAAGGGTTAAAACGGTTGATATACACTTAATAAATATTTTAAACTAATCAGTAAATCAATATCTTGATTTCTTTAGGCTTACAAAATAAGCACTTAGACAAGACTTAAACTTACCGATAAGTATGAGATGCTGACAGTGGTGTGTCAAAGAAGCCACGATATGAGCTTCCAATACCTCAGCCGCCTCTTCCACGATTACTGTAAATATCACAATAAAATTATAATCACCTATTTATGATAAGACTAGCGACCCGCCCCGGCTTGGCACGGTTTTATTATATGTATAAACCTTCCTCTTGAATCACTCTATCTATTAAAAAAAACCGCATCAAAATCCGTTGCGTTTTTTTACAGATTTAAGAAGTCAAAGGGAAATAGGGACATTCCCTCCACCTTCCCATGGTCCTACCAACCTTGCGGTTATACGGACCGAAGCTGTGAGAAATGAGCCACTCGGGTGACTCAAGACTCTACAAATACTACGCACATTGTCCCAGGGAAATAGGGACAGAAAAAGCGACTTTGTTTTATACTATTTAGTGATTTTAGGGTTCCATACAAAAGGGTAAAAACGGGACCCTATTACTTAAGACTTCGCCGTCTGTCCGTTTGTCTTTTACCAGGCTGTATCTCAAGATCCGCAATAGCTGGACAGTTGAAATTTTCACTAATAATGTATTTCTATTGCCGCTTTGACAACAAATACTAAAAAAGTAAAATAATTATTTAAGATATCAATAAATGGTAACAAACTTGAAATATTCACAAAATATTCAGTTGTATTTTTACTTGAATAATAATCTATAATATAAAAATGAATCGCAAAATGTGTTGGTAAGCGCATAACTCAACAACGCCTGGACCAATTTGGCCAAATCTTTTTTTAAAATGTTCGTTGAAGTTCTAGGATGGTTTTTACGGCGAGAAAAATATGATATTTGACAAATAAATAAATTTCCCCGCGGGCGACGCTGCGGGGCACAGCTAGTTTTAAATAAAATAGTATATAAAAATAAGTCTAAATAAACAGCTGTTTGAAAATTGTCTTAGCCATTTGAGAGGGTATTTTGTTATAGTTTTGAAAAGTTGGTTCTTTTTCTTATTTGACACCTCTTCTGATTCTTATTAAACATAGAAAACACCAAACAATATACAGGGTGTTAGTGTGAACACCGTTGTCCTTGAAACCAGAGGTTCAGCATCATGAGTAGAATCCAAAACGGATGAAAAATAATGATTCTATTTCTTACTCATTTTTTAAAGAAAATTTTTATAAACACTAATCGTTTGCTCACAAACACGTGACACAAGTATTTCGACCAGGCGACACGTGGCATGTGCACCTCAGTGTCGGATCACCTTCTGTGCGAATATCCCGTCTTTTGAAGGGCACAAGTAATGAAGTTACGATCCAAGTAAGGCGCGGGTATAAGTACTTACGTAGGTAGGTACTTAAAGTATGTAGAGTGACTATGGCATCGTGTACGATAGCGAAGACATGAAATATCAAAATCTTGCAAAACTAAAATAGGTGTTAAGCTTTTCTCATCGGTTTTGTATTCTACTCATGATGCTGAACCTCTGGTTTCAAGGACAACGGTGTTCACACTAACACCTTGTATGTATGTCTTGACGAATAAAAGACATTAAAAGTCCTAAAGAATATTCTGAGGGTAGTTACCTATAGGCGAGTTCAGTTTGTTCATAAGTTGGTGGCAACAATATAACGCTCTGATAAATAAAAGACATTAAAAAGTCCTAAACTATATTCTGAGGGTAGTTACCTATAGGCGAATGCAGTTTGTTCATAAATTGGTGCCAACACCGACAAATGTTTAACATAGTTTGGTAGGATGACTTCTGCTAAACAACTGTTAAACACGTGTCTAAGTCGCAACTTTTTTTTGTGGATAGGCCGTAAAAATCTTAAAGTATATTTTAAGGGTAGTTACCTATAGGCGAGTTCAGTTTGTTCATAAGCTGGTGCCGCCTGGCCGCGGCGGTGGTGGTGACTCCGACCACTCGCGTTGTTTTCAATGCCTCACCGTCTATTAGATCTGATACTTCTTTTAGTTCCTCGCTGGCTTCGTTGTGCTTCTCCTAAAAACAGATGAAGAAAGTCATAGTTGGGAAAGGACGTTATAGTTATGTGAAGGTGTAAGTATGGAAGATAGTAAGGGGTTTTATATGGCCTACAGAGAGACTGTGTAATCAATATCACTACATAGTACAAAACTAAGTCGCAGCCCGCTGTCTGTCTGTTAATTATGTATGCTTAAATATTTAAAACTACGCAACGAATTTTGATGCGGGTTTTGTTAATAGATTGATTCAAGAGGAAGGTTTATATCTATAACTACCAGGTCAAAGTAGCTCAGCGAGCTTTGGAAAGAGTTATGTGAGAAGTTTATTTGAAGGATAGGATTCGTAACGAATACATCCAACAGAGAACCAAAGTTATCGACATAGCTAGCAAGCTGAAAGTTAGAGAGCCGGCTATATCTCAAGAACCGACAATCGCTGGGGTAAACGTATTCTAAATAGAAGTAGTATTAGTGACCGCGACTTGGGAAACGTAGTGTAGGACGCCCTCCGACCAAGTGGGATGATGATCTGCGAAAGACTGCTGGCAGATGCGGATGCGGCAAGCTGAAGACAGGGAACTATGGCACTCATAAAAGGAGGCCTATGTCCAGCAGTAGACTTAGTGTAGTTTTAAAGATTTAAGCATACAAAGGGACATAGTTACATAGGGACAGAGAAAGCGACATTGTTTTAATTATACTATGTAGTGATTAATCAACTTACCAGTAAACAATTCAACTTCTCAAGAAGCTCATTTTTAATATCTCGAACCACATTGAAGTAGAGTTGCCATCTCTGCTCCAAGCTCAATGTATACAGATTCTCCACTTTCTCCATCTTAAACTCTTGCTTATCATGACCGTACAGTGCTATGTTTTTCTGGAAAATATTTAGAATTTAAGTTTGCTTATAAAGAGCTATGATAGCTCAAAAGTTGTAGGTTAAAGATTAACTTTAACCATGATTGAGGAGGTCCATAATTTTGACAAATCTGCATCTTTCATTTATGAATCATCAGATTCATCATTCATTATGTGTAGGTTAATTCTAAAATGTTGATAGACGTAATTAATTATTTCCAGAAAATGGCCAGTTTCCTAAAGCCTTGTATGGTGTCAAAATAGTTTCACAAGACCATCATGACATGTATTCGAGATCCTATTGGATGTTACTACACATTCACTTTCCCTTTTGGTGAATGAGAGTTGAAAATAATATCTAAGTTAAATTTTGGTGAATATGAAATTTCAACAATGTTTTTACTTTCAAATTTGCTGAACATGAGAATTAAACATAATTTCTACTTTCTAATTTAATGAACAAGAAAGTTGAACATAATTTCTACTTTCAAATTTAGAAAACAAGAAAGTTGAACATAAAATCTACTTCTAAATTTAATGAACATGAGATGTTAACTTTATTTCCACTTTCAAAAGCTTACCTTAAAATAATCCAGTCTCTTTTCAATACTCTTAATCTTATTCAGCAACTTTTGATTAGTCTCTTTACTCTTACCATCAATGTTATCCTCGCTTAAATACTTCAGTATATTTCTGATAGAATCAATTTCATTTACCGCGATTTTCTCAGAAAAACACGCAGTTATCTTTTTATCATCAACTATAAAACATTCGAGTTCTTTTTCTAGTTTTTCCGTTCCATTTTGCTTGCCTTTACTCGTATCTTTAAGGCCGTACAGCCAATTTAAAACTGGATCTTCATCGGAGGGTCTAAGTTCATAGGATTTGTTGCCAATTTTCAAGTATGGTTTCAAAGACTTATAGCTTAGAATACTATCTTCACATTTCTCGATTTCTGATTGCAGTTCTGTCATTTCTTTGTATATCTTCTCTAATTCTCCTCTCTTGCTTCCATACAAATAAGAATACTTACATTTTACCTTAGTTCTAAGACTATTTAGATTATACGATTCCAAAGCTTTACTCTTACTCTGACTTCCCAGTCTGATAACACTTTTGGTAACATTTAGGATGCCTTCGAGGAATTGATCTAGGGCGTGATTCGTGTAGCAGATTACAAGCATTGGTGTTCCTTCTAGGGACTGGTTTTGGAGGATTGTGGATGCGATTTTGACACCTAAGAATGTTTTTCCGGTACCAGGTGGGCCTTGGATGACGGCGAATTCGCGGGTAAGTGCGAATTTGTATGCTTCTTGTTGGGAATCGTCGAGACCTAATGCGTTAGGCCACTGCGTGAGGTCCAGCGCTGGGAATGTAATTTCGTCCACTTTCCCTGGAGGTAGTATCGTGTAGTTTGTTTCTGGTGTGAGGTATCTTGGTGGTTTGGTTTCTGGCTGTAATTGGAAAATGATAAATAAATTATAAGAAATAAATAATGGATTAGGACCTACAATAAAACCCATCGTGCAGGCCTTTGGACAAGTCAAATTTTGTATTTTTTTAACAAAGTAATTAAATGAGCTTATATGATAGCTGGAGCGGTAAATGTCAACATTAACCAGGGAGGTCCATGATTTTTATAAATCTAAAACAATCATACTTAGTCATTCAAATCTAATTCATACACACACAGTAGATAGACACATATCCTCGATACAGTACACAAACTCATACTTTCAGACTATTCCACAACCCTCAATCTAATTAAATCAATAAATAATGGTGTACAATTTATACAGTATCATATAGCCCCAAGCTAAGGAGAGCTTGTATCATGGATAGTAGTCCTCACTTCCTTACTAACATTATAAAGGTGAAAAATTGTCTTAAAAATAAAATCCATGTTTGTTAGTTTTCACACAAAAACTACTGAACAGCTGTGCGATTACGCTAAAACCGCCCATCAAAATTGATATTCTTAAGCCATTTCAATGGCCATCGCGCGCGTCCTTTTCATACAATTTCAAATTACGAAAGCCATTAAAAGGGATTTCATGTCAGTTTTGTTTCATATGCCAGTTTTTTTTTCAAAGCTGACATATGAAAGCCCTTTTAATGGCCTTCGTAATTTGAAATTGTATGGAAAGGATGCGCGCGATGGCATAGAAATGGCTCAAGAATATCAATTTGGATGGCCGGTTTTAGCGTAATCGCACAGCAGATCGGGAAATTTTGAATAGACGTAGAACTACGTCTATTATAGGAATTATTTCCCTGGAATAACACTAAGGCTGCTTTTCATCCCATAAATCAGTTCCCACATACTAGAAATAGCCTTTAGATTCGACGTTTCCATAGAAACAAGACGTGTGAAGCTGCGGGCAGATACTTGTAAGTTTTATATCTAACTAGCGACTCGCCCCGGCTTTGCACGGTTTTATTATACGTTAGGAAGATTTATCCTTCCTCTTGAATCACTCTATCTATTAAAAAAAACCGCATCAAAATCCGTTGCGTAGTTTTAAGCAGTCAAAGGGACATAGGGAAAAAGGGACAGAAAAAGCGACTTTGTTTTATACTATGTAGTGATAGTGATACGCCATACCTTAACATCTACAATATATTTCCCCATCGGCAGGTCATCTATCCTGGACCCCTGGAGAACCTTCAACACCTGGTGGTAAGGCTCGAAGAACACTTCGCTTTCCACCATCAGGTATGGCTCCGAGAATATCTTCTGAGATACTGGGTTTTGGAATGATACAGCAAGCTGGAACAAAAAATGGAAAAGGCCGAATTAATCTTTAAATTAAAATGAATAATTATCTATCCACATTGTGTAAGCAGAATTTGAGTAATTTAAGTTGATAATTTGAGATGTTCATTCACTCTTATTTGGCTTGAAGACAATGCACAACTGGACAGATTAGGCTGAAATTTTGAATAGACAGTTTGGAATAAAACACAGGCTACTTCTCATTAATTTTAACGTGGGTAAAGTGACGGGGCGCAGCAGTATCTAATTTAGTAATATCATTTTTAATATCCACATGCATAAAGTTAAATTTAAATCTGATTCTATATTTTTGTTTAAAACTGTACTATTCTTGACACAATAGTCCTTAATTACTCTTTGGTGTCATAAAATCATTTTTCATGCAGCCATTTTGTCAGTTATTTGTCAGAAGATGTTTAAATGAGTTGAGTTATTTATTAATTTGAGGTAGCTCCAGTTTGTAACTTTTGTGGCCTCATCGTTCATTGTTCTACACTGCTTATCATGGTCATTTCTTAAGAAAAAATATTTTGTTTAATTTATTATAGACTCAAATTGCATTGTATTAGAATTTTATTTGTCATACCATACTTTATTTACTCACATATCCATCTCTTAACAAATCCGAGCTAGCATCCAACACCGTCGCACATATAACCGTCTCAAAGTTATCTTTAGTAAAGAGCAGTAGAGAACCAAACATCAGCTGCTTGTTAAACTTCTTCCTATCCACCTGGTTGGTTATGCGATCCTGGTACGCGATGTCGATGAGGTGTCCTACACGGTTGTTGCTTACGTAGATACGAAGTACCCTGACTTGGGGGTATACCCTGGAATTGGTAGAAGTTTTGTTAGTTTCTTTATCTGGACAAACATAATAAAGTAAAAGCGAAATTTTGATTTTTAAAATAACTCTATTTTAAGAACCTGGATATATTTTGTAAACAAAAGAGTATTGTTCTTGTTTTTTATGTCTAAAGAAATAAAGTAATTGATTTCTAGTTACAAAAAGAAGTAATATTGGTTTAAAATATTTAATGATACTGGCTGGTATCATCAGAGCAAGCTGCAGAAGTTCGAAATAATTCGTGGTTTTTGACTGCTTCATCATTCCAAAATCGGAATCATTTATTCATAATCAGAACTATTTATCCATTGGTCTCTCATTCATTTTCAAGCTCGATTTGCATCTTCTTCGAACCGCTGCTTGTGCCATTGTAAATAAATAAAATCGCTTTATCTCAGATTGCCGATCCGGGTTAATTAGTAGGCACACAAAAATATAGAATCTATGTAACTTAAAACCAAGTCACTTAAAAGTAATACTTTAACTAAAGAATGAACCTATTTTAAAGATCTTTGTTTTGTTGGATTTGTCTCCATTCATAAAAATTCCACTTAAAAAAACAAATTGTATCAAGGCTTATTTGTAGGAATACCATAAGAATAGACAATAACAGAGTAGAATGGAAACTTCGCTCCGAACGCGCTCAAGGTCACGATATTAGCCTACGCGATTCTGCACGTTAAACGTGCAGTGGGCGGGCCCATTCAGTAGGGCTGTCGGAGTCGGCGAAGCCGCACGCGGATTTTAATATTTATGTAAGTTAGGTACCTACCTCTATAATATGGCGTCACGATCAAGTTATTGTGGTGTGACAATAACTCAAAAACGAAGACAAATTTAAGTTTTTAAGATTGCTAAAAGATAATGATAATACCTACCCTATGTAAGTAATATTATCTAAATATTATTGGTTTTTTAGGTCCCTATCTAACTAATAGGTAAGTACCTAATCAAAGGAACGTGAACATCGGTCGTTGACCTTTTCTCACTCGCTTCGCCTTGCGACGCGACGGCGGCGGGGCGCGACGGTACAGTGCAGTAGCAACCCTGGCAAAACGCCTGGACGACAGAGGGGCGTAACAAGGTGAAGGGGGAAGTAGGTATATAAATGTCGGCATTTGGGACTAGATCAAAGAAGAGTCGCTTCTAGTTATTATTTATTCTTATGGGAATACCTAGTTTCTAAAATGCATCATTAATGTTTTGTCTAGCTAGTGGTTATCTTAAGGTATAACAGCAAATAGAGCAATCCGTACATTCCTATCCTATGTGATTATCCAGGTAAAGAAATAATCCAAGTAGGAAAAAAATAATGTTTATGTACCATTTACTTATCTGTGTTTTCTAAACTTGCTATAATATTTTATGAAAACCTACCTTATGTTTTCATGCCTCCTTTTTGAAGGATTTTCCAAGTATTTACCTGCAAAAGAAAATTTGTTTTACAAATACTTTGACCGTCAAGAATAATTTAGAAGATATTTGAAAAAAAAAAAATTTTAATATGAAACTTTTGCATATGCCATGCTGCAAAATAATTTAAAAGGCATTATAAATAATATGTTGATCTGTATTGTGCAAGTGAGTTTACCTAGTGGTGTTTTTAAACACTAAATCCATAAATAAGAGACCATCATCTAGCCAATTTAAATGAGTTTTATTTTGACAAGATACTTCTTGGTCAAAAAATCAAAAGAAGTATCTTTGAAAACCAAACAAGACTTCAAAATACTTCATCTCAACAAATCATTAAGTTTATATGGAGTCAATCATTATATGGAGATGAATAAAGTTAATTATTAAAAATTATTTTTTTGAATTTTTAGATATTTAACCAAAAACAAAATGTCTAAAAACTACATAGTTATTGACACTAAAGTCAAATAAAATAGGTTATTTACCCTGATTTGAGTTTTTCAAGTGAGGGTAGATCGAAATATCTGCCAATAAAAACTCACTTTGTGACTTCAGTCAGTGCTCATGTTGCATGAAAGTGTGCAAAACACCAATACATCTCAAATCATGGTAAATATACCATTTTAATTACTACATAGTATAAAACAAAGCCGCTTTTTCTGTCCGTATGTCCCTTTGAATGCTTAAATCTTAAAAACCATGCAACGGATTTTGATGTGGTTTTTTTAAATAGATAGAGTGATTCAAGAGGAAGGTTTATACGTATAATAAAACCAGGCGAAGCAGGGGCGGGTCGCTAGTAGTATCTAAAGCAAAATAAACGAACAGAAGGAAACCAAGGAAAGCAGAAAGAAAATAACCGTTACCAACATAGTCCATCACGAAGGGGTCCAAAGCAATCTTCACGCAATAACTTAAATTGTAGGTCTAAATAGTGTTCCACACTTATGTATGCCCCATTTATAATATTGGGCTTAATTTTTGCGGTGCTTTTGGTTAATAAATCTTCTCGTGTAGGGAATATGTTTAGGATTTTGAAACTGTCTGGATTGGTCGGTTTTTCTGCTATTTCAAAGGATTCCTGTAAAAAAGTTGTTACCGTTATATTTAATTCAAATCTTTTCTACACAGACAAATAATAACCATGACGTATTTGAATAACTATCTATTCCCACGCTAAGTTGAGCTTGTGTTATGGATACTTGTTAAGTACATTAAACTAAAAATATTTTTCTATGTAATGTATTAAGTATCAATCATTATAACATAAGGTCTGCTTAGCATGGGGCTTGGGCAGTATAGCCGGATTTATATTTTTTATGAGTGTAGGCCACTTTTTGCCGCCGCCACATGTACAGAGCCGTTCATTATATTAGCCCCAGGCATACAAGGTTCGAATCCTGCAATTGGCAATAAAAAGCATAAGGAACCCAAAAATGAAATAACAGCAATGAAAATTGCAAAATCGCTCCAATTCAAACCAGTGAACGTGTTTGACTTTTATCGTCTGCAATCGAGTGACCATCCTCTGAAATCTGCCACCCCCCTAGAACGCTGCCGCCCCCCTAGAACGCTGCCGCCCCCCTAGGACGCTGCCGCCCCCCTAGGACGCTGCTGCCACCCTAGGACGCTGCCGCCCTTGGCCGCGGCCTACAGGCCTATTTATAAATCCAGGACTGGGCTAGGGTGATGCTGTGTGGATGAATTAATTCATTATTACTACATTGATAGATTATTTTACATAGAAAACATCACACAACACAAATGCCATAGATACAACTAGCCCATTGTTATGCCAGCATAAAATTAATTCTCCTATTGTTGAGCCTAAAACTCAATGTTTACCTACTGACATTTTATTTCAAAAAACTATTGACACCCAAACATATCACAAGCATCTTGTTTATAAAACAAAGTTTTGGGAATGATAAATATTACACAAACATAGGAAAACATAATACAGACCCAGTTATCACCATCATCCTCCGTCTCCAACTTCAAAGAGTTGATTCCTTCAAACAGCTCGCTGCTGAACCTCTCTGAGTGTTCTTCTCTCACACCCAAGGCACTGACTTCAAGAGCTTCTAACATATCATGAAGCAAGTCATTATAATCTGTGGAACTCCCTGCAAACCGTTGAATGCCCCTACACAAGTCCAGCACAAGGAAGTAGAAACCTTCAACGTCATCCCATAGCTGGACATTCATCTTCTTATCAACTATTCTTACACTAGGTAGATCACTAAGATACTTCTTCAACTTCTCCAGAAAACTGGACTTCAATACTCTCATTTTCAGCAACGTCGCTATTTTAGACTTGTCATTTGGCTCAATCTCTTTGTACACGTTTGCTAAAATTCGCATAATTAGAACTATAAAGTCTCCTTTCAAATCATCTTGATCAAAGAGATTCCAGAAACCAGGTCGGTGAGATATTTCTAGAGTTAGTACTGGTGGCTTCAGCAACGACATGTCTAGAAGTCTTTTGTATCCGATGGGCTTTTTTTCTGTGTATTTCGATCCCGTATCGCTCCCTGGCTGATCTTCATCGGCAAAATCTGAATTTGCTCTTGTGTCCTCAACAATGGTGCCGTCGAACCAATCTATCCGTGTTGAACGTTTGCTGCTTTCACCCATGTTTGTATTTTGATGAAAATGGTAACTTTAAATTAAATTTTACTATAGTTGGGAATTTTAGAATGAAAATTAGCCGAAAAGAAAGCCGAAGAGGAGTAACCACACACACCGAACCACCCAAATTCACACATAAATGAATGAATAAAACAATACATAAAACAAAAAAACTGACAGATAAGACGGATGACACACGCATCAGTGTTGCGAGCAAACAAATTAGAAAAACTCCAGCCTACTAGTCACTAACTGGCAGTCAGATATTTTTCTCCAAAAATCCGTCAGGCATGCGTCACCCAAAGATAGTAAAGACTTATAATATATTAAGATTATAATATTATATAAAGATACACCTAGGATACACCGTGAAATTTCTAATTTGTAAATGATTAAAAATAAAAGTTAAGATCTTAATTTATTACCTGCATTTTATTAAAGAAATATACCGGTTGGTTGTCTTATTTTGTTTTGGTAGGCACGATAACTTTCTACATCATCATTTTTAAATTTTAACACGGAAGTACTTATCTATGATTGTTTTTCATTCATTTTCAATTAGGTACTACCTATCTGCCTGCTGATTTTATTACTGTCCTATTTCTAGGTTATGTTATGACGCATTATTGGAAATGCAGATGTTTCTAAGTGTTTTCATTTAAATAGACTTAGTTTAAAATCAATTAAAATTAATATAAAATAAAATACGAATAACAATAAAACCAAAACAAATTACAATTACACCTTCGATCATCTAACTGTCAAACTGAAACGTCACCGAACGCTTCAAGTGAAAAATACTATAGTGTAAACAGAATGTAAAATACCGTAAGATCGCGAATGCGTTGTGTTCTTGGCCTAGGTGGAGTGAGGCATAATAATATCAAAAACAGACAGGAAAAGTCCGAGTTGGCAACACATCGACACGCAAAATGACAGTGACAGTAAGTTTACAAAAGGATTTTCTCTGATTGATTTGGGGATTTTCCTTTCTCTGTGGGTCGTTTCGTTCGTCCATGACAAAATGTGACAAACGACTATCATGTCTGCGAAAGCGATTCTCAAGTTTTAATCTTTATATTCCACCTCTCATTTTCAAGTAGGTCAATAATGCTTATATTTTTTTATTTATTTATTTTTGGAAAACATACGGCTAAACAATGGAACATTGAATTGAAAGTTGTTGATTTCTGATTTCTCATTGGTCATTATGTAAATCAGAGATTGGTCAATTCGCATACGGACCATTTTTCTTAGTGGTTAAAGCTAATTTTGGTTCGGTCCTTTAGCATTTTTTTTTCAAAAATATTAGCTTGGGGCAGAGGGGCTAGATGATGCTGTGTGGCTTGTCCAGCATTATTTATTTATTAAGTAGGTAGGTATCTATTTACTAAAAGTCTAACTAAACCAAAATATGAAACATTACCTAGGTACTATAACTTCGCGAAAGTGACCTATTATATCTACGTACTTAGGTACTTAACTGTCTTTGGGAAATGTGATCTCCTTCTTCACGCCAAAGCTTGGATTGGGGAAAAATTACCTAAATAATTTTAGATTTTAAATACTTATCTGCTACCTAATTCCCTTGATACCCTCTAGCCAAATTGCTGCCATAGAGAATAGACTTGGCGAAGTCTAGCCATAGCCACATACATGTTAGCATACCTGCCTATGTACTGCACAACGGTAGGTATGTGTGCGCAAACACAGGTGCATTCTATTATCCCGCTCTAATAAAAGGTCAGGCGCGTTACCTACAGATTTTCGGAGGCACGGGGTTGTAATAACTTTGTAGGATTTTGAAACCAAGATCAATTCACAAAGGCAGCCGATGGCAGAAAGTTTGTACCTTGTGCTCTACTTAGGTAACTACACCCTAGCCCTAGGGTACCTTAGGGCCCTAGGGGTTTCTTTAACAAAATTCATAAAATACCTACTTAGTAACTTACCAAATAGTAATTTAAGTTTAATATATTACTAGGACTAAAACGGCACAAGACTACTAAGATCAAAATTGCTGATTCAACCCAAATTAATCTTCGAACCTAAGCTCGTAAATCTATACTTAATATAAACCAAAACTGAGAGGCAAGATTAGGTTGGGGCATGACGATAGGTAGGTACTCACTGTGTCGCACTCTATCCCATAACACGAGCCAATTTGTCTTTAATCAACTCTACTTAAGAGCATGCCTACAGCTATAGCTAGCTTTAAGCGTTACCGCGAGTTAGGAAGGTATATGCTTCATTTGGTAGGCTCGCTAAAGCACAGCTACCTATTGCCATGCAATTCATAAAGTAGGTACGTACATTATGGGTACATTAGCATTAATTGCTGCCTAAAACTAACTTTTACTTTTTATAAATGAGTAAGTACATAAAGACTTGGTGAGTAAATACGAAGGGTTACCTACCTATTCTTTCTACTTTGCAAAATATACTACCTACTTACGTAGGTAACGTACCTAAGGGCTCCCACACAAAACTGCGAACTCGCATCGCAAATATCTGCGAACTCGCACGATAACGTACGATCACATTTGCATCGTGCACTCCTGCCATATTACGTCATTTATTTATTTTCGAATTTTGGGAAAACTTACAGCTAGAAAATTACAAAACTATGATTATTAATCTAAATACATAAAAGTATTTAAGCTGAAGGCTATAAAGTTTCCACTTGTAGCGTCATACTTGGTGACCCCCCTTTTTTCCGCTCTGAGACAACTTTAGAGAAAGACGCGCGGCGCCTGAGCCGCTTTCTTTGTGTAGTAAACAAAAATAATCTTCTTCAGTTCTCAACTCATAGTACTTTCGAGTAAAATAGTTCCCATCAGAGTTCATAATAGTAATAAATGGATGAACCCAGACCTCTTCTTTTTTTTTCTATCTATTTAACAATAACAGCAGTGCAATAGTCTTTTTGCGATCCATCTTACGCTTCCTAAAAACACGTCCAATACGGCTGACTATACTTGAAGGTACGGTTACCATACCAAACGGTTCGCCGCACAAAACCGCATCGCAGAAATTCGCATCTCAAGTTCGTGTGACATCGCATCGCATCAAATCGCAGTTTTGTGTGGGAGTCCTAAATGGTTCACCTTATTAAGACGTTGAGAAGCTAGCATGTCATAGGCTCCATAGATGGTAAGATGGTGAATAATACATATTAGGAAAATGGGAGTTTCGTAAATACCAAAAGGTAGTGAAGGGGTGAACATAGATTTTGATTATTATTCTAAAGGTTGGAAGTATGTATGTAGTAAGTAGGTAGAGCCTTTTCACGAAAGAAGTCCCCTAGACGCGGCGCTGCGCTGCAGTAGTGCGACCGAATGAAGCCAGCAAGCATATGGCAATCTGTCAAATTTAGTTCCACCAGTTGCCGTGGGACTTTTTTCATGAAACGGACTCTAGGTAGTATGTCAATGACACTGACTGACATACCACATTAGGGTGACAAAACTAAATCGAGCTGTGCTGCGCTGTACTGCGCTGTGCTATGTTTGGTCAACTCATTGACGCAGCACAGCACAGCGCAGCACAGCATTGTTTGTTTGTATCCTCATTAAAATATTAGACGAGCGAGTTGACGTTGACACAGCACAGCGCAGTACAGCGCAGCACAGCTCGATTTAGATTTGGCCCGCGATTTGCAATCGTGGAGCCAAAGATTCTAGCATTACTACGAAGGAGCGTATACAAAAAGATAGTCTAGTAATTGCATCCTACATTTTCAACAACACTTTTGTGGCGCGGACGCGAGGCAATCCTGCCTTTTTAGATTGATTAAAAAGAATATCCGTTACCCAAAATCCCATCCATTTTAGTTTTTGTTTATAATGTAGGTGAAAAGTTTTCCTTTATGTTGGTAGGTAACTACGTAGGCACGAAAGAACAAACAACAATCCGTCAATGACAACATTTATTCACAGTCTGGGAAGGACCGCTTTTACCACCACTGAGTAGTGCTAACCAGGAATTAAACTTGTCCATCGTCGTTCTATTTAACTATTTGTAACTTGACGCCTGTGCCTATTCTGTTTGACACTTTTATTGCTATCTATAGTACCTATTTGATTTGGAAGCTGGTTTTTATGTGGTCCCTTTTAAATAGATCAAGATCTGACCAGTAGTTTTTGATTAATATATCGTTATTCTATATATTATGTTTATATAGAGGTAGAATTAATATGAATTCGTAGGAATTAGGTAGTATGCATGCATACCTAAAGTTGGTGTTGGTTCGTAATGTTGGTATGGAAACGTTAAAGCTGGTAGATAGTGAGGGTTAGTACCTACCTACCTTCTTACTTCGCAAATCAGTAAATCAAATCAGTACATCAATATCTTTATTTCTTTAGGCTTACAAAATAAGCACTTAGACAAGTCAAATTTAATACTATAGAAATGTTGAAAGTTCTGAAAAATCGTTGAAACGAGCCTGTCTGGTTGAAAATAAGTTTTCAAAGTACAACTTTTACCACGTATTCTGTGGTTTTAAGAATGAGAACACACATTTTAGTACAGATGGGACTTCTGGGGTCTTTGATACCTACCATAAAATTCAATATTATTTCTTTGGTTTACTCTAATGTTCGACCACGATTGAGAGAAAAACGATAAAAAAGCATGACAACAAGTTTTTTCGAAAGTTTCGCAAGTAGGTAATTTGCTCAACATGTCAGGAACCCTGAGATATATTGAAATGACTGATGTTTTGATTCGCAGGTATTAATAACCTATAACTAATAATTTATTAATAATTAAATACAAAACAACAAAAACAACTCTGGAAATTCACCACTTCATCTAGCCCCAAGCTCAACAGAGCTTGTGGTATAGGTACTAGATGACTGATATTACGCCACTGAATTATTATTACTAGCGTATTTTACGCACATTTTTTATAACGCCTCATTGATCGTCGTCTGACTAATTAATTGGTTCCTGTAAGCTTTACTATACCTACCCAGTAAGCTTGATTATTTGTATGGTTTTCTTGTTTAAATCAATAATTAGAATTTTTGCACTTAAGACTTTCAAAAATGGTACTTATGCTCTGTAATGGTCCTATGATCGTGAAAAACCATCTTACACTATTCGCACAAATTGCTGCACGCGCTCTCTCTAAGTTACCAAGAACTACGCCGTAGAAGTTATACGAAGTTAATAATTGTAAACGCACTTCGAGGAACTACGTCGTAGAAGCTCTACGAAGTTCATATCGTAGACGCTCTACGAGGAACTACGTCGTAGAAGCTCTACGAAGTTGATACCGTAGACGCTCTACGAGGAACAACGCCGTAGAAGCTCTACGAAGTTGATATAAATATAATATAAATCCGGCACTACTGCCATGGACTTGGCGAAGTCTAGCCATCCATGTACACATGTTAGCATACCTACCTACTTATTATTGCACAACGGTAGGTATGTGTACGCAAACACAGGTGCACTCTAATATCCCGCTATAATAAAAGGTCAGGCGCGTTACCTACAGATTTTCGGAGGCACGGGGTTGTAATAACTTTTTATTAGGATTTTGAAACCAAGAACAATTCACAAAGGCAGCCGATGGCAGAAAGTTTGTACCTTGTGTTCTACATAAGTAACTACTACACCCTAGCCCTAGGGTACCTACTTTCTTTACCAAAATCAATAACTAGTAAGTACCTGCTTACCTACCAAATAGTATTTTAAGTTTAATTTATTACTAGGACTAAAACGGCACAAGACTACTAAGATCAAAATTGCTGATTCAACCCAAATTAATCTTCGAACCTAAGCTCGTAAATCTATACTTAATATAAACCAAAACTGAGAGGCAAGATTAAGTTGGGTCATGTCGATAGGTACTCACTGTGTCGCACTCTATCCCATAACACGAGCCAATTTGTATTTAATCAACTCTACTTAAGTGCATGCCTACAGCTATAGCTAGCTTTAAGCGTTACCGCGAGTTAGGTATATACGTTTGGTAGGCTCGCTTAGGCATAGCTACCTATTGCCATGCAATTCATAAAGTACCTACTACATTATGGGTACATTAGCATTAATTGCTGTCTAAAACTAACTCTTGCTTTTTATAAATGAGTAAGTACCTACAAGGCTTGGTGAGTAAATACGAAAGAAGGGATATACGAAGGGTTACCTACCTATTATTTCTACCTTTGCAAAATATACTACCTACTTACGTAGGTAACGTACCTAAGGGCTCCCACACAAAACTGCGAACTCGCATCGCATCGCAAATATCTGCGAACTCGCACGATAACGTACGATCACATTTGCATCGTGCACTCCTGCCATATTACGTCATACTTGGTGACCCCCCTTTTTTCCGCTCTGAGACAACTTTAGAGAAAGACGCGCGGCGCCTGAGCCGCTTTCTTTGTGTAGTAAACAAAAATAATCTTCTTCAGTTCTCAACTCATAGTACTTTCGAGTAAAATAGTTCCCATCAGAGTTCATAATAGTAATAAATGGATGAACCCAGACCTCTTCTTTTTTTTTCTATCTATTTAACAATAACAGCAGTGCAATAGTCTTTTTGCGATCCATCTTACGCTTCCTAAAAACACGTCCAATACGGCTGACTATACTTGAAGGTACGGTTACCATACCAAACGGTTCGCCGCACAAAATCGCATCGCAGAAATTCGCATCTCAAGTTCGTGTGACATCGCATCGCATCAAATCGCAGTTTTGTGTGGGAGTCCTAAATGGTTCACCTTATTAAGACGTTGAGAAGCTAGCATGTCATAGGCTCCATAGATGGTAAGATGGTGAATAATACATATTAGGAAAATGGGAGTTTCGTAAATACCAAAAGGTAGTGAAGGGGTGAACATAGATTTTGATTATTATTCTAAAGGTTGGAAGTATGTATGTAGTAAGTAGGTAGAGCCTTTTCACGAAAGAAGTCCCCTAGACGCGGCGCTGCGCTGCAGTAGTGCGACCGAATGAAGCCAGCAAGCTTAAGGCAATCTGTCAAATTTAATTCCACCAGTTGCCGTGGGACTTTTTTCATGAAACGGACTCTATGTAGTACCTATGTCAATGACACTGACTGACATACCACATTAGGGTGACAAAACTAAATCGAGCTGTGCTGCGTTGTACTGCGCTGTGCTATGTTTGGTCAACTCATTGACGCAGCACAGCACAGCGCAGCACAGCATGGTTTGTTTGTATCCTCATTAAAATATTAGACGAGCGAGTTGACGTTGACACAGCACAGCACAGCTCGATTTAGATTTGGCCCGCGATTTGCAATGGTGGAGCCAAAGATTCTAGCATTACTACGAAGGAGCGTATACAAAAGATAGTCTAGTAATTGCATCCTACATTTTCAACAACACTTTTGTGGCGCGGGCGCGAGGCAATCCTGCCTTTTTAGATTGATTAAAAAGAATATCCGTTACCCAAAATCCCATCCATTTTAGTTTTTGTTTATAATGTAGGTGAAAAGTTTTCCTTTATGTTGGTAGGTAACTAAGTAGGCACGAAAGAACAAACAACAATCCGTCAATGACAACATTTATTCACAGTCTGGGAAGGACCGCTTTTACCACCACTGAGTAGTGCTAACCAGGAATTAAACTTGTCCATCGTCGCTTTAGTTCTGTTTACCTATTTGTAACTTGACGCCTGTGCCTATTCTGTTTGACACTTTTATTGCTATATAAAGTACCTGTTTGATTTGGAAGCTGGTTTTTATGTGGTCACTTTTAAATAGAGCAAGATCTGACCAGTAGTTTTTGATTAATATATTTTATTCTATATATTATGTTTATATAGAATTAATATGAATTCTTAGGAATTAGGTAGTATGCATGCATACCTAAAGTTGGTGTTGGTTGGTAATGTTGGTATGGATACGTTAAAGCTGGTTGATAGTGAGGGTTAGTACCTACCTACCTTCTTACTTCGCAAATCAGTAAATCAATATCTTTATTTCTTTACTCTTACAAAATAAGCACTAAGACAAGTCAAATTTAATACTATACAAATGTTGAAAGATCTGAAAAATTGTTGAAACGAGCCTGTCTGGTTGAAAATAAGTTTTCAAAGTACAACTTATACCTACGTATTCCATCTGTGGTTTTAAGAATGAGACCACACATTTTAGTACAGATGGGACTTCTGGGGTCTTCGATACCTACCATTAAATTCAATATTATTTCTTTGGTTTACTCTAATGTTCGACCACGATTGAGAGAAAAACGATAAAAAAGCATGACAACAAGTTTTTTCGAAATTTTCGCAAGTAGGTAATTTGCTCAACATGTCAGGAACCCTGAGATATATTGAAATGACTGATGTTTTGATTCGCAGGTATTAATAACCTATAACCTATAACTAATAATTTACTAATAACTAAATACAAAACAACAAAAACAACTCTGGAAATTCACAGCATCATCTAGCCCCAAGCTCAGCAGAGCTTGTGTTATAGGTACTAGATGACTGATTTTACGCACATTTTTTATAACGCCTTATTGATCGTCGTCTGACTAATTAATTGATTCCTGTAAGCTTTACTATACCTACCCAGTAAGCTTGATTATTTGTATGGTTTTCTTGTTTAAATCAATAATTAGATGTTTTGCACTTACGACTTTCAAAAATGGTACTTATGCTCTGTAATGGTCCTATGATCGTGAAAAACCATCTTACACTATTCGCACAAATTGCTGCACGCGCTCTCTCTAAGTTACCAAGAACTACGCCGTAGAAGTTCGACGAAGTTAATAATAAAATTGTAAACGCACTTCGAGGAACTACGTCGTAGAAGCTCTACGAAGTTGATATCGTAGACGCTCTACGAGGAACTACGTCGTAGAAGCTCTACGAAGTTGATACCGTAGACGCTCTACGAGGAACAACGCCGTAGAAGCTCTACGAAGTTGATATCGTAGACACTCTACAAGGAACTACGCCGTAGAAGCTCTACGAAGTTGATATCGTCAACGCTCTACAAGGAACTACGCCGTAGTTACGGAGTGTTTATCGTAGAAGTTCTACCGAAATATTAACGTCGCGTCGGAGAATATACTACTTTATAAGAAATTAAAATCAATTAATAATTAAATTAATTCAGCCATCGTTTTGGGGAAGCTTCTGGTATTTACTAGTAAGTACAACGTTTATACCTAAAGCACAAAATGTAATTAAATCCGTTTTATGGATTTAAGTTTTGATAAGTGACTTATGTAGGTTTCTGTTAGTTTTATTAATTACAAGCGACTCGCCCCGGCTTCGCACGGGTGTATTATACTTATAAACTATCCTTTTGAATCACTCTATAAAAAAAAAATCACATCAAAATCCGTTGCGCAGTTTTAATGATCTAAAAACACATAAAATAGAGACAGACAGACATGGGAAGTGAATTTATCTTATACTTATGAAAAGTGAAGGGCTGTGGATTTTAAAAATTGCCTAAATAGTCGAAACTCAAATGTTATATTATACGCACATATGAATTGCGGGCACTGTAGCCAATTTGCATGCGTGCAGCGATACCCACCATTAATTCCCAGTGACGGTGACATCGGTACTATCTGATAATAAATGGTCACGTCTCATCTCCAATAAATCGTGGAAGGTGACCGATAACCAAAGGCATGCAGTCTGGAATCATTTATTCATTTTACAGTTTCATTTACATCTTGGGTAGAATTATTCAAGTAAATATTTTTTTTTGTACCCAAACAAAGAAATATTGGTGTATAATAATTTACGACACTGGTATCATCAAATCAAGCTGCAGAAATTCGAAACAATTCGTGATTTTGATAGCTTTCATTCAGCATTCCATTGGTGTGTCATTCGTTATCGATCTCGAATTTGCATCTTTTTCGATGTGCTTGTGTTAAGTTTTTGATTTGGTTTTTAGTTGAACTTACTGTTACCCATCCTATCCTTCTAATATTATAAACGCGAAAGTTTGTGGATGGATGGATGTATGTTACTCTTTCACGCAAAAACTACTGAACGGATATGGATGACATTTGGCACAGAGATACATTATAGTCTGGAATAACACATAGGCTATATTTTATCCCTGAACTCCTACGGGAACGGGAATTACGCGGGTGAAACCGCGAAATGTTGCTAGTGTTATATAAATAGTAGATCTGTTACGACTTAAGTTTTTAAACCTTTTAACTGTTTAATAAATAAATACTTACCTTAATAAAAATTTATCACTAAAATAATCTTAGATAAAACAGATTCAAATATTAAAATAAATACCTACAACAAACAAAAGCAGCGAATGTAGCACAAATGAAAACTTATACGGAGAAGGGTAACGTTGTGGAATAGATAAAGGAAATCGCCGGAACAACGCTCGTACGCTCTCTTTACTCCACTGTATCTATCTATGTACTAGCGACTATAACTTTGTATACATATTCATGTATCTTTGTATGCATATTGCATATTTTTTAACATTTATTTTAATTTAGCTGTTTTTGGCTCTTTATTTAAGTTTTTGTAATATTATGACCAGCGATCCAAACTGGTTTTTAATTTTTAGTCTTTTTTTTATAACGTTGTATTGTTAGTCCGTGTAAAGCCAACATGTGGCTCTGACGGAAGACCAGCGTTGGTTGCTAGCTTGCAAGTTAACCAACTCATGATGAGTCAAAGCCTTTTTGTTATAGTTTCACTCTTCGTATTTTAGTCTAAGCTTAGTGTGTAAGTATGTTTTTTGTAAGTTTATACAGAAATAAATGAATATTCTATTCTTTCCGCTCGCGGCTTCATTCTAGCGATTTTCTTACATTTTTATTTTATTCTTACAATGGAAACTAAATCTAGAGCCATACCTACCTACATTTACCTACTAAGATTTACGAAATAAAGGTATTCAAAAGTTAAAATTTTATTTTGTTCTTACAATATCAAAGGGAACTAAACCTACCTCACATACCTCATATACTTACTGGGATTTTTGAAGTATAGTTAGACAAAGATTTACGAAGTATAGGTAAGTATACAAAAAGTTACAAATTTTCTTATCGTTATAATCCGTATTCCAGTACATATAATCCTAGTGGAATTGGGATGACGGGTTCTACCCTTTCTACTTAGCTACCAGTGCGTCTATCCTTTCCAAATGGTTAAGTTGTTACGAAAGCTTTTAACCAGGCGTCAGATTTGGTATGAATCATACGAATTCGCTTTGACGGTGCCATAAATCCCTTACATAAAGTTTTATCCTACTGGTCTAAGATCCGACTGCAGGATTAGCCGGCTCATAGGTTTTTCTTAAAACCAAATTTTTATGTTTATTTGTAAGAAGGAGAATATGTATGTATCTACCAGATTGCCTAAATTCGGCCGCAAATAAGGGTTGCCAGCTGTTAAAGATGATAAATATTTAATTTAAAATACTTGCGATGAAAAAAACGAAAAAAAACGATGAGCGGTCTAATCCTGCATTCAGATCTCATACTATACCTATCTGCTAGATAGCAGGGCTTTCTAAATAAGTCGTTCAAAAACCGGTATATAAGCATGTGTATTAGTTTTGATGACAAAAAAAGGGATCGTCTCTTTTCGATAACTCATTTTCTTGACTAATTTTCGTAGTTTGGCAGGCGGTGGGATTTATTGGTCGTAGTATCATTGTTTCATCGAACTCGATTTTAATTTTCGAATGGTTTTGAAAAAACATGATAATAGCTATTTTCACGGAATTTTGTTAGTCTCCATTTTTATTGTTTTATTCCTGTTATCTCCGGGTCCACGAATATCTGTAATAAATTTTTGCAATTAAAAATACTTCTTGTTGTCCCCGAACTCAAGTATGGGATAAATAAGTGTAGATTTAATGATTTAATTAATAATTGTGGGATAAATAAATGTTAGATCAATTATAATGGGATAAATTAGTCTGAGATTAATGAGTTTGGGATAAAATTTATCCCAAAAATTAATAGTTTGGAATATAATGTAATTATTGTGGGATGTTTTAATTTAATCATTTCGTCGCAAATAAATTAAGGTTTCTTTTTTCTTTGCTCTCACAATGCTTAGATTACTAAAATTAATAGAATGCCTTGTTCAAGAATATAATATCTTATTTTATACTATGTCTAAAGATTATTGCCTCTCAAGTTGGCCAATGATCTTTGATCACAAACGTTAGCACCCTTTAAAAGAGAAATGAACATTTTGCAGCGCCATTTTATGAGGAAATGCAATGTGGATTTTATGACCAGTTAAATATTATAGTTGTGAATGCTTTACGCCCCGACTAAGGAGCTACGATCAGGGTGTATTTCAAAAAGTAGCACTATTACCCGACATGGATTAGTTGAGCTACCTCTAGAGTGTTTGCATCCGTCTGCAGTTAGCTCAATTGTTTCAATTGTAAATATTCGTTTTAATTTATTTGTATTACTTGATTATAATTTAATTTTCTTTGTTAACAAAGATGATAGTATGTCTTTTGTGAATTCCTGGTACTGTATTTTTTTTTATATTGTCAGTTTTTTATTTGAACTTGAATTTGAACGACTCTTAAAATAGGAAATATTACAATAAGAACAAATTAATAATACCTACTTAGAAAACCAAGGAGATTTGTGATGGAGTGTTATTAGAGCCATCGTCCGAATGACTATCAAATAGGTTTGACAATAATCTTATAGGTATACGCAGTAGGTATAATAATTCCTAGTTTTTTAGTTCAGCACGTTTTGAATATCATGAATGCACGAACAATAACTTATGTTGATAAAGTTCAAAATTGTTTGAAACCAACAATAAAAGTGATCGCCGCGTCACTGGTAGCTGCGGTTATTCCAGTGTGAATTTAGTCTTACAAAATATTCGAACTTAAATAACAACATAGATGGATGACTTCTTAAAATAGGTACTCAAAAACGTTCTGCGTACTTAAGTGAACTGAAAGCATACTTTTTTGAGCTTAATCCCGCCTCTATTCCTGTTCCCTGTTAGAAAATCGGAAGGGGAGTTCGGGGCAATTGCTGTAAAGCGGTTACCTCCTCTATTTTCATGGTGTAAAATGCATTGGGTTTAGAAGCTTCGTTCTAGTACACCATCACCATCGGCTTCAACGCAATATACATTCTTCTACCACTGACTATGTGAAAGATAAGAAAACTTTGCCGCCTCATAAATTTTATGCGGAGAAAAATGATGTTCATGGCAGGGTCATTTCACATTATGGACTTCTTTTAGTGCGAGCAGCTGCGTTATTCATAAACGTAGATGTATGAATCCTCTAAAGTGCTAAAGAAGCTTATGAATTATTAAAACTGACATTATTTTCGAATTGAGTTGAATAGTTACTCGGTGAATAGTCTCCGAGAATTTATGTGTTACGCGATTATGAATTATATCTTAACAAAAACTGATTACAATAATAACACATAACAACAATAACTAAAAACAAACGCCAATCCAAGCACAATTTAAAAAATGTGTTAGAAAATGAACGAAAGGCGAATTAAATGATGAACAAAAGGTGTCAAGTTCTTTGTTTTTCTCTGATGAGACCAGTAAAGTACAAAATTTTAAACCCTAGACCCTTATAGTTATCCTTTTTTACAAAAATGTTAGTTATTGAGTTAGTATTCTATCCATTTTGAACGTTAAACGTGCAGTGGAGATTTCTAGTAAACTTTTATCAATAACACCGTAAGGGTTATCGCTCAGTTCTTTCATAACGGATTTACGAAGAATATCTTATTATGAATTGTAAGCCCTTTTCAAAGTTAGACTATGCTGTTTTATACAGGGATATAATTATTAACCTACCCTGTATAAGGTACAGATTCGGATCTGTCTACTATCTCATAGTATCATTATAATTAGTTCTTGTGTGTTTAGTACCTATAACTTTCCAAATACTAATAAAATAATGCAGAAAAAATGACACAGCAATGCATTATCCAACCCCAAGCTTAGCAGAGCTTGTGTGTGATTTGATGACTGATATAGGTACTTAATACAATAAATTATCCGTATACTTTTATTATTATTATACTCAGAAAACATCCAGAAAATAGGTATAATGTATGCAGATCGTACAAACAAGACTAAAGTCAAAGTGAATAAAAATAAAGTGAACTCTTTATTATGTGTAAGTATTTATACCTAATGGACATAATAACTGTTTTTAATGAAGTTCATTTTATTTGAACTGCGTTTGAACCATAGTCCTAGAATATTTCACTACGGCTTGAACGAAAACTATAATAAACGAATAAAGTTTTGCAAGAGTATTTTTCAGAATTACCTTGAAAATGGTCACCCTTACGAAGTTTTCCGATGAAAAATGTCTTACAGGTGTTAGGTTATTGTTCATAAAATGTAACTGAAGTAAAAGCATTAGGTACCTATTTACTTACAAGTTAGAGATCGAAAATAGGTAGGTACCACGTACTGTTTGTTTCCAGGCTAAATTCTCGATATATAGAATTAATGTTTAATTTGTCGGACCGACCCTAAAAAGCAAAATTTTAATATGTAATACTAGTAGCGCCCCGCGGTTTTACCCGCGTAATTCTTGTCTCCGAAGGAATTCCGGGATAAAATATAGCCTATGTGCCATTCTAGACTGCAATCTCACTCTGTGCCAAATTTCAGCCCGATTCGTTCAATAGTTTTTGCGTAGCAGCGCTGCAGCGCCTCACGATTTCACCCGCGGAGTTCCCGTTCCCGTGGGAATTCCGGGATAAAATATAGCCTATGTGTTATTCCAGACTATAATCTATCACTCGTAGTTTTTGCGTGAAAGAGTAACAAACATCCATACATCTATCCATCCATACTTACAAACTTTCGCGTTTATAATATTAGTAGGATAAAACGAATGAAAAATGACTCAATTTATTTAATTTGAACAAAAACAATGCGTGTCTGCACGACAACAGTGGCAAATCTCTGGGGGAAAGATACCTTCCCGTAATTAGTTAGATTAAAGCGCCTAATTAGTTTAGGCCTCTATACAATTTGTATTTCAATTGCTTGTAAATTTCACACTGAAAAAAGAGCAAATTGAATGGTTAGAACAGAATCTAAATAAACAAATTTACAGAGATCTCTTGATGAGTTACCCAGTTCTCTTTTAAAATTTTACCTAGACATGGTCGCTGGACAGCCGTCTTGCTGTAAGATCCACTATGAACTGGTTCAATTATGAGGTTCAATCACCGAAATAAAAAAAAATGGGTAAGTAAAAATATAAATAACTTATACCTAATAAATATTTATTGCTGGAAAATCCACACAGCATCAACTAGCCCCAAGCTGAGCAGGCTGTGTTATAAGTACTAAAAAATAAAAAGAGTACTAAAAATATCTGAGCGTCTGGTCGATGCGACCCGTGACCCGAGTGATAGCTCGTGAGTATCTGGCGCAGCGCATCAGCATTGCCATACAGCGTGGTAATGCAGCCAGTCTTAGAATAATTACCAGCTAGTGTTGGGAACGCGACGACTGGTATTGATATGAATCAGTTAAGCTACCTCTAGACTGTTTGCAACCGTCTACAGTTAGCTCAATTGTTTCAATTAAATAAATAAATTGTTCACATACTAGTTTTAATTTGTTTCTTTTCAGTTTCAGTTATTTATTGACATGAATAAGTTTTTAAATTCTATTTGTATTGACTGTAATTTTCTTCATTTCTTATAATGTTTTGATAAATATTAATACGAAAATTTGACTTGTCAAAGTAATAAAGTTAGGTATCGATTTCTGGTTTCTGATGATAATGATAATTACGATGCTAATTTAATCTCAAACTCAGATTAAGATAACAAATTTAATATCCGACTCCGGAGAAGTTAAATTAATTTAGTTGACAATGAAAGATTTGTAATTAGATTTAAATTACGCATGATGAAGTTGGTTATTTAATTATTCATATAATTCTGAGAAGTTGTGCTTACAGTCATCTCGCTTTTACGTATGTAAAATAATAGTTATTTTGGATTATGTACTACGATCCATTTTGTTAGATGATGATGTTACTATAAAAGCTCTTATAGTAAATGTGAAATTCTTAAGAAATTTCAATTATAATTAAATCACATTTAATTACATATCACACAAAGCTCTACTATATTGGCAAAGTAATCCCACCAGTCACTAGTTGGTTTTTAAATAAATAAATTAAAATATAAGGAAAACATGGTTTTTTTTAAATAAAGTTTCCAGTTGACCCTTTGCAGGAATACGTCAAAATTCTTGCCTCGTACAATTTCCACAACCTATAATATAATATGACATAGATATAATTTTTAACTGAGCTACCTTTAGACTGTTTGCAACCGTCTGCAGTTATGTCAATGGTTTCAATTGTAAATACTAGTTGTATTTTTTTCTATTCCTTGATTGTAATTTTCGTTGTTAATAAAAATTGTAACCCTTCGTAATTTTCAGGGGGTTCCTGGATATTGTTTTTCGGGTTCAAATTTTTTTTTCTCCATTTTTCTTCATCTCCAAGGAGTATTTCAGGTTGCTGATTTTTTAAATTCCTATTTCCCCCTATGTCAAATTTCAGCAATATTCTAAAATGAGCTGTGCTTCTATTAGTAACTATCCATATAAAAACAAATGTTGTACAATGACGTTGCTTTATATTTCAACTATATATGGCCCGCCCGCGGCTTCGCATGCCTTGTTTCTATGGAAACGCTTCAAGGCTATTTACAGGGTGGAACCTATTTATTATTCCAGCCTGCGTCTATTCTAAATGAGAGAAAAAGAACAAACATCCATCCATCCAAACTTTGGCATTTATAATATTAGTAAGGATTGTAAAAACTATTTTAACTTTGTTTCTATGTTTCGATTGCAATTTGTTTTGTTAATATATATAATATATAATCCAAAACCTTTCTTCTTAAAATCTAATTTAATATTAACCAGCCTAGCTATCAGCCGAGTGGGTACCAGGCTGGTTAGTTAAGCAAAATGCCAAATTAGCGAATTCTCAGAGTAAGAGTAGGTACGTTTTAAGCTAATTTTAGAATAGAGATTCTAAAATTGGTAGAGAATTTCAGGCTATTGTTGAGGTCTGAAATAATGGCGGCGCTACACAATGTTCAGCTATTGCAACTTACTGCATTGCTTAGCCTATTGTTTAAACTTGTAACTTGGCGTCTCCATCTATGGACTAGCTTCTAGAATAAGCTTACTATCAAATTGGACATTTCCGCTTAGTATCAGTAGTGTACAGTTTGATATTAAATATTATAAATAAATATGAGTTATGAAACCTATGCTGTGTAGGTAGGTACTTCACTATCACTATCACTACATAGTATAAAATAAAGTCGCTTTCTCTGTCCCTATGTCATTGTGTCCCTTTGAACGCTTAAATCTTCAAAACTACGCAACGGATTTTGATGCGTTTTTTTTAATAGTTAGAGTGATTCAAGAGGAAGGTTTATATACTTATAATACAACCGTGCGAAGCCGGGGCGGGTCGCTAGTATATTATTAACGCGAAAACTTGTGTGGATATTTGTTCCTCTTCCACGCAAAAAATTTCAAACGGAATCTCTGAAATTGTGTACGTAGATAGATAGATAGATAAAGATTTTATTTGGACTTCAGACACATACATAGGTACAAAATACAACAGTTAAACATTACAAAAGTAGAAATAGACAACAATAAAATACGTAGTTCTAGCCTGGAATAAATCAGGATACTTTTCATCGCATATATCAGTTCCCTTAGGATCGAAATAGCTTTGAAACGCATAGAAACAAAGCGTGCGAAGCGGAGGGTATATACTAGTATGTTATAAACTGACGTTGTTTAATAAAATTCGTTTCCCTCGAGAACGCCTCCATCCGTTATTTCGATAAATTGTATCAAGTCAGTTTAAAATTGCGAATAAATTACACACAAATTTTATTTACGAAGCGCCAGTAACCTCATCAATTAGTTTATTTAAAGACAAATTCATTAACGTTTCCAATGGAAATGAGACGGACGTATTGTTTACTCACTTCAGCACTCACCTACGATCAAATTGATGAAAAACCAAAAATACCTGAATGTCCTACACTGGATGGAAGTAGGTAGTTATTGGGAAGTCTAACATCCTTTTTTGCTCCCCAAAACCGATTGGGCATTCTAAATCCCTTGTCTCCTTTCAGTCGACAAAAAACGAGGGATTTAGAATGCCCAATCGGTTTTGGGGAACAAAAAGGATGTTAGACTTCCCAATAACTTCTTTTGTATTTAGAATGCCCAATTGGTTTTGAGACGACTTTTACAATTCTAATACTGTGTGCGGTCGGTCTTCTGGTTATTTAAGTCTTAGAAACAATCATAACCAATTCTCTCATCAATTTTATTTTCTTAACCACTATATCGGTATAAAAAGAACAATAGTTATATAACTATTCATTATCTTGTTGTAGCTCATATCGGATTAACTTATAATGAAGTTCGTTAAACATCCACTTTCATTAAATTTCGAAAAGATTTGCGTTGATACTTACAAAAAAGGTTTCCGTCATGGTAAACTTTTACCTAATACAATCCGCTGCATAATTTGTGGTCCATCAAATTGTGGCAAAACAAACTTGATGATCGGTCTTCTTCTACATGAAAATGGGCTGCGCTACAAAAATGTATATGTGTATTCAAAAACCCTTCATCAACCTAAATACATATTTTTAGAAAATGTTCTGAAATTAGTTCCCAGTGTATCATTTCAAAAATATCATGAGAACGATTCAGTACTTAGTCCAAGTGAAGCTAAATATAATTCGATTATAATTTTTGACGATGTGGCTTGTGAGAACCAAAGTAATATGCGAGATTATTTTGCCATGGGTCGACATAAGTTTATAGACTGCTTTTATTTGAACCAGACATACAGTAAAGTTCCTAAACAACTGGTTAGAGATAATGCTAATCTTATTATTGTTTTTAAACAAGATGAAATAAACATGAAACATATATATGATGAACATGTGAATACGGATATGACTTGGGTACAATTTAAAGAAATGTGTTCTTTAATTTGGAGTGACCCCTACAGTTACTTAGTTATAAATAAAGATTGTGGAAAAAATCGTGGATGCTATAGAAAGAAATTTGATACTTTCGTTGAATTCGACTAGCAAATGTAGGTGGGTGAATCAACTTTTAAGGCACTCCTTTTGTGTCCCTGTCATGGAAATAACGATAAAATCTGTAATTCAGTTCAAAATATGATTGTTTTAATGTTAACGTAAACTTAGATTCTCTGCTTACATGGTAGTTTCATATTTTTTAACAGTTTATAGCAAAAAATATATATTTTCCTATGGTAACTCAGTGGAACATAGGCAATCTCAATACAAAAAACATGTGTCCCCAGGCCTAGGTGAAGAAACAATGCACGATATTTCTCTAAAAAAATATATGAATACACTGTATTTTCACACATTATTACGATTCAAAAAAAGTAAGTCTTACGTTTTAAGTAAAAATTGATAAAAGTTTTACTTAAATTATGTATTTTACATGCACCTCAACTGTTGTCCCGAACTTAGCTTAAATCATCAGCTATACTGAGTTACCGATAAAAGTTCTGAACAATATCAAGAGATGGCGTCTAACTTGGTGTCATCAAAGGCGATTATTATCTAATATTTCGCTGGTATGGTCTGACAAGGCGTACCTCGCTGTACCCGCCCCTCAGTCCGCGGTAAGCTCTCAACTGGTGCGCGTGGGTTTATTGTCGCTCTACAGCGTTACGACGGGAATATTGGTAAGTTTTTAAAATATTTTAATTTTATTAGGTCAGTAGGTTGCCTATGAAGTCTGATTTCAAGGTCATGAGAAAATATTAGTTCACTTTAAGGTGTGTAATTACTTATGATTTTTTTTGTTGAAATTTTCTCTAGCGTTACCGATAACGCTGTAGAAATTTTCTCTAGAGTTACCGGTAACGCCAGAGAATGTTAGACTAAATAGCGTTGCTAGTTGGCATTAATGGATAGTGCAGATGTTATGCTACGTCAAACTGAGGTTTCTAAGCTATCAATATAAATAAACTTTATAATGATATAGTTTAATTTGTTTAAGGTTTGTGAAACATAATCCAAAATGCCACTTAGTGCAGCAGAAAAACAGAAAAGGTATAGAGAAAGACTGAAAAATAATAGAGAAAAGTACGAAGAAGCGAAGAAAAAACACCGAGCTCGATACCATAAAACTAAAAGATTAGTAAAAGATTTAACTCCAAAAGAAAAATACAACGCAAACGTGATATGGAAATTACGAAAACGACAGTCAAAGAAACAAAAACTGGCTGTTGAGAGATTGTTACAACAAACACCTCCTGAATCGCCTAGAACCGACTCCAGACTAGGAAATTTTGAAGAATTTATTGGAACTCCACCACCGACGCCTTCACGTGCTTCTTCTCCACCAGATACGCCTTCGCGAGCTAGGGATACGTCACTGCAAACAAAAGACTCACCACTGCGATCAAGAGACGTAATGCCACGGTCTAGAGACTTAACACCAAAGTTAAGAAACCAACCACAACGACCAAGAAACCCAACCTCTCGATCAAGAGAACAACCACCAAAAACACTTTTAGCTACGACCCTACGTGCATCAGCTACGCCACCAAGAGCACCAACTACGCCACCAAGAGCACCAGCTAAGTCACCAAGAGCACTAGCTACTCCAGTCCACGTACTTTTAGCAAAAGCGGGCCGGAAGAAAGTTAAAATGAACAGATCACGGGTGTACAGAGAAAACGAAAAACTTAAGCAAGAAAATGAGAATTTGAGACGAAAATATGAAAAATTTAAGAAAAGATATCAAAGACGAATTGACAGTGAAACAAACGTAACTAAAAAAACTGAAGATCATAGGTACAAAGTCCTGACTAGTGCTATAAATAAAACATTTAAAAAGACAAAATCTAGAAAAGAACGAGAGGTAATAAAGAAGATTTTTTCAACTGTAGAAGTTAAAGATTCGCGAATGAAGAAAAAGATACTTTTGGAGACTTTAGGCATCGACAAAATTGTTAAAAGAAAAGACTGTACAGAAAAAAACACTGTGTTGAGAAAGAAAATAAAAGAATTTTACCTCAGAGATGACATATCACGTGCTACAGCCGGCAAAAAAGAAACCCTAACAAAAGCAGGAGTAAAGGAACAAAAACGGTTTATGCTGGATACGATGAAAAACCTTTTCAAAACCTTTGTAAAAGAGAATCCTGGTCTTCGTTGCTCCTACTTCTATTTTACGCGTAACAAGCCTTTTTATGTCATAAGTGCTTCTGTCGACGCTCGAGACATGTGTCTTTGCAAAACACACACGAACTTTGTTTACAAAGCAAGAGCACTGAAAAGAAAAAATGTAACTGGCACAGATGACCCAAACATTTTCATTGAGTCAACAGTTTGCAATGCAAACTCAAAAGATTGCATGTACGGCAAATGTAATCAGTGTGCCTTCAAAACTAATAGTTACTGTATGGAAAACGTAAAGGATACAATCACTTGGACAGAATGGGTGAGAAAAGAAGAAAAGTATATTAAAGATGGCAAAAATATGAAGACTATAAAAAATGTTAAGGAAGACAGAAATGAAGAAACAGGGAGATTTTTAAAAATATTTGAAAGTGACCTTGCTGCATTCAAAAAGCACGTGTTTAATATAAAATCACAATTCCAAAACTTCCGACGTTGTCTAGAACATATTCGTTCAAACGAATGCGTTATAGTCGCAGATTTCAGCGAAAATTATAACTGCAAGTATAGTGAAGAAGTACAATCTCACCATTTCGGAGGATCACGCAAACAGGTTTCACTACACACGGTTGTGGTCTACACTTTTGACAGTGTCGGTGCAAGAGGGTACAAAGTCAACTCTTTTTGCAGCATTTCTGCATCAAACAACCACCAACCTGCCGCAATTTGGAGTCACTTAGATCCAATATTAAATCGCATAAAATCTTGTTTTGAGGACGTCAACACTGTACATTTTTACTCGGATGGCCCAAGCACTCAGTACCGACAAAAACAAAACTTCTATTTCATGTGCACTAAGTTCTTTGATTATGGGTTTACTAATATGACGTGGTCATTTTTTGAAGCCGGTCACGGAAAAGGACCAGCTGACGGAATTGGTGGTTACCTTAAAAGAACTGCAGACACGATAGTTGCTAATGGAGAAGATATCGCTGATGTTCTGCAATTCTATGAAAAGATGAATGGTATTAGCAAAATAAAACTATATTTAATTGCTGAAAAAGATATAGAAGATCAACAAAAAGGCCTGCCAAATAATATTCCTAGGCTTGTAGGAACCCTTAAAGTTCACCAAGTGTTTTCGAACACATACGGAAAGCTTAAATTTAGGGATTTAAGCTGCTTTTGTGAGACTGGAAGTAATGGAGTACGAGGATTCTGCATGTGTCTCGAACCTAAAGCTTACAGTGTTAGAGTTTCCTGCAATACAGATGAAATTGAAGCTAGGGATGTTGATTGCATCCCAGATCTCACGAATGATGATACTGTGTTAAAAGATTTAACACCAGAGGATATTGATCTCATCCTTACCAATTCTAACATGGAGGTCACGAATTTTCAATTGAAAACAACCAACCAGATTTTGGAAAATACATCTGAAGATGACGATGAGCCATTAAGTAACATGAAAATTGTTAAACAGTTACAAGACATGACTAATAGACACCGAAGAATATATGAAGACATATACGGTTGTTCTTCATCTGAAGAAGAATTGCCGTGTGGCAGTCAAGATCAAAATTCTAAAATAGAATGTGGAGATTTTTTGTTGGTGAAGTTGCATGTGGATTCTTCTAAGAACAAATCATACACCTATGCATGTAAAGCACTGACTGCCGTTGAAGATGACGGTGAAGTAAAAGTGATGTTTTTACGCGTAGTGGACGAAAACGCTAAGCGATTCCGTTTAGATGAGAAAGATATTTCTTATGTGGATTATGATGACATTATTCAGAAATTACCAGTACCAGAAGTTATCAAGAAAGGACATCGTTCATACTACCATTTCAAAACATCAGTAGATGTGTTTGAAAAGAAATGATATACTACTTTATAAACAACTTTTTAGAAAGATATTAAGTATACCCTATTACTACCTCTATAATTACTAAGTTTTAATTGATTGATCTCGTTTAAGTTCCTCAAACTATTTAGTAAGTCATGCATGATACTGTTGGCGAATTTTGCTGTTTTGTTATAGTTGATTATTTGATCTCATTTAGTTGTAAGCTTTGTTTAAAAATATTGTGTGATTGTGTTAAAATTTATGATAAGAATACCTAATTGACAACATCGTTCCTAATTATTGTTCGTTAAACTGTCATGTTGTCGGTTGCCTGTCTTGAAGGATTCAAAATTCTTAGGCGTTACTATTTTTCTCTGGTGTTACTAATATGTCCCTTAATTTTTATTATGTCTTTTGAAGATAACTCTGATTGTATTTAATTTGTTTTAGAAAAACGTTTAGTTAAAAGTCACCAAGACTCGTGTCTATTGGTGGTTTAAGAAATGTATGTCTGATTATTCTATGTGGAGATTTATTGAAAAGTTAAGCATTTAAAAACATGCAAAGTAACGCAGTGGATTTAGAATTGTCTCTATTTCTTAGGTTCCTTTTAAAAAAAAGTAATTAATAAGTAAGAAAGACTGAATTAATGTATGAATAAATAACAATCATGTTGATTTTTCTAATTTCTTTGTTTTATTTCATGTTTTGGTATTTACAAATAAGTAACGCAATGGATATTTATTAGGCACACTCATCAGATTTTCTACAAAAACTCGTTTATACTAGCTAAGATGTCGTGCCACGTTGCAAAACCTAAAATAAGGATATATAGTGCAAATGTTAACACTATATTTTCATGACATATCGATAATTTATTTTTTATTTTTAGCTATTCATAATGTTGTCAAAGGAGTGCTTTAAAAGTTGATTCACCCAGGTATATAACCATGATGATTACTATCTAGTTTTATTATCATTTTGGAATACTAGCAGTGACTACATTTATTTATTCTATCATTGAAATGGAAAAAGACATATCGATAAAACGTAAAGTGGTAGATGCAGCAGAGGCAGTTAAAAGGAAAGTTAGAAAATTACGGAATATTGAGATAGATAGTGCAAAAGAATTGGAAAATGTTTTTAAACCTATTACAAACCCCCTTAATAAGCTGTTGGATTCCAGTAAATACGAAAATTACAACGAATTATCACCTAAAATAAACAAAAATGTTGATCAAGATGAAAGTATTACGAGGAAAATTTTTACATTACCTGAAGATGCTGACTATGAAAATAAATCTCAAAATACAGATGAAGATGAAAGTGACGATGAAAATCCGTTTGATGACTCATTTAAAACGATTGGTTCATTGCAAAGTAACCATTCAGATCGTGACATATCATCTTGGTCTCAGTCATCGGAAGCATTTCATGATGTTCCTTTTGGTGTAAGAAATGTTAGAGGAAAACTTATGATGGGTTCGACGCGAGTAAACGTTACTGATAAAGTTATCAACATAGCAGATTGCGACTATAAACTTACACCTGGATTGACAGAACTATTGTTAAAAAAAATACCTAACTTAGATATTGTTACACCAGATGATATTCAAAATTATAAGACAATGTTAATCGTTACCAATGCGCACCGAAGAGATTTTAACCCAAGTAAGCCAATTAAAAGTAACAAGGGTAAAAAATATTTACAAGTCATTAAACCATTATTCAAAATATCTAAAGACTCTGCAAGTCCTGATCTACCAAAAGGCTCTGGTTTACCACTATTAAAAACTTGGAAGAAAAATATGGAATATGTTTATTGGGATGACCCGAACGAGTTAGTTTCCAGATTGAGATTGTTGATCGCTTCCCGTGATGCTGGCAACACTGGAGTAGATAATGAAATAATATCTATAATTGAAGAATTGCGAGAATGTGGAATAATAACTAAATAAATAAATACAATGATATATACACAATTTTTTCACTTTATTTCCATCCTCTGACCATATTAGTACAATAATAATGAATATCGATAAATTTGGTCATCATGTACATAAGAGAATGCGTCTATCAGAATCTTTCAATTTTATTGAAAATACACTACTAAAGTCAGAAAGTGGTGATTATGATTTGAAATCATCAAGATTAATAGGTCTTCCTATACCAACAACGGCTGATGAGGCTGTGAGTAAAGAATACCTTGAAAAAAGTATGCAAAAGTTTTACGACAAGACAGAAACTCAATTAAAGTTAGAGTGCTTAAAAACTGAAATACTTGAAATTTTGAATCAGTATAAGTTGAATTCCAACTCAGAGCGTGATAAATCAAAGATAAGATGAGTAAGCAGGAAGTAGTCAATGAAATACATAGGCCAGCTCGTATAAACTTCTTTCGACGTTCAGTCGTGTTAAAAGGAATAGATGATCTATGGCAAGCAGACCTAATTGATTTAAAAAGTATTAAAAAGGTTAATAGAGGATTCACATTTGTTTTGGTCATAATAGACTGTTTTTCAAAATTTGCTTGGGCTATTCCACTTAAAACTAAAACGAAATTGGAAGTCTCAAATGCTTTTGAAAATGTGATAATTACAGCTAAACGACATCCCCAAAATTTACAAACAGATAATGGAACAGAGTTTTATAATGATATATTTAAAAAACTAATGCGATCGTATGATATAAACCACTATTCAACTTATTCAGTCAAAAAAGCATCTATTGTGGAAAGATTAATAAGAACATTAAAAAATAATTTGTTTAAGTATTTTAGTTTACATGGTAGTTATAAATGGGTTGGGAAGCCGCTGAAAAATATTGTTCATACGTACAACAATAGCAAACATCGCACCACTAAACATAAACCAATTGATGTCTGCCATAAAAATGCAGATAGTGTCATGAAAAATATAAATAAAACACACAATTATAAGTCTATCAATTACTCGACCTCTAATAAACTAAGCGTCGGCGACTTTGTTCGAATAAGCAAATACAAGTTGAGTTTCCATAAGGGTTACACTCCTAGTTGGTCAACGGAATTGTTTAAGATAAACCATGTTAAAAACACCCAACCCGTCACTTATCAAATCGAAGATTTGCATAAACAACCAATACTAGGAACTTTTTACAGTCATGAACTTCAAAAAACAAAGTGTCCTCATATATATCTTATAGAAAAAGTTTTAAAGAAAAAAGGAAACAAACTTTATGTTAAGTGGTTGGGTTTAAGTGACGAAGAAAATAGTTGGATCAATAAAAAAGAAATTGTATAAAGATATTCATCATTTAAGAGAAAGCTATGAAAGGAAGTGGACTTGTTAATAATCTAATCAATAAATTACCGTTCGAGTTACATTTACCTGGATATAACTACTGTGGACCTGGTACAAAACTGAAAAAGAGGCTATTGCGAGGCGATAAAGGAATAAATCAGTTAGACGAAGCTTGTATGCATCACGATATAGCATACTCTAATAACTCTGACTTATCGAATCGTCATAAAGCTGATTTAGAATTAACAAACATGGCTAATCAAAGGCTTCACTCAAAAGATGCTAGCAAAAGCGAAAAACTTGCATCATGGTTGGTAGGTAAGATGATGAAAGCTAAATTGAAACTTGGAGCAGGTTTGAAGAAAAAGAAATGCAAAACGTTGAAAAAAATCAAGAATAAGTTTAAAACAATGTTATCTAAAATTCGTTTAGAATTGAAGAAAGTTAAGCCTAGAGACACCAATAGCACCATTAATTATGCATATGCCGCAGCTAAGAAGTTTCTACCAAAGAACTGTAAAATTAATTTACCACGTGTAATACCCCTACCAAAAACGGGAGGTATTTTACCTTTAATACCAATATTTGCTGGTTTATCGGCGTTAGGAGCCCTAGCAGGCGGAGCAGCTGGCATAGCTAAATCAGTAAATGATTATAAATCTGCGCAACAAAACCTCAAGGAATCAGAACGTCACAACAAAACCATAGAGTCCATCGTTTTGGGAAAAGGCTTGTATATTAAACCGTATAAAAGAGGTGAAGGATTATTTATTCAACCGTCAAAAAACTAAACGCACGGCTACCTAAACATGCTCTTACCAACGTGGATATACTAGAGCATACAAGCGATATACCATATTTTAGAGGTGTTTATATGAAAGATCAACTGCCGGAAAGAGTGAAACCTATTGAATGTGGTATCGTTAATTTAGATAATACTGTTGGTGCAGGAACTCATTGGGTAGCCTATATAAAAATTCATAAATATATTGAATATTTTGATAGTTTCGGAAACCTAAAGCCTCCAAAAGAACTATTAAAATATTTAAGCAATAAAACTATTTATTACAATTATACAAATTATCAAAAATTTAACACAGTAAATTGTGGTCATTTGTGTGTGATGTATCTAAGAACTTTTTGGAATAAACATGTTATATAAGAGTGCGAAGTTTATTTTTTTGATCACTTACAAAATGAGTTTCACTCTCTCTGTTACGGGTAATACATCCATTCTATCAACGAACTATTCCCCTGCTTTACAACTTGAGGGTGATTATGAATGTGCTCTGCTATATTTATCTACATTTAATTCTATTCCGAATATAGACAGAAATAATAAATTTCACTATGGTTCCAACGAAGTTGTAACCATTCCAGAAGGAGCTTATGAACTTCAAGATATTAGCGACTATTTAAAGACTCAAGTCAAAGGTGCTACTATTAATTTATTTTGCAATAATAACACATTGAAAACATCCATTTACTGCAGTAAAGATATTCACTTTGAGAAAAATAATTCTATTGGAGTACTATTAGGATTTGGAAAAAAAACTTTAAAATCCAATGTTGTACACGAGTCACCGTTTCCAGTAAATATTTTATCTACTTCTGTTATCAGAGTAGAATGTAACATTGTAAGCGGTTCCTATATAAATGGTGAACCCAGCCACATTATTTATGAGTTTGCTCCCAATGTGCCGCCAGGTTATCGGTTAATAGAAATACCTAAGAACGCTATCTATTTCCCAGTCAATCAAACCATCATCAACTATATAAATATTAGGATACTGGATATAAATAACAATCTAGTTAATCTACGCGGCGAAGAAATACAGCTATATTTACATTTAAGAAAAAAATGATTAATTTTAATAAAACAGCGAATCTACATTTAAAAAAGATCAGTCCAAATCAGACAATCTGCAAAGAAACATCCCATAAAAGTAATAAAAAATTAACAATTGAAAACAAAAAATATCTCAAAATTATTGGACTACTAAAATGAATATTCTAGACATTGTAAGTAATCCTGTCTTCGACGAAGCTATTGGAGGAATCGAGTTTCACTCATACAAACCATACATAACTACTTTCAACAGAAATGATGAAATACGTATCCCTATCAATCAACAAGATCTATATATTTTGCCATCAGCTAGTACTTTGTACTTGGAAGGAAAAGTGAACGTTGTTAAAAAAGACTTAAAAGAAAAGGTAAATAATGTCCATTTCACCAACAACCCTTTGCTGTACCTTTTTCAAGATATCCGCTACGAGCTAAATGGAATAGAAATTGATAAAATAAAAAATGCTGGTATCACTACTACTATGAAATCTTTAATTTCCATGAATGAAAATGAATCGAAAATAGCTAAGGCTTGGGGTTGGGATATAAATGGCACGACCAATATTCATGGAGGTAGTTTTTCTGCTTCGATACCTCTAAACCATATCATGGGTTTCGCAGAAGATTATAAAAAAGTCATCATTAATTGCAAGCATGAGCTCATACTCTTGCGCAGCAATACCAATTTAAATGCATTAACACTAGGTAGTGGAGAAATAATAAATGACATCGTTATTCAAAAAATTCTTTGGCGTGTGCCACATGTAAAAGTTTCGGACAAAGAAAGAATAAACTTACTAAAAATTCTAGATAAAGATAGAGCTATTCCATTAGCATTTAGAAATTGGGATTTATATGAATATCCTCTATTACCACAAACATCTAAACACACGTGGTCAATTAAAACATCATCACAAATTGAAAAACCTAGATATGTTATCATTGGACTTCAAACAGATAGAAAAAATAATGGCTTAAGAGATATGTCACAATTCGATCACTGTGATTTAAGAAACGTTAAAGTGTATTTGAATTCGACCTACTTCCCTTACGAAAACTTAGATGTTAAGTTTAGCGAGGAAAAGTATGCGTTGCTATACGAGCAATATGTTAGATTCCAGCAGTCGTATTATGGACGCAGATCAGAACCGTTGTTGCCTCCTCTAGAATTTAAAATTAAAGCTCCCTTATTTGTGATTGACTGTTCAAGACAAAACGATAACTTAAAAATTGGACCCGTTATTAACGTACAAGTGGAACTCGAGTGTAATAAAGAATTACCAGATCATACTTCTGCCTATTGCCTCATTCTAAACGACTGCATCATTGAATACAAACCTCTAACCAATATCGTTAGAAAAATATCATGAAAAAAGATTTCTTAATTGTCGACGTTCAGGGATTCAAAGATATGAAAAATAAGTTTATTGTAAAGGAGTTTGCATTGGATACTTCAGAATTTAATCAAACATTTTTAATTAAACCTCCTTATCCATTTCAAAAACTATCTCTCGAAGAAAAACGACAAGTTCGTTGGTTAGAAAAAAATCGTGGTATTTATTGGAGTGAAGGTTATGTTGACTATCGAGAGTTTAAACGAATCATTAAACAATTTTTAGATGATAAATTTATTTATGTAAAAGGAGGTGAAAAAAAAGAATGGATTCAAGAATTATGTGAAAATTGTTCAGTGTTCGATCTAGGAAATAAAGACTGTCCTAATTTAAAAACCCTTCAAAGTGAATTTTCTGTAATAGATAAAAGTTTTAATTGCTTGTTTCATAAAAAAGAGTGTGCTCTCAAAAATGTGATATGTTTGAAAAAATGGTGTTCAAAATATTATAGCATTACGTGTACCATGTAATTTTTTCAAGATTTTTGATTTTGTCTGTACGATTATAATATGCAATAAATATGACTTAATTTTAATTTAACATGTTTTATTTTATTAACCTTATTGGCATCCTACTTACCTACCTTAGACCTACCTACATGAATTGTGAAATTAAACAAAGTATTAAGTGAAAGTACTATTTTATTTAATTATTATTAACTCATTTATTTCAGATAAAATTGATAATCCATAAAACAATTAATATCTAATTATAATAAAATCTTAACTAAAACAAAGTCAAAAATTAAATTATACAATACAATTACATAGGTACCTAAACTTAAACAAATAGAACACATAATTAATTTATTACAAACCTAACTTAAAACTATAAATAAGCATCTTAAAAGTAATGGCTATAGCTCTCACATAATACCTTAGATACCTTATGAATAAGACCTTCAGTATCTGACAGAATAGGATCATTTATGTCCTTCGCTACATACTGGGCTCGTAGCACCACATTCGAGTCACTCTCACTTTCCAGATCACTGTTCTCACTTGATGTACTCGTATCACTTATGTCCAATACCTTTATTTTAATCATTCTCACACCTTTATTTGTTTCTCTTTTCATTACAAACGATTTTCCACGCAGTTTATTATTCTTTTTCGCATTTTCTCGCTTCAATTTCAATTTCGCCGATGGTCCCTGACGTTTAGTCGCTGACAACTTTTGTAGTTTTCCCAGCTCTGGATAAGCTTCATCAAATCCCTCGCAAGTTGCTCCCAGGGGCTCTTGCGCGAATTGAGAAAAGTAAATAGTTTCATCGGACATTATCTGAAAACAAAAATATAAAAGTTATGTGGTTAAATGTAAAAAAGGGTAGGATTTATGTAGTACTTACAAAAATAAGAGTTATTACATATTTTACTTCATCAGCCTATACTAGTCCACTGCTGGACATAGGCCTACCCAAAAATACATATTTTAATATTATAAACATATTTTACTTACCACAACAAAATTAATACAGGTCCTTTCTCGAGTGTGACAAAGATTGAAATAAAATATTTTTCCAATGAATTTAAATATTTCTACCTAAATTACACAGCACTTGCCACAGTACACCGCTAATACGTAAATGTAACTCGACTCCCTTTTAGCTACCGACACGTGTTCTACTCAGGAAACTTGTCCTAACTTGTCATAACTAAGGTAGGTACCTAAATTATGAAGCTATGTATGTTATTATTACCTATGTATTTCAAAAATGAAATTATCTAACTATCGAACAAAATAGGGGTATCTAACTAGGTTTTAACTAAGGTGTTAGGTGTGTCAATAAAACAAGTTATTTTAAGTTCATATTGTTTTTATTTAAATTTTATTATAAAACGTAAAGAAGGTAGTAACTTAATCAATTTTTAACTCATTATTAGACCAAAACATTATGAAATAAACTTAAAATCTAAAAACGTAACTTCAATGCTTAAATATATTATGAGAGGGAGCTGTTTAGATATGGGTACCTCTCTACTTTTTATTACTATGTTATACAAAAATCTATATCTATACATATATAAATCATAAAAGAGTATTGTAGTGACCCCAAGAAAGAGTAGATTTTTTATCTTTCAATATTATGCGTTTATCATCATTTGAAGATAAGGTGACCTTGTTTAATTCTTGAGTAAAAATTTGATGTTTGATAGATCTAAACAAAATGTTTTTCTTTGATTCAATTGCACCACTCAGAAAAACCTGCTCATAATTTTTAAATTTCATCTTTTTGATAACATTTTTTTTGATTCCCTTTGCTTTTTTAAGTTCCTCGTCCTGTGTTTTAATACAGTATAATTTTGATTTAAGTCCGACAAACTCAGTTATTAATTTTCCACCTAACTCATCTTTAAATAGCCCAGGAACCTTTTTGTTACCAAGGGGTATGCCGAAATAGTTATTTTCTGAATAATTACTAGTATCATAATATGACAAAAAATTACGTTTCAAGTCGCTGTATACATCTTCAGTTTGAATAGAATACAAAAAACTGTCAGTGTCTGTATAGCATAAATTTAAAGCATTACCGTAAAAGGGTTTCATTATAGAATAATGAAAATCATACATATGGCTTTTTGAAATTTCTAATACCGTAAATCCTATGTAAATGGGCTTGTCGAGTAATATTGTTTCTGGTTTCATTTGGATGGCAACGAAATTTTCTGTGAAAATAGTTGAACTTTGGTAATTTGGTCGTGCTATTAACTGCTCTGCAGTATAAATCTTTTTAGTATTATTTTTCGTATCATTCCATTGATTAACCAATTTAACATCGAGTCTCTTTTGACTATCCTCTAACGTTTTCCCAAAAATACTATTGTTAAGTAACTTAAAAAAGTCTTGTTCAAACACAGATTTTGCTTTTGTTCGAAGTTTTGTATTTAAATCAATATACTTTTTTAAATAAGGACTCTGCTTAAACTTGATTACTCTATGAATTTTTTTTAGTAATAACCCATGTTTCAAACAAGTTTTGAGATGTACGTAATGAATAACATATTCGAATTTATCGTACAAATTGGGAATCAGTTTTTCATTCTGTGAACCCGCCGGTCTAAATTTTTGCGGGCAAAATGGTATATCATTGTGTAAATCATGCAAATATTCAGGGTATTCCAAATCTACCTCTAATATATATCCATATTCAGAATCATTTGGTACATTTGTAATATCAAGCACAGCTAGTTCTGTTTTCGATAATAGTTCAAAATCTGAACATGGCATGTAGGCACACATTGCATAACCATATAAATTGTTACAATCTATATACATTAAATAATTATTCGGCGCAGATTTGTTGTAATTGGACAAATATTTGTTGTTAGCTCTCGCGTATCTGGTAGAGCATAAGCAAACTCCTCCTCTAATCCCTTTTTGAATCATTCTTATTATTTCCAAGTCATTAATAAGTTCTAACTTAACACCAGTTTTAAGCAACATTGCATCAAAACTCAAACTAGGAGCAGTTAAATAAAATGCGGGGTCTAAGCGATAGTTAACTTTACAAGTCTGTCGGAAATTTTCAAAAATGTCAGCTAGCAGCAGAACATCTGATTTAAGGTAAAGATCGGTGTATTCACCTAACGTTTTTATTTTAAAAGTATTCCAAACACATTTAGCATGCTCGTAATCGGCTACAGATATAGTTTCACCACATAAAGTATTAAAAAAACAGTTAGCTGGAGGTAACACCTCTTCATCGTAAGAACTCCAACTGCACATATGTTCATACGGATAAACCCCTTTACGTTTTAATAATTTTGAATGTTTTTCTTGAGGGAAAAATCGTGACAAATGAACAAAACCATTTTCATTCAAATTACTCACTAATTTTTCTAAGCTACTTCCCAAAAATTTAAAGGAATCCACAAACCGAACAGGCACATGTCTTTTTTTACCTGTATTAAAGTACTTAGTAAACGAAATATAGTTTTCTTTAGTTTTAGCAATCACTTTTAATGAACCCGACATTTCTCCAAGTTCACGTATGAACAAATGAGAATCATATCCAGACAAATTATGAAAAAAGACAGGTATAAACTTCGGTAGCTGAAAACGAATGTTACAATGAGCATGAGCGGCTCCGCGGTACTTTCCTGTTAAGTGACAGTGATCTCTAACCTTATCATCAAATAATAAGTTGTTACAAAGGAAACAATATTTAGATTTTGAGTGTTTGTCTGCATCTCTGTCCGTAAATATCATCGGAACAATTTCTTCAAGGACATTGTGTATATTAGTTATGTCTTCTTGGAGAAAAGTTAAAAATTTACTGACGCAATCGTTCCCCCGGTATGAAACGTATTTGTTAAGTGAGTTGTCGTATGAACACACGATATAATATGCGAATGCTGCGGGTATATGTTTGTTTAAAGTCCTAGTTTTACTAGAACTTGTATCATCGTGACATGTGTTCAGCTCTAACAAAGATTCAAAGTCAGCGTAAATAACAAAAGGCACATCTTGCATCCGTTCATAATGATTGAATTCTGTGAGACTTCCTTTTTCGGGTAAAATGGTGGCGACACCGCCGCATACATGATTACTTAGTTGGATCTCGTTTTTAAAGAAAATCATACATTCATCACATAAATAGATTTTACCGTGGTGTTTAGTAAGTTGTGATCTAAGTAATTTACTCAAATCCTTAATCAAACAATAATGATTTCGACTATGCTTCTCTAAAAATAGCAAATTAATGTGATGTTTTCTTTTACAAACCGATTTGTAAAGAGGACCAACAATGTTATTATTTTTTAATCCATAGACGTTTACACTAATTTCTTTATTATTTTTTTCGAAAATTTTTATGTCAGAGAATCCTACAGGAAACGTCATATTTTTGGTATTCAATACGTTATCAAAGTGTGGGTATGAAGACGTTTTATTAATGTTATGTTTAGCAGGAAACAAGGCTGCCATAATTGACCATAAGAAACAGAAATTATCTTTATTATTTATATTGATACAGGCTCGTTTAGTCATCAGACATCGTGGAAGAGGTATAAAACTGGATGCTCTTAATGGGTTATACTTATTAATATTAACTTCTAAGTATAAGTTTTCAACAAAACTCCACCCACTGTCTTTTTGCTGAAATTCATCAATTTTTGTGCAAATGTTTTGAATAGACTGAGCGTACGTTTCTTTAAAATCTGAATTTTTGTAAAAAATAATGTTTTTGGTTGCGAACGACTTTGTTTCAATTGTATCATTTTTTGGTAAAGAAAACTTAGCAAAAAATTCAAAATTAACTTTGATTGTGTTGAATACGCCCTGCCTGGCGTTGATCAGGGCTTGCACGGGCTTGCGTAGCTGATGCAGGAAAAGCGCGGGCGGCGCAACCTCCGCAGCTTCCGCATGGTTGCGTCTCGCCTCTGGCGTCGCTCTTACTCTATACGATGCTATCCTACTACGAAATGCGTTGCATATCTTTTCTATACCTTCACTGATTTCTAAAGCACTATTATTTTTATGAGTAGTACTCTTTAGATGAGCTGAGAAGCCATTACTTTTTACTTCTGTATCACAAATAGAACAAAATATTTTATTTTTTGACATTATAATGTTTTATCAAGAAGTGTGTAACAATTCCCAGGTAACAAGGGTTAAAATATTGTAATAATGTTCGAAAAAATACTATTTGGTTAGTATGTAAAAGACGTAAGTACATACATACCCACTAAACAGCTCTCTTCAAATAAAAATTACTGTTTAAAAAAAATAAGTAGTCAACTATTTCGTTGCATAAAAAAATTTAGAAGAAGTTAGTCCTGAATAAGCTATGTTCTTTCATTCAAAAATTATTGATATAAATTTACGATAAAAGGAAATTAATTTATTTAGATTTTTTATCTGCAAAAAAAGTTCCTTCTCCACTGAAGGAACCTTTAATTTGTTTTACAAATTTTTTCATGCAACGAGCTGCTTCATCGTCATCATTGCAGCAATATTTAATGTTTACGGACGCCTTCTCCCAACGATCCTTAGGGTTAACGTTTAGAATGTCTTTCGTATTATATATTTTAACCTCCAAGAACAGGTCACCATCGAGCTGTGCGGTGCGGCGCAGCACCCCGCCGGCAACGCGTCGCGTGCACGAAGACACAGGAGGTGCAGCGTTCTTCTGCGCCCTGCGAGCGCACTCCGCGTCAGACTCGCTGGCCGAGCCTCCGTCGTCGTCCTCACCAAACCATCCAAGCACGTCCTTAGAGCCGCCTCCGGAGCTCTTAGCTTTCTTAGGCTGGGTGCGCTTAACTTTAGGTTTAGAAAGCTTCTTCTTCGCACTGGACCTGAAATTTAAAATAAAATTGTGATTAAATAAATATTTTGAGAGTTTTTACTAACCTACTAACCATGTTTTCAACTACTAGCTACCATAATAAATTTGGTAAAAATAAAAACTATTTCAAGTACCTACTTATGTAATATTCACCTTAAATCGACTTCGTCTTCGGAGTCACTACGCGCTCTACGCACCTTCGTCTTTGTTTGCTTTGAAGTATTCCTTGCGCTGAAATATTAAAAATACGAATAAATAACAAATAATAATAAAATAAAGACACAATTAATTAAATATAAAAAATACAAGATTCTCGAGAAAAAATTAATTCAGTACCTTTACATGTACCTATACTGTATGTAAACAAAATAATACTTAATAATAATGATCTTTAAATAAGTACGTACGTACCTATTATTTGAAGGTGCTTCGACCTCGGTCTCGGAATCGTTATGCAAGTTTTCTCGCCGGGCCTTCTTATGTTTTAAGTCGTTCAAGTATTCGGAGTCGGACCTAAAACAATAGTTACAAATAACACATAAGTAACTAAAAGAGAGGTACAATTTCGTTACAGACACACCATTGCTTCGCTTACGTTAAGTTAAAACAGTTAATTTATTTAAAAACTTACGAACATTTTTCCTTTGCAGTCAATTTTAATCGTGAAGAAATAGCGCCAAAGCCTTAGGAGTGAGCCTATCACTGTATGGATCGCTAGGGCAGGCGGCGGCGCGGCGGTCAGGTCGCGGTGCGGGTGGAGGGGAAGTCGTCAGAGGTTATTTGAACTGCACTCGCGGGCACAATAATCAAATGAATACAATTATACCTCGATCCGATCATTTTATACGATGCAGGTGTGCTAAACATTTTTACAAAGGTAGTTATAGGTAAAAGTATTTTAGGTAAAAATGATTCTTATTAAGTTAGAAATATAATCTAATTACATTTGAACATATATTCCTACATATTGGACATTTATTATTGCTGATGGATAAGGCGCATTTTGCACAACATGCACAATGACCGCACGGTAGGAAACAGATATTTAATTCTTCAACAAGACAAATTTTGCAAATTGGTGAAGTCACTGCTTTATTCGTTCCTATTTGTCTTTGATTCGATATTATTGGTACACTTTGTTCTTTATGAACATCGTTTAAAATACTTTGCACATAGTGTTCTCCTTTAACCAATAGAACGTATGGGCAGGTTGAATACCAGCGTGCATGTTCCTCCCATGGTATATCGTCAGGGCACCAGTCCTTCAAGCCTCCGTTACAGAAATAACAAATAACTTTATCACTTTCGCCTGTATAAAAAAATCCAGCATCTGCTAAATCAATTGGTCGAGGACTTAACTCTGGTGACCAGGTATCGAAACTTTTTTCACGCGTTACTTTAATGCAATAGCGAGGATGTTTAGGATTTAACGAGAACATTATTTTAAATGTTGCTTAAATGATACGTTTAGAACAGATTACAGACACTATCTGAACATATTGTACCTACATTCATTTTATAAAAGGTTTAAAACCCCTGCTATCATCACATTATCCTGAGTCAACAATATTTTCTACTGGTATGTTTCCGATGACACTAATTTAAATAAATAAAAATGAATCGCTGAAATCCATGTGCATTACTTCAAAACGACTGCACAAACTTGGATGATTTTTTGTTGTGTTGTCGTCGTCAGAACAAGGTTACGTTAGTTTAGCTTTATTTAAATCATACTGAAAAGTTTGATGTACACCACCCGTACGAAGTAGAGGCACACAGCTAGTTACGAATTTACCAAAATAGGTAAATTAGGTTTTCTTTGCAAGTAAATATAAGTTAGGTACTACGTAGTTCCCTTCCTAACCTATGTTATTATTATACACTAAATATATGATTATTCAAATAAAACCAAAATTGATATTCCAGTAGATTTGTAAGTTTCTAGATTACGCACGTTTTTATAATGGAATGAAATTACCTTTATATGTAATATAAAAATCTAATCTAAAAAGCGCATACAAAATCAAATAACGTTTTTGAGTTGATGAGAACTAACCTAAATCGGCACATAAAACAAGTATATCATATTTATTTTGCTAATTAATTGTATTAATTTAGGTACAATATAACATGATATTGTAGTATCAAATTCTTCTTTAACCGTTGAATAAATACCGCCTTCCAAGTAAATGATCATTATATTTGTATACTTACGTAAAGAAGTATTCACACTTAACAAGAAGTGTAGGTATTATTCTTCGAATGAAGGCTAAGTTTACTAATAAGAAGTAAATGACAATTTCAATGAAAAAAATCTTGGTTTGTAAATAGTTCTGATTTTATAATATTTTAAATTACCTTTCCATAATATGGTACCTGGATGTATTCTTTTAATCCTGTTTTTATTGGGTAATGCTCATTTGCGAACATCCAATACCTTAGCAAGTGAGAATAAACCTTTATTATTTTCGAGGGTGACCATAAGTTTTTGGTGCAGGAATTTAATTTTAAACTTCAATCCTTCAGTAGTGAGACAACAGAAAATCGAAACGTTATTAAATGTATATATGTGTTTAAAATTATTATTCACCTAGGTCAATATGGTTAAGAAAAAAGTAGGTACTTATTCAATGAATACAAAAATAAATACATGATATACCTTGTAGATCCTGACTATGTGAAAGCATAACGTGACTTACTGCCTTCCAATAATTACCTTGTCAGTAGGTAGGTACTTTACGATACCATTCCTAAATCATGGTTGTATTAATGAAGAACACGTGTGCACCGTCAGCACTGCAATGGCGGGCCTTTATGTTAGGTAAGTTTTACGGAAATAACAAGATGTACAGTCAACGATACAAAATAGCTGAACACCATCAATCATATTAAATCGTGATTTAGGTTATTCGCCGGTTTATAAACGAGTCTTTAACCCAAAACAGTCACAAAGGTCAACATCAAAACTACTTTAGGTACCGATCACCGAAGTTAAGCAACGTCGGGCGCGGTCAGTACTTACGTACCGAGTCGTATTGGCTTTTCGCTTGTTAACTAACACAATTTTTTCAAATCTAATTGATGTTACGGAACCCTCAGTGTCAACTCAGTCGACTAATTTTATTTTATATAATAGCTCTAGAGTTTTTCATGTAACGTAGATACGTTGAAATAGAATGTGTTGAAAATAAATAATAAATTATGTTTGTACTTATATGTTTTTGGAAGAGACTGTACGTACTCTATGTACGGCAGTGGTAGATTCTCATAGCGTCACTTCGTTTTTTGTTCAATTCACCGCTACCAACGAATTGTTCAACACCTGCCTGCAGTGTTCATTTTATCGTAAATAATTTGGCTTTGGTTTGTCTTGTGAGGGAATACTCTAGGTGTTGATTCTAATTCAGCACGAGCAAACGGCCTAGGGTTAATCAAATTCTCTGAGCAATGATCAAAAATAACCAAAAAAGAGTGGTCAAATGATATGATAATCTTTTACACTGTTTGTCTGAAGTTGAACATGATTTGGTTAAAGTGAATGATTTTGATGCATGGATTAAATATCTGGTCTATCCGAGGTATGTTAATGTACGCATTTCAAAATAGAGGCAATAAGAGCGCTCGCTCGTTGGGTAAGTTTTATCATATTTTCAATTTGACTTGGGTTAGTCTTGTGAGAGGATACTCTAGGTGTCGATACTGATTCGGCACGAGCAACCGGCCTAGGGTCAAATACATTCTCTGAGCAAACGGCCACAATGACTTATAATAATCTAAAAGTGTTGTCAAATGATATGATAATTTTTACACACACCTATCGCTAAACATGATTTTAAAACTGAATGAACTGAGTGTCTTGTGAGAGAATACTCTAGGTGTCGATACTGATTCGGCACGAGCAACCGGCCTAGGGTCAAACACATTCTCTGAGCAAACGGCCACAAAGACTTATAATAATATATATAATAATTCAAAAGTAATATGGGCGCTCGCTCGATGTATTAGATTTATCATACATTATTTGACTTGGGTTAGTCTTGTGAGAGAATACCTACTCTAGGTGTTGATATTGATTCGGCATGAGTAGAGTCACACACATTCTCTGAGCAATCGGCCACAATGACTTAAAATAACCGAAAAAGTGGGTTAAATGATAATCTTTTACAAAATGAAACAAAAACAATGAGTAAAACTAGTGATAGGTTTATCATAAATAATTTGACTTTTAAGTGTTGTGAGAGAATTCTCTAGGTTTCTAAACTAATTCGTCACGAGCAAGCGATCTAGAGAAAAACACATTCTCAGAATCACAATTACTTAAAAACATTGCAGTCAAATGATAAGATAATCTTAGTCACACATTAGAATTGTAAAAGTCGTCTCAAAACCAATTGGGCATTCTAAATACAAAAGAAGTTATTGGGAAGTCTAACATCCTTTTTGTTCCCCAAAACCGATTGGGCATTCTAAATCCCTCGTATTTTGTCGACTGAAAGGAGACAAGGGATTTAGAATGCCCAATCGGTTTTGGGGAACAAAAAGGATGTTAGACTTCCCAATAACTACCTACTGATGGATCATTTATTCATTAAAAATACGTTACTTAATGTTTATTTGTGACTTTCTAGCTGGTGAGTATCTGACGCAGTGCATCAGTATTGCCATACAGCGTGGTAATGCAGCCAGTGTCTTGGGGACGCGACGACTGGTATTGACATTGATCAGTTGAGCTACCTTAGACTACAGTTACAGTTGTTTCCAGTCACCGTTATGCTTTCAAATTTAAATATATTAATAAATAAAACTGGACAATCCACACAGCATCATCTAGCCCCAAGCTAAGCAGAGCTTGCGTTATGGGTAGGAACTAGATAAGAAACACAATCAATTTATTGAAAAATTCAACAAATACAGCTTTTGAACAAAATGATATATACTTACTTACTTACCTAGTTGACTTAAATAAGGAATACAATGAATACATAATATAGAATGATATTTTTTTATTATACAATACATAGAAAATACCCAGAATCCCGGAACAAATCGTACAAACATTTGTCCCAAAGTGGGAATTGAACCTGCAATCTCCTGCGTCGCAGGCGGCCTTTGCTCGCCGCGCCAAATCGTTCGTCATTTGTCATTATGTCTCTATTCTAATATCATCACATTAACTCAAACGAAATTTCATCTCATACATGTACCTACCTACATAGACTACCACTTTAGTTGCTCTCACAAGATGTCACTACTAAGTGCCTACGTCATCATGATTAATGACGTCACAGACCCACATCACAAACCCTGATGTACCCTTCACGAAATAACACTTATGTAGGCTCACTTAAGCTTTAAAATAGCGTAGCTGTTGCGATAATAAACATAATTTATAGGGTCTTCAAACCTTGCAGTAAAAGACTTGTCATAAAGAAGTGCGTGACAGTTTTAGTTCAGGAAGAGAGTATTAAAACTGACTGAAGTTAATCAGATTATTTGAGACCCTTTGAAAGTTATAAAGATTGTTCTAGAAGAAACCAGAAGTCTCTAAGACTTGATACCAGTGATAAGTATATGTGTAAGATCAGCGTTGGTATGGAAGATCAGCGTTGCGTGTACATACTCGGTTTTCTGGTAATCTACGCGTAGCATTCATGCTGAGCTGCTTTCCCGTTTCTAACTACAATCCTCACACTATACCTATACTAATGTACCTATTTTAAGTATTTTTATGTGTAGATTGTAGTTAAATATAAATATATTTTCTTTCAATAAAGTTTTTTAAACTTACGCGATCAGAACACATTTTTATATATATTTATGTACGGGTATTCAGTCATCCCGTTACCACGGCAGTGTGTAAACCTGTCGAAACGTCGGGAATAAATAGGTAAATAAACGCGATAAATACCCGTTCCTAAATATATTTTTTTCTTCTTTCTATATAGATATAGTTTTATGCCTAGTTTTTTGTTATATCTGTTATAACTAAAATGTATTATTAAGGCAATAACACGAGTTACACTAGCGTCGATACTTCGTCGTCATATTATTACGTTAAACAGAGGAATTTACAACAACCAAACTTGGTTAATTGATTATTTCTTATTTTCTGTTCAAATAATACGTATTTTTCTTACCACTGACCTCATAAATAAATTCTAACCCCAAAAGTATGATCCTAAAGTTGACATCAAAATATCTTCTCACATAATGTAATCAAAACCTATGACAAGGTGATCCAATACGGTATCTACATTGAGTGAACTCCATGGATATGTATCGATTCACTCCTTTTGCTCCTACAAATTGAACACTCTGTAGTAAACTCGTTAATAGCTCTTCGGTCAAGAAAGCTATAAAAACCCTTTGAATCCGTTTAACCGAAACCTTCTGAATGTCTGGCCCAGTATTCCTTCAGAGTGGCTTTATATTGGAGTTATTGTGACGTAAAACTCATAAATTTTGCTGAATTGGCGAGTTTTTATTGCGATTTGATAGCGGCCCTGCGCCGGGAAATATCTAGTTGTACCCAGAGGATTACATAGTATATAGGGATAGAAGGGCAATGTTTCTCTTAACTAGGTTTTGCTTTCGATTTGTGGTTAAAGATATATATTTCTCAAAAAAATACGTTCACTTTACCATTAATTTGTTCTTAAATTATAACAGCACTATAGAAGTAACAATTGAACTCTATTGATTAATTTAACATCCCAAAGTTAGAAGTAGATATATTGTAACATAATTTATTTACTTCACTTTTTTTGAAAACAAGTCGAAAGTTTTTGCGAATGCGAAAATAATGTCGTTACAGATATTATTTTCAGATCTCATCTCTTCATAACTGAGAAAACGGACGAACGTAATAATCCAGCATTGAGATGAATTTTACATTACATTACGACTATTATAATAAATGGGAAAGTCTGTGTGAATGTTTGTTTTCAGTAATCTCCGTAACTACTTCAGTAATTTATATGAAATTTGGTATGTAGATAGTTTAGGACCTAGAATAGGACATAGGCTATTAAAATTTGGAAATTTTAACCTCTGAAGGTAGCAAGCTGAAGTGGCAGTGGGCTGGCCATATCTCGCGAAGTATCGACAACCACTGTGGTAAACTTGTGGTCGAGTGCAGACCACGTCTCGGTAAACGTAGTGTAGGACACCCTCCTAGGCTGGTTGATGCTGGATGCAGCAAGCTGAAGAAGACAGGGCGCTATGTCGCTGATTAGGCCTATCTCCAGCAGTGGACTGTATAGGATGACGATGAGATTTCAGAACGAATTCTGTAGCTGTTTTCCGTTTCCGCAAATTTCTTTATTCTACAAAAAGCCAGAGGCAAAACGAAATAGCCCCACCAGTAAATTCCCTAAACGAGTTTTTACGAACAATTCCTCCTTTTGGGAAAGTTTTAATGTGACATTACTGCGCCAAGACTTTAATGAAATTAAAGTTGGGCGATGGTAGTTTCGTTATGGCTTTTGAATGCTATGTAATTAAGGGAATGTAATTAAGTAAATATTTGTTACCTCTGTTACCAGCTTTGTTACCTACACCTACGTAGGTACTGTACAGTATTACAACAGAAGTGTGCCTATGATAATAATATGTTATTTTAATTTGACTTCAAAAAGGTAAGATGATTTTTTATTTATTTATATATTCAGGAAAATCCAACGGCTATAAAATATATAGTTGTAAATAACTAGATTACTAAAATAAACCTATGTAGATAATAATGCAGCCCACAACGCAATTCACAGATTGCTATGAGGTAGTGGTAAAAAGTTCCGCTAGAGCTTATGAACAAACAGAACAAAAGTGTAATATTATAATTACTGTTAGTGACAATTGAGAAAAATAAAATAGATTGTACACTATTCAAATTGTTCAATGGTTTATTACTAGTTGGATCTATATTGATGACAATATTTTGCGTTCTATCGACCTTGGAAAGTAGTTTTTTAGTTTGTGTAAAAAACCATTTTATTTAAATCTTTAATTAAATTTTATTATGATGTAAATACCCAGATCCATCGAAAACACCCAGAACCCCAGAATACATATTTTCAGATCGAACAAACATTTTGTGTAGAGTTACGAGTTGTGATTTGTCGATTTATTCTTTTTGCTTTACTCAAAGTTAAGGAAGTCAGCATTTTGTGGCTTGTACAACCATCTTCGATCGTTAATCTTCGTAAGTTCTTACCCCGATAAGGGTTGGTTGGACCCAAAGCTCGAATCTCTCAGTCTAGGCGAGTGGAAAAGGCATTTCAGTGTCACAAACAAAAGGTTTATAATAACCCTCGATAGAAAACTCCCTCCAGCTTGTGGTACAGTGAACCACAAAATTATTTAAGGCAGCCAGTATTTTTGAATAAACGATCATTATCAACAACTTAAATTACATACAAAGAATGCGACCCGCCCTTTCGATCCGCCGCTTCGCACTGGTGTTTATACATATAAACATTTCTCTTGAATCACACTATCTATAAAAAAAACCGCGTCAAAATCCGTTGTGTAGTTTTTTTAGATATAAGCATAGAGTGATTTTCACGAAAGTCCCCTAGACGCTGTAGTAGTGCTACCGAATGAAGCCAGCAGGCATATGGCAATCTGTCAAATTTAGTTCTACCAGTTGCCGTGGGACTTTTTCATGAAACGGACTCTATGTAGTGAAAGAAAGACATCGGGAAGCGGCTTTGTTTTTACTAGGTACTAGAGTATTAAAATAATTTATTGAATCAAGTGATAGTCTCCGCTCTGATGATGATGCGATGATTTTCTCTCCGCTTCAATTTTTTGTCCACTTTCATCGATAGCAGTCTGACTGTACCCCGAGAGAGCTCTTTTGTTCAAGTTGTGAAGTTATCTCAAGACAATCACTATTTTGAGAATTGAAAGGAGGATCCATGAAGTAGACACTTACTAATGCTGGGGCTACATTAGCGGGCTACGGCAAATATTCGTGTTAACGCGATGAATGCGGATACATCGTGTCATCGCGTAGTATTCGGGCAAAGACGATGTAGTATTGGGAAGCTGTCGGTAAACTGGCCCGGGTCAAAGGGATTTGTCGCGACAATATTTGCTGGGGTGACTACACCTACGCCAGTTCAGTGTCTTCCAGCCAGACGTTGAAGCAAGACGGACATACCTGTATTGAACACGACAATCTGGCACGATCCATCGCGTCAACTTGACACGAAAGCGAAGTTCATATTGCTGTGTCGGGGTGTGTTGTGGCGTGACAGAACGCTATCGGTCTTATACATTTAGGTTGGATTTCACCGTTGTAAATTGAACGCGATCAAGTGACGTAAAACTCGTTTCCGCATCTAACGGAGTTCAGTTGTCACATTTTGCATTTCACCAGCATGAACTAAACGCGTTCAACGATGAACGCGTTTAAACATTCTGAACGTCCGATATTGGCGGTTTAACGTCTGTAAACGCGTTCAGGGAACTGTCAATCAATCAATGTCATCGCTTATTGCATCGTATATAAGGTAAATTATGAGGATTCTACAATTCCAAACAATGGAAAGAGCATTAGCACTAGCTTTTAAGATAATAGTGATGATGAGGAAGTATTTGTTCATCGTCCAAGGTGGATTCGTGTCAGAGACGAATTTTTTGATACCTTTGATCTTAGAATAATTTGGCTAGAACCGCAGTAGGCTCACACGAAGTGAAGCCATTTCAAGTTAGCCTTTAAAGGCTACGTAAGTACATCGCTCGACTCGTCAGTGCATTATATCAAGTCCTACGGGGAAGAGCTCGCTGAATTTCTAATAAAAATTACTTATTGTGCGGTGAAAGGGTGTCACAACTCTTCACATAATCATTATAAACAGTCCAAGATTCCATTTCACGGGTAATAACAACCCCGAATCTTTTATTCTTGAATAAAACATTAGTTTAGGAACAAAAATAAATCGTAAACAAAACAGACGCCACTAAACAAAAATGTTGTAAAAATATTTTATGGCTTCAAGTTAAACCGGAATTTTGTGTAAAATTTCACTCTATGTCTAGTTACTCTAAGCCCTTGATGACAAAGACAGTGATGCCAACTTAGCCCTTTCGGGGCTAGATCTAGCCCTTTTTTGGCTTATTCAGCCCTTAAAATGATGATTTGGCCCCTAGCCCTATATCTAGCCCCGAAACAGTGTAAGAAAACTATCTGGCACACAGTACAAATTTTTAAAAATTCTACAATGTGATTTGTCGAACCTTGATCAAACGAAATGTGCGGATACACGACACATATTTATCGATAAAAATCGGGATAAAAAATTATATGTATATCAAAAACAAAGCAGTTTTAATATTTTTTTAAATGAAGACTACTTCATCTGATTTTTTCTTCGTTTCTTTTTGAGGAAATGGTGTATTTCAATCAAAGTAGTTTCATTTGAAAGCTAGATAGTTTACCTAGCTACTAAAATAAATAAAAAATACAAATAAGATACATAAGCGTTGTAAAAACAATATTTTTTTTTAAAATAACTACGACAAAAAATACGATTTTTATTTTATTTTTTCTCTGTAACTTTAAAACTGGGTTATTGAAGTGTACTTTTTTGCATGTTGTATTAAACTTCATAATTTATTCTACAAATCCTCCAAAAACTGGGAGTCTAACTCTTTCCGTTGTCATGTTATTCACCTACATCTACATGGCAGAAAGTACCTAATTTAAATGGTGAATAACATAACAACGGAAGGAGATAGGCCCCCAGTTTTTTGAGCATTTGTAGAATAAATTATGAAATTTAATACAACATGCAAAAAAGTACAACTCAATAATCCAGTTTTAAAGTTACAGAGAAAAAATCAAATTAAAATTGTTTGTTTTTCTAAATATGGGGAAATAAAAATACATAATAGACATGTAAGCATCAACACGTAATAAGTTAACAAGTAACAATGAGTTCTTAATCTGATCAAAGTCAATAAAAATGCACAAAATCGAAGTCCAGTAAACAAGCAAAGCCAAGTGAAATAGTGAAGAGGATTCGAAGTCCAGGAAACACGCATAAGTCGAAAAATCTCAATTTATCATCCGAAAACACCAAAGCACATTCACGAAACTCTTAAAAGTAACGGAATGACCAATAGATAGATAGTAGGAATGACATAGAAACTGAGAAATCAAAATGCAATCTGTGGTTTTTGACTATGATTTTATGTGTATCTGTGATAAATCTTCGTTTACGTGAACGCGATCAAAAATTATCTCCATAAAGCCGATGAAATCGGTTGGACTTTGATCGAGATTTAGCTCGATATTTGAACTCGTTTACCCGGAAACGCGTTCAGTTGAACGCGTTTTATGATACTTTCGGTGAAATCCTACCTTAGTATGACTAGATTCACATTAGCGACAGATCGCGCCACACCCCAACACAAGCTACTAATGTGAATTGATTCATACTAAATCTATGAGACCGATAGCGTTCTGTCGCGCCACAACACACCCCGACACAGCAATAATATGAACCTAGCTTAATATTCGCCCGCCTTAATGTAGACAAGAGCATCGCCCATGCCCGAACGCGACACAAATCTTTGCCCGCCATTGTAGCCCCAGTATTAACGATAAACTTTGACGAAGTAGGTAAGTGACTGACCCACGCGAAGACGCGACGATGACAAAGTTAGAAGTTTCAAGTTTGAAATTTGAACCTCCCTTAATAAACTAACTTTTCCACTGGTCTCTTTGTGAAGGTAAAGCCTATGACCCCAAACTTGAATCCAAGGTTTTTAACCCCGAACTTTAATCCCACTCTTTAATCCCACCCTTTAATCCCACTCTTTAATCCCACACTTTAATCCCACTTTAATCCCTCTCTTTAATCTCACACTTAAATCCCACTCTTAATCCCACACTTTAATCCCACTCTTTAATCCCACACTTTAATCCCACTCTTTAATCCCCCAATTTAATCCCACACTTTAATCCCACACTTTAATCCCACTCTTAATCCCACACTTTAATCCCACTCTTTAATCCCACACTTTAATCCCACACTTTAATCCCACTCTTTAATCCCCCAATTTAATCCCACACTTTAATCCCACACTTTAATCCCACTCTTTAATCCCACTCTTTAATCCCACACTTTAATCCCACGCTTTGTAATTCCATTCTTAATCCCACACTTACCTAAGGACACATCAGCTAGGTGTTGCTGGTTCGGCTATCTTTCGCAGATAGATCCAAAATATCGAAGATCGTTAAAATTTATGTTAGTAGTTCATAAGTTATAAATTGTGTAACTAACCCGTCTTTATTTGATATTATACTAGTATCTGCCCACGACTTCGCACGCATTGTTATTGAAACCTTCCATAGCTATCAATTCTTTCTTCTGTTTCCATTCCATGGGAACTGAATTATAAAATGAAACGTAGACCATATTTTATTCCAGATCTAAAACTATGTCTATTTAAAATTACAGCCCGTTGTGTTTTTGCGTTGAAGAGTAATAAACATTAATACAATCAAATTTACGCCTTTGTGATATTATTATAGTAAAGAATTAAGGTAGGTAAGGATACAGTAACAGAAAATCAAACTACATAGGTAACCTATTCCAAAAAAGCCTTCATCACTACATAGTATAAAACAAAGTAGCTTTTTCTGTCCCTATGTCCCTTTGAATGCTTAAATCTTTAAAACTACGCAACGGATTTTGATGCGGTTTTTTTATAGATAGAGAGATTTAAGAGGAAGGTTTATGTACTTATAATACAACCGTGCGAAGCCGGGGCGGGTCGCTAGTATATGATTTTTTAACCATTCTTATTTATAAAAGCAGCAAGAGTCACAGTAAAGCAGCTTTTCATAGGTTCATGAATAAAAAACCACCAGACGCTCAAACTGTTAAGTTCCCAAATGAACTTCGAAACGACTTATCGTTTCTTCCGTGTGCGAGTACACGGAACTCCTTCATAATTCTGTATTAACGCTCAACATGCGATGGAATGAACTGTTTTACGGCATTTAAAGGTCAGGGCCTTGACTTCGATCACAATTCATTTATTACAAAGGATATTATCAGAACTTGTTATTTGGGAATCTACACTTGCCTTGCGTCTTACCTTACGTCTAGAACTGCAAACTATGATTGTATGTAGCCGGCTCATATTGACAAGCTTTGAGTAGCTTACTTTGGGGCTAGATGGCGCTGTGCGGATTGTCCGGAATTATTTATTTATTACTAGCGACCCGCCCCGGCTTCGCACGGTTTTATTATACGTATAAACCTTCCTCTCGAATCATTTTATCTATTAAAAAAACCGCATCAAAATCCGTTGCGTAGTTTTAAATATTTAAGCATACAAAGGGACATAGGGACCGAGAAACTTTGCGACTTTGTTTTATACTATGTAGTGATAGTGATTCGTCAAACTACGAAAGGTTTTTATGGTATGGTATTTATGGTAAAACATGGTAAAACTAGCTTTCCACTCGCGGCTTCGCTTGTGTAGACTAATGATTATCCTTTTCAATGTTATACCCACATTACCCCATTTTCAGGAGTTTTATATAGGTGTTCATTATATATTAAAGTCTATTATTATTTCTATGAAATGTATTTTGTTAAAATAAATAAAAGCTTTCTTAACAATGAAAGTTACAATCAATAAAAAAAGAATCAGTAACAATACATATACGAGTAAAGCTACCTCTAGATTGTTTGTAACGATCTGCAGGTAGCTCAAATATTTCAATTGTTAACAATATTTTTAATTCAAATTTATTGAAATTCTCTATTAGTAATTTTCTTTCTTAAAACAAATAATTTAATGTTTAAAAGCTATAGGTATATTTTGACACATTACACTAGCCAAAGTGGCTAACAAACAGAATGGCTAACGATAAGTGAAGGTTAGTGATCTGTAGCAGGGGTTGGCAACCTTTTGAGAAGTATGAGCCAAAAGGTACAATTTACAACTTTTCCAGTTTTTAAAGAGCCACATTTATTTTTGTTTTATTTTTAATTTTAATATTTGATAACTTAGAGTAAAATTTTAATCAGGTTTGAAGGTGTTCAAATATGTATTAAATTCAGTATCAATTTCTGATGGGATGAACTATATTTTCATCTTACTTACGTAAGTGCTAAAGTCATTCGTCTCAATAGTTGGATAGATTTCCTTGCGATTTTGCTTCGGATTTTTTAATTAAATTAATTTACTGCGCTGCATGACATGCTAACTACTCATCGTTTGCAATATTTTTAATGGTTTTAATAATAAAATAATACAAATATTAGTTTCTAAACATAGAACTGGAGAGCTGCAACTTTAGGTCGAAAGAACCGCATGCGGCTCGCGAGCCGTAGGTTGCCGACCTCTGATTTATAGCAAAACGCTACTATCACCCGTGAGATATTGAGTTTCCCATAATGGAGGCTGGATAAATATATTTCTGGTGTAACAATACACTCGCTGAAATGGAATGTTTCGGGGCAGAAGCAATTTGTTTTACTCGTAGCGTCAATTGTCCTATTAATGTTATAAATGCGGAAGTTTTTGTGTGTGAATGCTTGATACCTTAAAAGGTGTTTTCAAATATGGTTAAGACCACAGAGTTGAAATTAATGAAATTTAAAATTATATATAGTTATATAAAATTTTCAAATTCAGCGGCCTAACGGACTATCACTACATTGGTAAAAAACAAAGTCGCTTTCTTTGTCCCTATGCCCCCTTGTATGCTTAAATCTTTAAACCAACACAACGGATTTTGAAGCAGTTTTTTTAATAGATAGATGATATAAGAGGCAGGTTTATATGTACCTATAAAAAAAACCGCGCGAAGTCGGAGCGGGTCGCTAGTGATTAATAATCTTATGACTATGTCCACTCGACTATTACTTTTATTGTTACTTTTTTAAACGACAGTTGTCTCGTGATCAGGTAACTGAGACCGCGGTCCTAGTTATGTATGGGCCCAGTCGCCTGTATCCTCTCATATTCGACCGTTATTTAAAATTTTCAATCGAAGTCCATAAGGGAGTCCATTTCAAGCAATGACTGTGCCCTCCGCCATCCAGTATCCCAGTGACGCGTACAAAGTTAGCCGAGCGGAGTGAGCGGCGACTACGCGACTTTTTTCTAATGAGTATTTATCTATATTTTGAACTGGTGATATCTTTCGAATGGAATGTCCGAAACGAATAATTCAAAAAGCTATAAATATGAAGGTTTTATTCAAGTTATACTTTTTTAATTTTAGTATGAGAAGTTGCTTTTGGAGGCCTTAGAATAATTGGAGGCCTTCAAACTATATAATATAAAAAATAAAACTAGGTGCTACATACCTATGCATAAAAAAAACTTAACGGCTCAACGGCTTCTGTGTGTATGGCTTTACAAGAAGGTAGGTAATGTCCGAAACCTAATGAATAACTAAAGACCGATCTTCCATTCTAGTTTTAATACACACACCCTAAAGTAAATTAAAACGGACAATTTCGTGTTTTGACGTGAAGATGTAACAAACATCCATCTATCCATCCAAACTTTCGCATTTATAATATACTAGCAACCCGCCCCGGCTTCGCACGGTTTTATTATACGTAACTATAAACCTTCCTCTTGAATCACTCTATCTATTAAAAAAACCACATCAAAATACGTTGCGTAGTTAAAAGATTTAAGTATAAGTACAAAGGGACAGAGAAAGCGACTTTGTTTTATACTATGTAGTGATTAGTGTGATGGAATTCTCCCACAGTTTTTCTTGTTAACTACTCGTATATTTAATGCATTACAAATTTTATACAAAATTCCAACAAATTCACTCCCTACAAAGATTTTAAAGACAAGAGGGTACTTGGACTAAATGGATAGAGCTTAGTTGAACTTAATCTGTGAATATGCAGGCCGTAATCAAATATTTAAAACGGAAATTAAAAATACAGTGAGCGCGGGTTTTATTTTAAATGTAGCTGCGGTTGGATAAAATGTAATGGACTCTCCACACAGAAGTTGACAAAATGCTAATATTTAAATACTCCCCAATAAAATCACTAAAGTCATTTATTTTATTATTTGACTTATACAAAGCACTAAAACTTGTCAACAATTACATAGAAATTACACTGTACGTAAATTGCATTTAAAAACACACAATAACAAAGAAGTATAAAGTCAAATTATGTACTTTATTTGTGTATCCGCCATGGACTCGTAAATTGTATTGTAATTTTTTTATGGTTGACTCATTTATATCAATAATTTGATGTGTTATTTCTAATTCTAGCTACCTCTACACTGACGTGAGACAAAGCTTTCATATCCGATGCACAAATGTGAAAAAAATACGATAAAACAGTATAACAGTACAAGGCCCACCCAAAAATAGTTCCATAGGAAGCTGAAGTAGTAGAACTAACCTAACCTAACATATTAAGGAAATTTATTGATCACAAATTAAAATTATTCTTATTATTACTAAGTTATCTAGAGACTAACAATAGTGATTTCACTTTGATCTCTACACTAGGATACCCTGTGCTGTAGAGACCAAAAAGCAGTTGTGTTTATAATTTAAAGTGATATAAACAATACTAAATAAATGTTCGGAACATAGTACACACTTTGATATCTTGTTTGTTTGAGTTATATTCAATTTCAATTTCACAACATACTTCAGTCCAATAGATGGCGTTAAGACAAATTCCAAATTACATCAAACCAAAAAGTGGAACACACTCAATAAGCTCTAGATCGCGCAAACGCTTATCTCAACTTCATCTGACATTAGAACTATCCGATATCATCTGTCGGACGAAAGACCCCGGGCATGGAGGCCAGATAGGCCACTGGCCCACAAAGGAACTGGTTACAGAGGATACCCTGTTCGAGCATGGGGGACCCTTTATCTATTAGCCTTTGTCCTAATCTCAAAAACATTCAAAAACTAAAATGAACTTAGTATACCTAAAACAATGTTTCTAGGCCTTTGAGCATTCAATGACAAACAATTCAATCGAATCAAATAGATCCAACAATTCTACGATAGGTAATTTCTCTCTATCTGGTATAGGCGTTGCAAAGCTCCAAATGTATGGAAAAACACGAAAATATTTTTTGGCATCGTAAAGTACTGCTCAATCGGTACTAAGGACTCTGAATACAGAACATTTTCTGAATACGTAGGTATGTGCTTTACAGACCCAAAACAATTTTAACGTCCGACGCTCGGTGGACGGTGAATTAAATTAAAGTTAAAATTTAAAATGTAGCACATTTCGCAGATTATTAAAGTTCTGTGCTTATAAACTAGAAAATTAAATTTATTTCGTGTTTGCTAGATCAGCTAATAATAGGGGCTCTCCTAGCTAATTGAGTTTTTCTGTGGCGTTGCGCGTGAAGATCATTAGAAAAATGTGAAAAATGGTTCGTAAAAAAAAAACTTGAAACGATATATTTGCAAGAATACATGTTACAATCTGGTCTTAAAATTAAAATATTATGTATGACTCCTTAGAATTGGTAGTGCATTAGTTTAAAAAGGACGAAAAAAGTTTACGTCCATATATTTAGCGCCTTGAAGCGCCTCTACCTGATAAAGCGGACCAATTTTCGTAGTTTGATAGCGGTGAACAGTTTCAGTTTCAAAAATAGCCCACGTCAAAAACCTAAAATAGAATTTGTATGAAACAAAGACTCTAGTTGCCTGTATCAAGCCTATTTTCGCGAATATTGCCTTTGCCTTATTCTTTTTTGTTCGTATAAGCGAGATAGAAGTAATAGTACATTGTTACCCAAGGGTTGAAAGTAACTTATTTAGTCCCGAGACGGGGTTATAATAAGCCAATAGTTCGAGGGACTACATAAGTTACTTTCACCCGAGGTAAACACTGTGCTTTTCATTACGAATACAAGGAAATATAAACAAAAAACCTGAGATTTTATTTTATATATTACTCCATCTAGGACAGGCGAAAGCCATAAAGCCATACCGCCTTGTCTTTCGTATTTTTTGAATTCAGTGAATTGTCGGTAAGGCGAATTTTTTTTTTTAGCTTCAGTATTTATTCTGCCAGTAGCATGGTTCAATAGTAACGTTATAGCTGTCAGTTGAAAACGATTCTCCCTAGGGCGGAAAAGTATCGCTTTCAACCCGCTCTTCAGGCATGTTCAGACCTACTTTCCGAGTATGAGTAACGAAAAAACCTTTTTTAACTTTTTTCGTAATCAAACTGTGTACTAACATTGATACTGAGCGTGTAGGACCAAGTTTGTAATCTGTATGCTTATTATTCTTTCATTCATTTTATTTTCTTCTAATATTACAGAGGCAAAAGTTACTCTTTCTAACTGTCTGTCTGTCTGTTATATTTTCATCCTAAAAGGACTGAACCAATTTAAATGAAAGGTATGTAAAAGAAATCGTATCTGGAAAGCCATAGAAAGATTTAATATAAAAAAATAAGGTGTACATTTATTCCTTTTCCGAGATACCATTTGCTTTTTACATTTTTTACATTCAATTTGCAGAAAAAAATCAAAAAAATTCGAATCTGTGAAATACGAAGCCGCTAGAAGCTAGTGTAGTCGTGCTTCTTTTTTCCAAATCTTATTTTTATAGATAACTGTGACGACGACAGAATTCATGATTAAAATCACTCCACTGAGATATTTATCCAATTTCAAACCTTGCTACATTACAATAAGCTGCTACAAACGGATATTAACTAGACATCGTGGCATTGTAGACATCCCTGTGCTTGAAATGAAATTTCAACCAAAGGGGTGTGCTCGAGTGTTCTGTTTGTGACATTTTTGTTGGGATTTAATTAATATTACGTCATTCAAAGACAATATTACTTATACATTGAGATTATCTTACAAATGGTAAGTTATAAGCGTGTTATATTCATGTGTTTTTCCAACAAATAAACAGGGAATATAAATAGACGAACTGACAGGAGCCCGTGCCAAAAAAAAAGATAATTGTTTTTTTACCTATATTTTTTACAACACACACTCACAAATATTAGGTAATCAGTTAAACATACAACCTAAATATAACTCCAATTAAAACGAAAATTGCATCAGTGCATTATCAGTAACAGAAGTTTCTGTATTGTTCCTTATTGGTCCTTATCGGAAAATGTGCCATCGTGCAAAGTTAAAAGCAGCTTAGAGATATCGATTATTAGTTAACAAAGTTCACGTCAAGTTTGTTAACACTTTAAACTTGTTAAGGGTTCAAACAGCTACATTACTACTTAATAATGCCTATTTTAAGGGTTGGATCATTTTAACAGCTTGAAACCGTATTGATCTCTCTGTCGGCCAAATTTTAGTACGGTAGTTGAGTTTAGCATGATTGCTTATCACAGAGATTATTTCCAACCCTTTTGCATAGCCAATAATCTTTTACTGTCCATCTTTTTCCAAACTTTATTTCTTACTGTGTTTTTTGTACCTATCTGCCAAGAAATGTTTAATTATCAATTAGAGTTCAAACTGTGCGAACTTTACAAAATCAGGTGATACCAATAGTGTTTGGGGTTGTGTATGTGTAATTTAACGTATGTGTTTGTGTGAACTCCAGAAGCAACAAAAGAATATTTAAAACTTACGCTAACACAGTATAATAACTCTCACACCAACGGCTATTTATCAGTTTTCCCGAAGTTTCATGAGTTTTACACACATTTGTGATTACGGTATATCTAATTCAGTGATAAATACTCTTGAATAGAATGCATACACCCATGTTTTGCTAATATTTTAAATTTTTATAAGTACAAGAGCAACAAAAGTGATCGCATTCAACTGTGCAGATTTAAATAATAAAACAAAACAAACCATTTCAATACAATCTCAAAATACCATATTATTCCGTTATTGTAGTGTGTTTCAAAATACGTTTTCGTCCTAATAGATTGAATACAACCACTTAAATTCCTTCAATCCCTAAACTTAAGGGATTCTGGATGTGGTTTAAAGATCATTTTACACTTACTAAGACAATCCCTAGGAGGTACCTTAAGGTTTTTGGATCTTTGCTACTTTTACAAGTTTAGCTTCCGACGAAAGTTGAACCTGTGGTTTTCACTTTAGAAAACTTAGGTAGGTAGATAGTGTATGAAACTATTTATAACAAAATAACTTAAAATTAAATGATAGTTTATTTACCTTATTCGTTTTATGTATGAAACATTATTAAAGTACACCAGATTTCTCCGGAAAAAAAATGCTTGGCACCTATAGGTAATTCTTATTCGATTTGAAACTACATATTTTTGTTTGTCCAATAAAAATCACTTTGGCAGACAACCCCAGTTACTTAACTTGGTATTTTTATTTTATTCTTGGCTCCAATATTTAGGTAAATATGTGGTAAAAACGACAACATATCATTTGTTAAGTTATTCAGTTTTTTTTTTTTTTTATATACAAATAATCTTTATTAACAACGAAAATTACAAGCAAAGGAATAGAAAAATTACAACTAGTATTTACAATTGAAACCATTGAGCTAACTGCAGACGGTTGCAAACAGTCTAAAGGTAGCTCAGTTATTCAGACATAACAATACAATACAAAGCCATTGCGTGAATCAAAAATAACTGGTAAAATTCACAAAAACAAAATAAAAGCTTTCTTGTGTAAGCTTTCTCGTGATCGATGAGTCTTTAGACAATTTGACAGCCTTTTATCACTAATGCAAGCCTATATTTGATGGGTACCTTTTGGTCAGCTATTTAAATAGCAAAACTATTCAATAAGATTGAATGGTATTAAGATAATAGATGTAGAGAATCGCTTCAATTACTTAAGCTGACTGATGGCAGAATTTAGTATAGTGCTTATTTCGAGTAAGTTGTTTTTTTACCTGAGCTTATTCCACATCAAAGATAATCGAAACTAAAGTCATGTTGACAACTGACCAGTAAATACATTCATTATTACTACTAGTCGATGACTTTATGTTAAGAAAACATTAGCGGCCCAAATAGAATATGTGATAGACTCGCGAATTTTCATTGCAAAAATGTTTAGTAAATACATATTTTTATATTCTAATAAAAATAACAATTACAATCTGTTTGGTTAGACAATTCCGCAGCCCGCGGCTGCGGTCCGGAATTCAGACCACATTTTTATAGCCCTTATTAGGCCTTTCACCTTTGGGGAAACATTTCAGGGTAAATGTGACGTATCTACCTACTAATATTTACTTTAGATATGTAGGAATTTGTGATATTTTCCCATAGTAACATTTTTAAATCACACTAAAATTAGGTAAAACGTTCATTCAAACTTACGAGTACTCGTAAGTTTGAACGACACTTTAGTACCGGTAGTGAATTAGTTACAAGATTACAATTAAAGTTTTCAACACTTTTCATACGTTTGGCATAAGAGTACTTAAGTAAAAACAGTGGTAGGTATATAAATGGCAGCGATGGGACTAGATCAAAAAAGATTCCCTTTTACCCAGTTATTATTTATTTTTATGCATTTTGCGAATTGTAGCCCCTCTACCGAATAGAGAGGAACTAAAGGTGAAAACAAACGGTTCAACCAAATTGAATCAATTTGGTTGAACCGTGATTGAACGCTAAAAGTGAAAATATTGAGCATGTTAAACGACATTGAATGATTCACTTATAAGTTAACATGGATCAATTTGGTTGCTTTATCCAAAGATTCTAGTTTTAGTACGTTCCAAATTGAAAGACAAAAGTGAACGGTGTATTTTCACCTTTAGTTTCGTAATTTGACAGCGGTAGAATAGTTTCATGCTCGTAGTCTTCTAGAATCTCGTTTTCAAAAACAACAGTTTTTTCTAGACCTCATTCTTTTTTTGAAAATGTATGCAAATTAGAAGTTGAAGTTTATCGAGCTCTCGATTATTTTTCTCGTAACTAAACTGGTCCTAGCGGACTGTTGTTTTCGTTTTTCATAATATTTCGGGCTAAATTTATTACATAGATGTATTTAAAATAAATGAAAAAATAAATAATGCTACATATTCCATATATTTATCACTTAGCCCCAAGCCACACCAGGCTAAGCATAGCTTATGTAATGAGTACAATACATTAGGTACATAGATAGATAGGTTTTTATTATTATAAACACCTAGAACCCCGGAACGAATATTTGTAGATCGAAAAATATATATTCCAAGATGGGAATCGAACGCGCAATCTCCTACGACGCAATCAAAACTTCGCCCGCTACGCCATATCGGTCGTCTATACCTAGATTAAAATTATAACCTTACTTTTTCTTAAAGTTACAATAAATTAATTAAATCACAACCGACCATTACAACAGAACTAAGTTTGAGATTTTCAACAATTAAGGTGCCCATTCTCCAATGTTAATTCAGCATAATGTTAATCTTTTAATAGGTGTCCTTAGGCGCAATGCACATTAAAAAGCTTATCCACTTTAAAACGAGTAATTACTATTCAAGAAACAGCCTCTAATATAAGATGCTCACGTATAAAATGTAAAAAGGTGTCCTAAGAGACCACCCAGAGATAAGAACAAGAGTGTTGCGTACTGAATGGTTAATTTTCTGTGTCAGGTTGTACCAAATCTGGATCTCAACGATGCTGCATAGCACGGAATTGTGTATTCAAAAATGGGCTTAAAAGTCATAACGTAAAATACAGTACCTATGCCCTTTGTAAAATGTCAAATAATGTGCTAATATTTAGTTATTTATAAACGCGAAAGTTTGTTTGAATGTATGGATGGATGTTTGTTACTCTTTACGCAAAAACCACTGAACGGATTGGACTGAAATTTTGAACAGACGTAGTTCATCCCATTAATTAGTTTCCATGGCATAGAAACAGCCTTAAAACGTTTCCATTGAAATAATGCGTGCGAAGCCGCGGGCAGATACTAGTAAATAAATAATTCTGCTGTACAATTCTGACAACATCATCTAGTTACAAGCTAAGCAAAGCTAACGGAAAATACCAATAAAATAAAATTTTGTAGATTAGATAGGTAAATATATAATATCTAATCTACAAAATTTTATTTTATAGATAGATAATTAATTTATTGTGCTATTCAAACTCAAATAAAATATTTACGAACTATATTTATGCAAATCTTGAACGAGGTTACCTATTTGAGCCATTTGGGGTGGAAACCCTTGGTCCTTGGGGTCCTGGGGCACACTCAATTTTTAAAGATCTTACGAAACTTCTCATAGAGTCCACAGGAGATCGGAATGCTGGCTTCTATTTCCGTCAACGAATTAGCATTGCCATTCAATGTGGCAATGCTGCCAGCATTCCGGGTACTCTACCTTCTGGTGACGGCTTAGATTTTTAAGACTTGTTATAATTGTATATAATATCCTTTATATTATAATTGCTAGTAGGTGAAAAAAAAATCTAGAGTGACAATCAACTAATGGCTAAAAGAGATATCTTTGTATGGATAGGATTAGTAAGTCAAAAGTGACGATAGCGTAACTGATGAAAAATGTTTTTAAGATCTGCAAATATTTGTTTCGGGATTCGGGATATTACTCGGGAAATTACTATTCATAATAAAAAAATATCTATCTATGTAATGTATTGTATTAAGAATATCAGTCATCTAGTCATAACACAAGCTCTGCGGGGCTAGATGAAGATGTGTATTGTCCAGCATCAATTATTTTTACTTTTTTAAAAAAATATTTTTTGTGAAGTTTAGTTAGTATTTTAGTAACTTTGAAGCTAGTGCTTGTTATGAAAAATATTATGTACTTATACATATAGCAAGATCTTCATACACAAACATGAATTCTATTCAGAAATTTTATAATTCAACCGCTTTGAAGCTTTTCAATTTCAAGGCTATGTAGCAATTTTCAAAACCACTTCCCTACGACATAATGCGGTGTTTTTTATTATTTATTGCCTTATTCTACAGAATGTTCGCGTACGGATATAAATCTCCACTGGAATTACTCTACGCTGGTGGAATTTTAAAAAAACCTGCATACTTGCTCCTGATAACTGTCACGAGGTTTTTAGAAAAGTTCAATGGCAGAAATTGTCGAGTAAGCAAACTCTTCTCAAGCTTTTGAATAATGAATAAAACATGGTCCAAAATCATGTTTTGTTTTTGCTTCTTGGCGGTTTGAAGGTTATGTGGAAACATAGCATCGAATGCGATGTGTTTGTTGAGTGAGTTTTGGTAATTTGTAAAAGGTGAAATTAACGTTAATTTGTGAAGGAGTAAACGGAAGGTAGCGAACTCTCCAAAGTTAATTCGGTGTTTTAATCTCTCAGCGATTGCTTTATTTTACCGTACTTTATTTTATTAGTTACCAATGCATCGATTTTGGATTTCGTTCCCAGAATTTTCTCAGGTTTCATCTAGTGTTATTTATATGCCCACAGGATTTTCCTGTTTACTGATTTTAGGTGTTTATTTTATTTTTATTTTATTTATTCAGGAAAAGCAAACGGCTACAAAATGTATAGTTTTAAGTAAATAGATTACTAAGATAAACCTAGGTAATAATGTAGCCCACAACGCAATTCACAGATTGCTATATGAGGTAGTGTTGATACGATAAGCTTCGTTTTATGAAATAATCTTGAATAATATATTTTTTTATTTTATTTGCACCTCTAAACTGTGTAAAATGCATTGTCACAAAACAGTACCTATCAGCGCATGTGAGCTAACAACGCTGGTTTTCTGACAGAGCTTTTGTATCTACTGATTCTTCAGATATAAAATATGCATATATTTTCATATTGGAAATGCAAAATTGTGTTTTGAATTTTATGGCATTTGAAACGAGATTGGATATTTTAAAACAGTTATCAATAAATCAAATGAAACCTGGCTTAATCGTGATTATTCATTTACTCTATTCATTCTGAAAACATGTACAATAAATAAGGACCTTGCTAAACCAGGTTAAGTTTTATTAATAACAACGAGCTTATATTCACAATACAGTTCTGAGAGAAAGAGTTTCAGAGACTTTATTCAGAGAGATTTTCTGGGGTTTTCAGAAAATCGCTCTCCTCACCATCAAAAGAAAATAGAAACGAAAACTATAGAACCTGGTTCCGCACAAAATATATTGTAATAAGAACTTTACTTAAATAAATATTTCAAAATATTCTTGAATCTCACGACTCGACGTTGAGACTTGTATTTATTTCGATACATACACACACCTATTTCCAACGTCTCACGCATGGCCCTGTGGGAATATACCTACGCATCTTACGTAAGACGTTGGGAATAAGTCAATACAGCAATATAAATCCCAAATCTAAATATAATTGAAAGTGCTCAATTGGCAATTAAAACAAGCAGACCAATTTCCTTTATGCCTGGTTTACACTTTGTTAAGTATCAATGCAAGTGACATTGATTTCCGATAATTGTTCATGGAACATTTTGACCTAAGACGCATGCCATCTTTTACACAGCTAAGTGCTAGTACGCACTTAGCGGCTGCCCGCAATGCGGCTTGCCGTCCGGCTGACCGCGGGTTGCGGTTGCACTTGCGGGCAACAGAACGGCCAGCCGCAGCGCGGCAAGCCGGATAGTGCATACAGCGACCGCGCTGCACTCGAGCGGTCGACTCGACCATTTTCAAGATGGACGTCAAAGAGGCTGTCGGTATTTATCGGTAAACTGGCAACCGCAGTGAAAACGCGTAGTGCGTAGAGCGATCGTCCGGCTGCCCGCCCGAGGAGCCGCAGCGATGCGAGCGACCGGAGCGGGTCGACGGCAGCCGCAATCTAATGCGTATAGATGATACGGTTACATACAATTTTGAGCTACCGGTCAGCCGGACGGCGTGCCGCATTACGGGCAGCCGCTAAGTGCGTACTAGCTCTAAGGATATCATATTGTCACTTGCACTTGTCACTCGTACTTGATACTTAACAAAGTAAGCATTAGTACTAATGTAGCTGATAAGTGATCATCTCCATTCTTAAAGTAACCAGCCTGTATCTATCTAAATACAGCTTCGTAAGTACTCTATATCAAACCCTTTTATAAAGGCCATGGGTCGGTAGTAAAACGAACCAATCGCGTTGGTAGGCTTTATTGAGCCGTAAAGGTTCTTTCGATGTGGTGCCAACGATTGCTATTACTATAGCCCTACATATATACGTACTTATAGAGTATAATTATAAGTGTAGAGCTACTTTTATTTATCTGCTTACGGATGAGTGTACCCACTATTTACTTAGTTCACCTGTGTTTGTTACTTTAGTTTGTTTACCGTCCTTAGGTAGTGTATTCTACCTGGTTTTGTTGTATGTTTTATTATAAACAAGCGATCCACCCCGGCTTCGCACGGTTTTATTATACGTATAAACCTACCTCTTAAATCACTCTATCTACCTCTATTAAAAAAAACCGCTTCAAAATCCGTTGCGTAGTTTTAAAGGGAAATAGGGACAGAAAAAGCGACTTTGTTGTATACTATGTAGTGATAAGTTACATTTAATTTTAAATATTTATTAATTTAAATGTGTGTAGTTTATAGTCTAATAAACAATTTTCATTTAATTTCTAAGGACGTCCGCGTATAAGGCCGCCCTTAATACTTCGTCTGTACTAAGCTTTTCTCTCTATATTTTAAATTCTTTGTGTGGTTATAGTGTTTTGTATCTATCCGAAGCGGGGCTTTGGATCTAATTGTCAGGTTTTACATAATATTTCGAACCCGAAACTTGTTTTTAATGTGCCCTTAACCCACAGTGTCGTAAAAGTCTTTAAGGCAGCCTACAGCATCAGATTAATCTCCCATTCCCTCTTGTTTGTAGGCTATATTTGCCATGCCACAGCTGCTGCCTTTGATTTACCCGTTATTGTAATGATTGTGTATCGACCTCATTGTGAGAGTATTTATGATCAGAACGGCTTTGTTCAGCTGAAGGCATCTCTATATTTTATCAATAATGATTTTGCCTGTATAAAACGCAAAGAGCGGTTTTGGGGCCGCGTTTGAATTTATTTAGATTGAAGCGAAGAGAAAATCAATTGAAACTTTATTTCTTTTTGATATCTATGAGATAATTTGACTTGTTTAATTGCTTATTTCGTAAGTCCGAAGAAATAAAGTTATTGATTTACTAATGTTAAGTTTATTTAAAATATGTAGAAAATTAAGGAACTAAATTTGCTTTTGCCCAAAACTTTGGCTTTGAATTTTCTTTTGCCAAATGTTTCGCTTCTAAATAAACATACAAAGAAAGAAAAATATTTATTTGTTAACGTTATACACTAATTTTAATAAACTTAGACTAAAATACGAAGTATAAAACAAGTAAACGTAGGTAACATGCAAAAATAAGTGGTGGCGCAGTTTAGCTTCTGTTTGCATCTTAAAGGCTACTGTCCCGTCTCAAAAATCCTATAGAGTTGTAGACACTACTTTAGTCAACTAAAGTGGTCCCGTTCACATCAAAGTAGAAATGTCACGACAGGCCGTGACATATCACTACCAAGTCAGGGCTAACGGCTCGCCTTGAGATGTGTTTGACGGGCGATGATATACAATACCGACGCGTAATCGATATTTTAACAAGCGAGTTGCCTTAGCTTCGGACGGGGTTAACGTAAACAAAAAGATCATCCTTCACATAAAGGCAACTGCAATCATCATGATCAGCCTATTTTAGTCCACTGCTGGACATGGGCCTCCCGTTTTGACTTGTCTAAGTGCTTATTTAGTAAGCCAAAATAAAATAAAGTTGATTTCATAATGAGTGCCATAGCGCCTGTCGTCAGCTTGCCGCATCCAGCATCTGCCAGCAGTCTTTTGGAGATCGTCATCGCACCCGGCCAGAGGGCGTCCTATACTCCGTTTGCCACGTCACGGTCTCCACTCAAGAACATGTTACCCTACGGATATGGGCTCTTCGCGAGATATGAGAAATACTGCAATGGATGTTTGTTCAATCTCTCTCTCTCTTTCACACAAAAACTACTGAATGTATCGGACTGAATATTCAGTCCGATACATCCAGTAGTTTTCGTGTTTTGTGGGCTAAGACAATGCATATACATTGTCTTAGCCCTGGAATAACACATAGGCTAGGTACTTTTAATCCCATAAATCAGTACCCACGGGATAGAAATAGCAATGAGACGTTTCCATAGAAACAATGCCTGCGAAGCCACGGGCAGATGCTAGTCATCCATAAGGTAGCATTTTTCTCAAGAATAAATGCCTTTTGAAATATTTACAACAAATTCTACTGGACTTTTCTACAAATTGAGTTCCGTACGTGACACAAAGTATGGTTTCGACGGAAGATCAGGGTTTTAGTAGCCATAAACTATAGCTATCACAATATAGCTGAATCGACCGCCATTTTGTAGCTTTAAGGTCTTTTATAAATGGGTATTTAGTTTATACGGTGTTGGTTATTTCATTAATTTTAGTAGGTAAGTACTAATTGATGTTATAATTTTGTGCTACAAATAAAAATATCTTATTACCCCTACGAACGATTTATGTCGTTTACCCAGGTGTAGACCTGGTAATAAACAGAGTATATTATTATCTTATTTTCTAGTAAGTATTTGGTTTATTCTACTACATTTTATAAGAAGTCTGAAAGTAGCATTGGTAGCAATGTTTCAAGTAAGAGTTCAAAAAATACGTATTTTATTCCAATGCACTCAAGTAAGCACCCAACGTTCTGTAACTGGTGTTGCAAATGGTTATTTTTCCTATTCGTCCCAGACGATCACAGAAAGGGACACGCGAAAAAATTCCATTTACCATTATGTTAGAGAACGTGACACGTGTTATTACACATATTGTTATATTTGCGTAAAAAACGTGTTATTTTATCAAAGCTTCTTCACGTAAACGTGAGCTAGGGTCACACGCGTCCTTTGACTGTTTCTCTCTCTTTAGTGACGTCACCAGACGTCTCCCACGTATGTTTCGAGAGGCATTAAGGTTTTAGCATTCATACCTGCACCGCTCTCGTTCGCACTCGTCTCCACCTCAATTCATGTTGACCGCACGTTGTCCTCGCGTCGACGGATATCAGCTGTCCACGAACGGTTGGTAAAGAGCCGTCTGATCATGCATCTTGCTTTTAGCGAGCGGTCCACAAGGCTGCTCGCTTGAAGTAAATCAGTAAATCATAACTTCATTTCTTTAGGGTTGCAAAATAAGAAGTTAGACAAGTAAAATTTTAACTACTTATACATGTTAATCATCATACATAATTTTAGAAATAAAGTTTTAATTGATTTTCTCTTCGCTTGCAGCAAAAGCTTGGAGTAATAACAAGTAAACCATCGAGTGTCTAGGTTGTGGCAAGTTCTTTTCCATTTTATGCTGTGACTGTACATTGCTAAAGATCTTCAAATTTATTTTAAGAGTTTTTGAATGTTTGCTTTTGTGCGGAAGATCTATTATTTTATGAGTTATGTGAATGCTCACTTTGGTGCGGTGCGGTAACGGTGCGGGATGTATGTGTTGTGTCCTTAACTTTATTTTAATACCACTTTACCTACTATATTCTATAATAAGATACAATATTATATCTATGTTGGCCTATGTTTAAAGTTCATTATAGGTGTACCACGCACCTGATAAAGGTTACCCAACCTAATTGGATATGTATCACAGAAGTAATGAAGCAAATGGTTGGGTGACCTTTATTTGGCCATTAATTTTATTGCTCAATGAATACCAGACCTATTAGATATATATTATTACTTCAGTTACCTTACAAACACGGTTTTGCTTAAATGGATTCTTAAGACTATATTACTTATTAAAAACTTACAATACAGATACAGAAACATACATTATAATATAAATTTATAAATTAACTGTTTATAATATAGGGTTCCTTACCCAAAGGGTAAAATCGGGACCCTATTTCTAAGACTTCGCTCTCTGTCCGTATGTCTGTCACCAGGCTGTATCTCAAACTCTTACTATAGTCCGTTTCATGAAAAAAGTCCCACGGCAACTGGTGGAACTAAATTTGACAGATTGCCATATGCTTGCTTGCTTCATTCGGTCGCACTGCTACAGAGCCGCGTCTAGGGGACTTCTTTCGTGAAAAGGACTCTACTTACAGTATCTGCTCGCGGGTTCGCACGCGTTGTTACGATGGTAACGTTATCTATCCATCCAAACTTTTCATCACCATATAAAACAAAGTCGCTTTCTCTATCCGTATCTCCTTATGTCACTATGTATGCTTAAATCTTTAAAACTACGCAACGGATTTTGATGCGGTTTGTTTTAAATTGATAGAGTGATTCAAGAGGAAGGTTTATAAGTATAATAAAACCATGCGAAGCCGGGGTGGGTCGCTAGTTTATAATGTAAAAGTGATTGGAAATATTCAGTACTGGTTTTCAAGACGATGTTCTTACTAATAATTGAGGCGCAAATAGGTCCTGTTTCACCTATCTAAATTTATCCCAATATGTTGGAATAAATAATTTTATAAATTAACTAGCGCCCCGCCCTATTTTACCCGCCGCCAATTTTATTATACGTATAAACCTTCCTCTTGAATCACTCTATCTATTAAAAAAACCGCATCAAAATCCATTACGTAGTTTTAAAGATTTAAGCAGTCTAAGGGAAATAGGGACATAAAAAGCGACTTTGTTTTATACTATGTAGTGATTTAGGTACTTGATTAAACAGTTATGGTAATATCAAGACTTTCAAGTATCCTTAAAGGCAATGGAACAACATACATCTATAACAAAAGAAAAAGGTCCAGAGGATTTTTAAACAAAATTGCACAATTCTTTACATAGAGGTACATTTCACACAAACCGCCGCCGTTTGCCGTATAATTCTAGCGAATATATTGTATTGTACACCACAAACAAACTCATTTATAAACGGAATGCAGGCTGTGGCACTGAATAAACGGGGGCGCACAAAACTGACATTCCATCTGATAAAATTGCGTAAATGCCTCTAAGGTCGGTAAAGAACAAAACAAAGAATGTTCTGGAGCCACAGAAATGTTTAGGTGAATGTAGATTGTGAGATACAGCGTTCAATTAAAGGGATTACGCTTGAGGTACCCGCACGTCGGCAGACAGCTCGAGACACTCGGCGCGTGCGGTGGTCTCGGGTGCGATCATAAAACATACTATCCAAGTGTTTCTGTTCCCAGTTCCCTCTCTATAGGAGTGACTGAACACCACATTGGCGACGTGGATAAAAGCAGTATGTACCTAATTACCTACCTATTAAAAATGTGTATTGAAGTTCTCCCACCAACTTATTTTTGAAGAAGGGAAGGGTAGATGCGTGATTGAGGTTATTTTCTGTTAAAAGTTCTTTGAGCGTTGGTGTATTTCATTAAAGATGTGTTGTCATTGTTTTAATGAAAGTTAAATTGTTTTAAACAAATACTAAGGTAGGAAGATAAACAATCTCCGTACCTGAGATTAATTTCTAAGAAATTATAATAAACGCTCACTATTGGCCGACGATTACGTGTCTACCGCATCCTAAGCATTTTCTCGTGGTGGTTATTACAATGGTATAAATGAAGGTAGGTACATACAATACTATTGAGACATGATGTCCATGATATAACATAAAAGGCATAAATTACCTGTCCATAGCAACAATTTACAAAATGTAAAAAGGTTTCTGATGGTAACTTAAAATTATGACGAAATAAGTATACCTACCTACAAACTGTATCATTGCTATGGACCAACTCCAGGGAATGGACACCAGTTTTTACACGCCTTGACATGAGTTCCACAATGAGTCAATAACAAAGTTGGGTAAATTCTTTATCAGATACGCATAAAATGTATCTATGTCATGTACCTCCTCCATCCTACCACATAAGCAAGCAGTCTGTTGGTTCCTACTCATTGTAACTGTGCCACGTATTTATACGTTACTTTGCCATATTCGAAAGAGAGTTCCACAATGAGTCAATAACAAAATTGGGTAAATTAATTATCAGATATGCATACAATGTATGTTATGTGCCTACCCACCTAAGCAGTTTGTTGGTTCCTACTCATTGTAACTGTGCCACGTATTATACGTTACTTTGCCATTTTCCAAAGATTTATCAGGAAAACAATCTACGTACTCAAGGTACTCAGGTACTTAATCTTGGCCTCAAAGATGGTGTTGAAGGCTTTAAAGTAGCTAAATTAATAATGTGTCCATGCCAAAACAAAATTTTCCTTTCGAGCGACAGTTGTTATGCTCGTGAAAAACAATAGTGAACATATTGATAAATTTGTACCACCGAAATGTATTTCGGCAATTTCGGCGATGCTATTCGGCAAATGTATTTCGGTAATTTGAACCACCGAAATGTATTTCGGCAAAACTACCTACCAGAAATCTGTATGGTTAACATAATGTAAGTAAGTACACAAAATTGTAAAGTCGCGTCTGCTGCGACGTGTTTTCGTGTTTTCTAACATCATAACATGTTAACAAAACAAAATAGGGGCGTGGCTTAACAGTTTTGTTTGTAAAAACACCTAAACATGTTTGCCGAGACAAATGGATAACATCACCCGCGTTCGCCTGCGGGGAGGGGAAGCGTCGCATTTTACGTTCGCGCTCAATGAAGCAAGACGTCTATACTTATTTATATTTAGTTTTATATTTAGTTTATTTCCTTTTATCTTTGTAGCTCATAGTTTCATATAGATTTTATCTCTACATATTAAAAAACAAAGTCGCTTTTTCTGTCCCTATGTCCCTATATCCCTTTGAATGCTTTCTTTTAATCTTTAAAACTACGCAACGGATTTTGATACGGTTTTTTTTAATAGATAGAGTGATTCAAGAGGAAGGTTTATACGTAGTTCTTGATAAATATTGAAGGAACGAGGTAGCAGGTAGGGTCGGACCCGGAATCTATTTCGGTTACGTCTTTGTAGATCTAAATCTACTGTAGCTATTACAGCTTCTACGTCCTCTTCGTCGGAACTCATTTTTGAAATGAAACAAAAACAATAAACAAAACAGAACGCACCAGACGGGCTGTTTGAAAAAAATGTTTTGCTAACATGTTTTGTTAAAATGTTTTGTTAGAAAATTGTTGCAGCAGACACGACTTAAAGAAAGCGATAGCGCTTCGAAAAACAAGTTCCCTACCCACATAAAAGGCAAATTAATGGGTATAGCCACAAGTAAAATTAAGATTCAATAGCTGTGCCCTATAATGATGGCAGTATGTGTGGTAGCAAAAAATGACAATTCTGATTCTAAAGCTTGCCCCGTTTAGATAAAATATGGTACACTAATGTAGTTGTTAACTAGCTCCTCTGAGAGGAAAATACTTTGGTTTGCTCAACACACGAAAATCTTGAGAAACCAAAACATAGTGTGTTATACCAGCATAAATATAGGTAATTCTAGTAGTTACTTACCTATCATTTCCAATCTACATCTCTATGACACCGAAGTAAATTGAGATTGTAATTGCAAACTTAAACATTCTGTTTTGTTCGATATGGTACACAAAACATACAAACATTATTATTTTGGTAAGCATAATATGTTCCACAATGGGTAAAATGATATTGGCTTAAAACAATGGCTTTGAATATCTAGAAATAAAGCAAAAAATATACTTATGCCTCCAAGCCCTAAAATCCCTGTTCAGAAAATAATGGAGATATTGTACCGTGTCAAGGACATTTACATTTTGTCGACATAGCTGTTATCAGTAAAAATAAAATAGAACAACGCGCTCGATTTACGGGTCAGGCGAACACCGCTTGCAGTTTCAATTCAAGGTGCGTGCAAATAATCGGCCCGAATATCGCTTTAGCTGATGCAGGCGCACTCCCTAAGTGCGCAATAACAATGGTACCGTCAAAAGTTAAAATTTGGTTATGTTCCGTAATAATATATTGCACGAGTATATAGTGCACAAAGTGATGGTACTCTGTAACTAAACATTAAAAGTTTTGTTATAAATACAACAGCACGTAAGACATTAATACGATACGAATAGGAAGAAAACATATCATTTCTAAAGTAAAACAATGAATTTTGCAATTCGTTAATTGATTAGTTACAAGCAATTTCGATATTACGTCTGTTTGATCAGGTATAAGTAGAAGCTTATGGATATAATAGCATTCTTCTCAAAGGTAATAAATATATCTTTTAAACTAAATAAGTCCAGATCTTGTACATAATCTGACAGCAATGGCGTTCTCTGAAGAATACTTAGTAAAGTAGTTCATGGAGACAAATTACTGTTAGCAAAGTTTAGAGCTGTTTAAGATAAGCAAGAGACTGATATTTATATCGGTCTATGGCTACCAAATGGTTTTGACCAACCCTATCAGACAAGTATATACATTAGATACATTGATAGAAACTCATTTCGCATAATGATATTGTTGGTACAATGCACTAAACATTGTACGCAAAATAAATAATGCACTTGTTAGATAATATAAAACATAGCGTTGATATTAATTGCTTTGACAATAAGACCTATTCTCAATAATGGAATTCAAGGACCTTAAATAAAAGAATAACGTATATTTCCTCATTTATTATCAAATTACTCGTATATACCAGCCATTTGGCATATTACCCATATATTCCAGAAAATATATAAGGACAATCATCATTAACACACTTAAGTTCCAATTATTTATTATCAAATTACTCGTATACATAGTCAATACCAACATTCTAGTAAAACTTAGCAATAATTATAAATTTCGCTGCATATTACCCTTATATACTAGAAAGTATATAAGGACAATCATCATAACACTTAAGTTCCAATTAAGTATTATCAAATTACTAGTATACATTGAGATAATCGTTGATCTAGAAACAATTTAAGTCAATACCAGCCATTCTAGTGAAACTTAGCAATAGTTATAAATGTAGTTGTATATTACCCTTATATACTAGAAAATATATAAGGACAATCATCTTTAACACAAGCTCCAATTATTTGTTTATTTACTTATTTTTATATAAACATTATATACATTATATACATAGTTATATAGACCATGATCGTACCTGAAAATATAGCTCCAGCACAACCTTCCTCGACCGAGGTTCAACTACGACTGAGCCGCTTCGATCGTTCTATCGCCTTTTATAGCGGTGCACAAACAACTTGCTGTGACGTCATTCGGCCAACGGAATATTTTACGAAATAAAAATGGGAATAAATACTTTAGTATAGGAATTGTTTCAAATATGATTTATACGGTATCTAATTAACGTGTATTGCTACACAATTAAAGTTTTAGCACATTAAATATCTAAATAATCTGTCACGGCCATACTGACATGTACTTTGCTCTCAAAGTACTTAATTTATACATAATTTTATGATAGTGATCATGTGACATAATATCTTAAACTCTCATACTAGATTCTGTTACAATACTTTTTCTTTATTTCTGTTTATTTATTTCTGAATATTTACTTTTGATTGCCTAGCCGTGTCGAGTCCTCATCCGCTGCTATGAGTCTAACTCGCACCAAACAATCAATCGTTCAGCGGTATTGTGCGTCCCAGTAACCTAGCCGCACTAACCCCGTCCACCCGCTGCCGGTGGGATAGTATTAGTACCAAGTTAAAGGTCCTTCAGCGGCTTGATTATTTTTCCGGTTTACTTCCATAATACTAATCCCCTCCACCCGCTGTAAATGGGCTAGACTAGTATTAAATAAACCACAACCCAGCGGCTACTTCTAAAAATCAAATGATCACTCTCATATTATGTTTTCAATAATATACATAATTACAATCTTTTTACTTTTACATTATTATTTATTTCTAATTAATCTAAGTTTAGATTGGCAATGGAACGAGATAATCTTAAAATCCTAAATAAAAAAATTTCATTGATTACACTTTTATTAAATTATAACAATTATTTAACAATATTTTCGTCTTTCATTTCTCCTGGCCAATATCGTAGTTTTTCTTTTGCCACAGTGATATTACGTCAATTACTTATTCTACTGAAAGCAAACGATCATTAGGTAGGAAACATACACTAAACCCCCTATTTCTAATTCAAAGTTAATACGACGTGTAGAGTCAAAACGCCTTTTGAGAGTTCCAGCAATTCGCAAAGTTACTGTCCTGCTAATTCCCTGTTTTTATTTACGTTAAATGAAAGGTGTCGAGCTATCAACAACATTATATTTATACGGGATTATACATAGTATATTTGCCTGATTAAGAGACGCAATGAAGAGTAGTATTGATTGATTGTTGAACCATAACACGTTCGGCCAATCTGACGTTTGAGAGCCCCATCTTGGTTACTACTAAAGTTGGTGCCACGATCCGAAATGACTAAAGAGGATAACCCAAAAAGGTGACAATTTCACGGATAATCGATTGTAATTCGTCTAATTAAGGTTTCTAATGGTTTTATGAGACAAAATTTGATAAATCCGTTCACTATTACTATAATTGACAAAATAAGTTGACATTTAAAATTACTAACATGACATCACAATTGGAATTATTAAATTTTATACTGTGCTACTAACAAAAACTATGGATGTATAATGTCTGAAATAAATAATTTTTCAATTTCAATATAATGTGTTTATAACCTTCATTAGATTATCTTAACGGTCCCGTACAATCTATGCAAATTTTGTGAAAGGGAACATTAGTTTTCTCAATTGGAAGAAACCCCTGTCTTAGACCATGATGACCTTTTTTCTTTATGCAAGTCAAGCAATGTGACAAATATTTTCTTATATAAGTAGTCATACCGGGAAACTAAAAAGTTTTCAAGAATCTTATAAAAAGTTTGTCTAAACCTACATGACAGTTTTCGTTATGAAACAACCGCAACAAACTAATTTTAGTACCCTTAGGAATGTACAATTTAGGTTCACTATCTGATGTCGTTCTGTAATACAAGAGATTGTTACGAACTTCATACTAGTTCCTATCAAATTCCTTTAACCGAACCCTGTCCGTTAATGCTTGTTTTTCAAGATCATTTTGCTGTACAATTTCTAACTAAGATGTTTATTAAATCAATGGACCCGTACACAGGAGAACTTTAAACAAAATTACGGCAGAGAAAATCCATATCACTTATGTAACGGCCTTTTTTTTAAAAAAAAACAACTCTAATCAAAATCTGGCATATAAGTACACCAACGAGCTACGCGTGGGGACCAGTTCATTTTATTTATTGTCAATTTGATTTGATGGAACTACAGTCTGATATAATTTGAATTCGATGCCCAGTAAATAAACTCTAAAAAAAAAATTCACTCTCAGTCTTGAATACCTAAATTACTTTGTTCTGGGATAGAATTAACACATAGCTTCGTACCAATAATAATATTCGCCTCACTCTACACCCCATTATTCTCTGTTATTATTTCTATGAAATGATATTCTACCCAATTTTGACCAATAAAGCGATCGTAGTTAAATTTCTTACCCGCCCGACAAATATAAGTTCTATAGAAACATCCTCAAACCTAACAGAGACAGTTATTTTGCCGAACACTTCTAGGCTGCCACAACCTATTCAATTAAAGCTGAATAACACAGCCTATAGTCTCCTTAATAATACTACAATTAGCTCCTGTATTTATTTCTAGAATCAATATCTATCTATATTATTTATTTTTTATATTTTTTTATTTAATTATTGTTGTGGACGAAATGAATCTGGATTATTTCATAGTAATTAGGTACCTACCAAAAATTACAAACTATTATTAGTTACCCACCTATAGTTAAGCCTGTTCTACATGTTTTACGATAAACCTGTATTTCTCTAAAAGTGAATGTGTATATTCTTTTGAGAAATCAATTTCTAAACCGTTTACTTTAATTTTAATTCTTTAGTCTAAAAATTAGATTAACACATGCCTAGAACCATCATAAAGACTCCTAGAACCATCATAAAGACTCAGAGTGACCAACTTTCTTGCAGTAAGTGCAACGTTTTGTTTCTGAAACTATTTATTGTCTGTTTTATTAGGACACTCATCGTAAATGCCCTTTATGCTGCCTTGCCTCAAGAGAAACGTTATTTTTCTTAAAGGGACGCTTGGGGTAACCTTGACATAACTAGAAAACAACGATATTAGCTCAGAGATTGTTTTAAATAAATAAATAAATAATTCCGGACAGTCCACTCATAGTGAATGATGCCATTCTACCGTTAACGCCATTAATACTACCGCAGACTAATTCAATAGTTGATTTTTGTGAAAGCTATTTTATGCCACGAAGCAATCAATCTTTTCTCTAGTAAACTATAGTAAATTCCTTCGACATCTTTTAAATGTTCTTACACTAACTTTCTGCACTGCTGTCACACGTAGTTGGGTCGAAGGTAGGTAGCACCACATCTTCATCAGGTTGCAGATTTGATGCCAACCAAGTTATCCCGTATAGCTTTTAGGATGTCAGTCAGGAGAGCAGGATCCATTCTGGAACTTAGACAAGTGAGTATTAGTAATAGAACTACGTGATCCCACTTCTGATGTTAGATAATATAAAACATAGCGTTGATATTAATTGCTTTGACAATAAGACCTATTCTCAATAATGGAATTCAAGGACCTTAAATAAAAGAATAACGTATATTTCCTCATTTATTATCAAATTACTCGTATATACCAGCCATTTGGCATATTACCCATATATTCCAGAAAATATATAAGGACAATCATCATTAACACACTTAAGTTCCAATTATTTATTATCAAATTACTCGTATACATAGTCAATACCAACGTTCTAGTAAAACTTAGCAATAATTATAAATTTCGCTGCATATTACCCTTATATACTAGAAAGTATATAAGGACAATCATCATAACACTTAAGTTCCAATTAAGTATTATCAAATTACTAGTATACATTGAGATAATCGTTGATCTAGAAACAATTTAAGTCAATACCAGCCATTCTAGTGAAACTTAGCAATAGTTATAAATGTAGTTGTATATTACCCTTATATACTAGAAAATATATAAGGACAATCATCTTTAACACAAGCTCCAATTATTTGTTTATTTACTTATTTTTATATAAACATTATATACATTATATACATAGTTATATAGACCATGATCGTACCTGAAAATATAGCTCCAGCACAACCTTCCTCGACCGAGGTTCAACTACGACTGAGCCGCTTCGATCGTTCTATCGCCTTTTATAGCGGTGCACAAACAACTTGCTGTGACGTCATTCGGCCAACGGAATATTTTACGAAATAAAAATGGGAATAAATACTTTAGTATAGGAATTGTTTCAAATATGATTTATACGGTATCTAATTAACGTGTATTGCTACACAATTAAAGTTTTAGCACATTAAATATCTAAATAATCTGTCACACTCATAAGGCGTAGGCTAAAAAATATAACCCTGGCCGTTGTGACCTGAGCTATAAAACAATGGCTGATGTAAGCCCTGTTGGACTTGGTTTTTCCTAGTTCAGGTTGACAAGTAGGCAATGTACCTCACAAATAATTGCTTTTTGAATCAAAAGTTAAAGGGCGTGGAGTGTCCGTCCATAGAGAAGTCACTACAGACAGAACATGAAGCCTGGTATGGGCGATTGAACATTTTACCTACTAGTGGCCGAGTTCAAAATAACCACGGACCACAAACCTTTAGAAGTCATTATATTGGTCAACAATCAAAACCAAGCGCCAATAATGCAGCGGTGTAGGTTTCTCACCGACATGCCTCGAATAATAAAAATAAAAGACTTATTCTATCTTGTGAGTGATATTTTGTAAGGGACTATGAAAGCAGAAAAATTAAATTACTCCGAAAATGCTTGACCAGTCACGGTATCCTAAAACGAAACAAAGTAGTAGTCTAAAACAAAACAAGTCGGTCAAACTTCCCGAAGATCAAGAAATGAAACTTCTTTTGAAGGTTTCAAAATGATTGGGATACATACTGACTGACTAATACTACAATTATTCATACAAAAACTCTGAAGAGATCCTGTTAAAAGGAAATAAAACTGGATTTCCTGTTAAATGAATGAATAAATGAACACTTTAGTGTACTAAAAGGTATCATACAGTTAAAAACTTATAATATCTAATTTAAAATAAACAAAGTACAAAGTACAAAAGGCGGCCTTATCGCTGAGACCAATTTCTTCCAAAATAAAACACATGTTAAGTTTACCAGACAGTCTTTTAGCAACAGTAACTGCTTATGAAAGCCATGCTGAATAGTCGACATGAACTCCGACTGTGGACTTCTGTATGCGTGACAAGCTTGGTGGCCCAAAAGTTATGGAGAATATCGGGATGCACATACGACATAAGTACTTGTCTTCAACAACATCAGGCATAGATTATGAAATAGTTGTTGGAGACCGATTTATCTACATTATATAATAGGAAACTTAACGACTGCTTAATGAAAATACACGATTTTTCATCACTGCATAAGGTGGATATTGCAATGGATTTGCTTGGTCCACCGCCAAGTAACCAACCACTAGCAGCTAGTAGTTACTGACTATTTCTGTGCATTTAATGAAATAAAAATCATAAATAATATTTAAAAAACGGGAATTCCTGTCAACATCACTGTTAATAATGAAAAAGAATTGCCATCCGATGGAGTCCAAATCATATTGTCTTATCCCCATCGGTTCCAACAGAACGAAGCAGAAGAAACACAGCTCCTTGGAATTGTAAAATGAAATGAAATGAATTATTCATGAATGCGCTGTTGACGTCTAAACAAATAATGAGTATATACTAAGAGGCAAAGATTACAGTTTTATTTACAACGAAAATTACAAGCAAGGAATAGAAAAATTACAACTAGTATTTACAATTGAAACCATTGAGCTAACTGCAGACGAGAGTATATATATACATAATATTATTTACGGACAAGATTGATAGTCTGCCGCTGATTTATAAAATAAAAAAATAACAGAAGGTTGTGACAGAGACTAACTTTTGAAAGGAAAAAAAGAGAAATAAAAGAATTTAGAAACATAAAAGTAAAAGAACCCGAATTCAGGGTTGAATTGAAGGGAAGGTTTAAAGTTGAGAACATGAACTGAGAAAATAAATACTACGAGTACCTATCGTTAAAACGATCATGGAAGGCTGAACATTTGAAAATAATTTGTGAATAAAAATAGTCCTCAATTTTAATGATGATGAAAGTAACCAAGATCAAGAAGCAGAAGAAGATGGATTTGGCTAATATAGCCTAACATTAATTTTGACTAAATTATGTGTTGAATTACCTTTTTAATTTTGTTGTTTGTTGTATATTCTGATGAGAATAATGTTGCCAGTTTAGCTTATTTTGTTGTAATTAATTTGGCTGGAAACTTATGCTTTATACCGTACTTACCTACTTACTGTGTTAAACTTATCTTATTGAAATTGGAAGTATATAGACTAAACACAACTAATTTATAATTACATTATATATATCCTACTGACTTAAAATAATCGTAGTCCTTTTACTTTGGGTGAATTGTTTTCATTTGTGTAAAAGGAAGAGATGTGAGATACAGCGTTCAATTAAAGGGATTACGCTTGAGGTACCCGCACGTCGGCAGACAGCTCGAGACACTCGGCGCGTGCGGTGGTCTCGGGTGCGATCATAAAACATACTATCCAAGTGTTTCTGTTCCCAGTTCCCTCTCTATAGGAGTGACTGAACACCACATAGATTATTATTATACATATTCGGAGAAGCTTCATTTTTGTATGGGTCTCGGTTTCCATTCGCATGATAGATATCCTGACAAGTTACACCAAGATCGTTACCATGGTAACGGACGTAAACAGTGCGTGCGATTTTATGTAATTTCTCTGTTTTATAATTTAATTAATGTCATTGGTTGTGTTGTCCGTGTTATTTAAATTAAAATAAATTACCCTAAATCATATAATCCAAGACAATTACTTGAAATCAGTCTCCCCCTCCCTATATAGGCTTTTTTAGCTTTATATTGTTATTGATGTCATCATTTATAACCTAGCTTTTATATACTTGAATGAGATCCGAATCTAATTAGTAATGTACTTACGTCTAAGACTTAGTCATAAGGGTTACATAATTTTTGAAACCCTGTATAAAAAAAAAGATAAGAAAGTCGGCTTTTTTAAATATCCTTTACTTATATTAAACAACAATACAAAAGAAGACATTTTCCAGAACCTAGCAAACATCTGACGCCATAAGCTTGTTAACAGTAACGTAATCTTCCTTTATAGTGTCCATAACGTTATGTTAGCCACAAAGTTCATTTATATTGGACGCTGCATTATTCTGTGTTGTCGCTGAATGATCCGGGTACGGGCATTTCTATTGTGCAGGGACCTTGGCCCGAGAGCTTGGAAAGTGGTCAACTGATATCGGTTAAGTTAAGGTAAAACGAACTTTATGCTGTGAGTATACAGTGTTGTTTTGGACGGCAGAAGGAGAGTAGTGTGTATTATTTTGGGTTTTTAGTTCTCCTTAATGAAGTTGGAGTGGGGAGGAAGCGAGTGTAAATTTACCAGAGCTACGAATGTGTACGCTGTTTGCTACGAGAGTCTACGCTGTTTGCTACGAGAGTCTACGCTGTTTGCTACGAGAGTCTACGCTGTTTGCTACGAGAGTCTACGCTGTTTGCTACGAGGGTATACGCTGTTTGTTACGAGAGTCTACGCGTATTACTGCGTACTACGCACTCGTAGACCCTCGTAGCAAGTGCTAGGGAGATAATTTAAAAGGTAAAATTGGTAGTAACAATACCTTTCAATAAAATAAATAATGCTGAACAATCCACACAGTATCATCTTCCCTCTAGGTAAGCAGAGCTTTTGTTACAGGTACTTGAAAATAAAAAAAATAAATTAAACCATACAAACATAGGTAGGGTACTGTAGGTACATAGAGAACACAGGTCAGTGGCGCAGCGGATTGAGTCCTCCTCCGACGCAAGAGGTTGTGGGTTCGATTCCTACCTCGGAACGATCGATACGATGTGTACGATCTGCAGAAATTTGTTCCGTTGGTCTGGGTGTTTTCTATGTATAATAAAAAATATCTATTTATGTAGTATATTGTATTAAGAATATCAGTCATCTAGTACCTATAAACAAGTTCTGCTTAGCTTGGGGCTAGATGATGCTGTGTGGATTGTCCAGCACTATTTATTTATTAACTGATTTATATTTACAGATCATAAAAAACCTAGTTCTGAGGCGAGAATCAAACCCGTAACCTTTTGTGTCGCAAGCAGATCTTCTAGGTATACTTTTAATTGAAGACTGCCACGTTGCCTGCAAACAAGCATTTATTCGAGCTCAAGATATTGCGATAAAACTAGAAACAGACGGTCCTGTAATAAAAGTTTATATTTAATAGGATATAAAAATGGTAAAAAAAAAGTACACAAATGGTCTTTGAAAATTTTATTAAAATATTTTTACATTGTTAAAACTTAAGATTAGATTAAAGTAACATTACTAAACCTTAGACAAAATCATTGTTGAAATAGACGTTATAGCTTTATGTTATACTTGTTATATTTTTCATCACAATAAAAAATACCTTAACCTTAAATTATATGAAGGTCTGACCCTTTCTTGACCTTACTCTCAAAGGGTTAACAAAATGGATGCATAAAATCTAATTCAAAGAAGGAAATATCTTAAATTGCGTGAAAAATAAGTTAGCATCGTATTACTCCCAACAATATCGATACACTCGAACGTAAATTTACTTTTACGCAAATCGAAGATCTTATTGGGATAAAAGCAAAATTCCACTGGGTTTTTGTAAAAGAATTCACGACGTTCAACGATTCTAGTAAAAATACACTTATTTATATGCGACGCAGATTTTGGGATTACAGATGTGCGATTGTCATCGTGAGATGTAAATATTTATAGGATGTATACGAGAGAGATATATACGGAAAGTTTACCATACTGTATACAATACAGTATGGTAAACTCTTTGAATCTACTAAGCCCAGAAGAGCTAAGAGACATCACCGTGAAGAAAATCCTACAGTTTCTAGCAGGTGTAGGAGTTATAGGAGATCATTAGGGGAAATCTATGTCCAAAAGTGGACTGATATAGGTCAATGATGATAAAGGGTTAGTGAGGGGCGAATAATGAACGCTGCATCTTCAAAGGTGAACACATAAAGGCGATCACAATAGGCCTATCATGGTCGCAGTGAAACGAAAGCCACCTTGAGCAAATAAAAAAAATACTCACTGAAACACGAATTATCTTTTCAATCTACATTAATGGCTCTAAGGATTTGAGAAATAACTTATTTGAATCTGGAATAGAAACAAATTGTAGGGGTATTTACAGTTGAAACCATAGACCTAACTGCAGACTTTTGCAAACCAAATAATATCTACCTAATAACAACAACATATGTTCATATTTACTGAAATAAGGAACGGAAGTTGTTTAGTTATTAATAAATCTGTGAAATTGGTACGAGAAGTTACATATCAAAAATAACTCTACAATAATAAACCAAGTTTACCAAATTATACAGTCAATGAAAAAGTACATTTAAATGAAAAATAATAATTTAAAAGGCGTATTGTACTTTTGTAAATTATTTTCAACTGACTTTAGAAATAGGAGAAGGTGAGTACCTTCTCCTATTTCTTTCCTTTTAAGGGTTTTTTTAATTGACGCAATGTCTTTTCAATGACTTTAGTTTGTTAATTTCTAAAATATCCACGTTTTTCAAATTTTTTCAATCTTTTGGTGAATCGACTATGATGGTTCTTTTTTATTTGAAAGCTACTGTTTCTATCTCCCTCTCTCTCTTATGATCTCTTATAAATTTGACTAAGACTTGACCAATACTTTTTAGTCAATCTTAAAATTATAAAATTTAAATAACGTTTGTTAATTTTTTACGTAAAAAGTAACAAACGTTATTTAAATTTCACACACATTACATCTGTGTTAGTGTAAACAAAATATTCCTTATCGCATTGTACTTTACTGTGTCCTCAAGATAGAAGTACAAATGCAATCCAAATACTAATTCCTTTATTTCAGATATATTCAAAGTTTCACCCCAACACCAAGACAAACAATAAAGGTCGGAACTAGAATTGCTCTCGTACGAATTTAGAACGCGAACAGGCGATCGTGAGGGGGTCAACAGCGGTGTAGGAACTTTGTTAATTTAAAACAACGAACTGGGACCGAATAACCTTGTATAGAACTTATGAAATAGTTAGTGAATAAAGTCATCTTTTACTTCTTTTTCATGATATGATTCCATTAACTACTTATGTACCTATTTTCTTGACTGTTACGCATTGAACTTTGTTAATTTAAAACAACGAACTGGGACCGAATAACCTTGTATATAACTTATAAAATAGTTAGTGAATAAAGTCATCTTTTACTTCTTTTTCATGATATGATTCCATTAACTACTTACCTATTTTCTTGACTGTTACGCATTGACCTTGATTTACAACCGAATTCTCGGAGGTTCTTGACTTTATTTATGTGTTTTTTCGGAACATTTATCTCAGTAGTTTTTTTTAAATATTTTTTTATTTGAAGCTTGCGCTTTTTATAATGGTCCCATATAAATTTGATCAAGATTTGATCAGTAGTTTTTGAGTTATTCTTAATAATGCGTATTAATTGACTTCGACTACAATGATGATAGAACATCATCATTGCAGTTTTGTTTAAGAATCTGAAATGAGGTTGATTTATGATTTTTAAAATACACCAAATAATACGATACGATTTCAATAATAAATTACTTATTTTTGACTTAATAAACCCAAAGAAAAAAATAACTTATTTGTATAGATACATTTTAATCTATTTCTTTCTTTGGATTTTATTCTATTTCTTTCTCTCTTTCTAACTTTCATTATCTATATAAAATTAAAAGTATCATTAAAGTCAACTTCCTATTGACGGTAAATCGGCGAACATTGTAGATACCTAAAAAAGAAGCCGATATTGTAAGTTATATATCTGAACCTCTTTTTCCAAGTTTAAATGACTTTAGTACCCCTTGATTGTGTGCAACAGTTTGCAGTTAGCTCAATTATTTTAATTGTAAATATGTACTACTTCCAATTTGTTTCAATTCTTTGAATTTTCAATAGCCCATTGTGATTTCATAGGTAGGTAATGGTGTTTAGTATGGTGATACGGAAGAGATGTTTATTCAAGTTTGTATCACTATAGACTCTGTAGGATACATATTATGTTATGTTAAGGACGACAATTTTTAAAGTCTTCTACATAATATCTAGGAAGTACAGATGTATGTATGTCTGTTTTTTAATTCATTCGATTCGTGTCCGTAACGGAAACGTATAATTCGAATTCGATTCCATTTCAGTCAGATCTTTAGAACGCTATTTTGATTTCATATCCAAACTAAGGAACTATGGCTCCAAATTCGAATGGAAAAAGTTTTCGTATACGCTCTTTTAAAATAGCAATCATAGTCAAAAGTTTCCGATTTCGAATTCCAGCTTCCCGATGAATTAAAATATCCCTTGATAGTCCAATGGCTTCCTGTGTCTCTTTTTTCCCGCTAGAGTACAATATGGAGTCTTCAAATCACGAAATTAATGGAATTATTTCGTTCGTCCAAGGGAAAACTATAGTGCTAGATGACAACTTTTCGAAGCCGATAACTGACTGTGAAGTCCGGCCAGGGTATTTTAATTCATTAGAGAAGTCTTCGGATTCGATATCGGAACTACTTTAACGGAACTACTACTTTAAACAAGTGAATTCGAAAACTTTTACCATTTGAATTTGGATCCTTAGTTCCTTAGTTTGAATATGAAATCGAAATAGCCTTCTAAAGATCTGACGGGCAAGGGAAAATGGTGGGACATTATGCCAGCTTGTATTGGTTTTTGGTGAAGAACTCGTTAAGGAATCCGATAACGGTGAACTTGAATATCTTTAAATAAGCAAACATTGAATAAATTACAATGCAAAGAGCCCTGAGAAAATAACAGACTGCAGTTAAAGGAATTAGAATTGTAGGTTACCATTTGTCAATAGGGTAGTTATTGCTTGAAATTTTAATGACGTAATGCTTTTGACTTGAAGCAAGGATTCTAGTTAACCGTTTCAGTATAAGAATTGTTTGAAAATAAACGAATTTTGTACATATTCCTACAAATAGAATGATGGATATCCGTGGACGGATTAAGAATGGAGATTTATGAAAAGATATTATTTGATGATATTTTTATTTTATAAACAAATAAATAATGAAAAAAGTCATTTATTCACAGTAATCATAACAAGTAAAATTAGTTTTAATTTGAATAAATTAATTAATATTATTATTTACACGTGATATACATGTATATACTAATTTTAATTTGTCGTAGTAGGTAACTTCCTAAAATCAATGATGTCATCAGAAGGCAGAGTGCTCAGAATGCTGTCAGCATTGCCACGTTGAATAGCAATGCTAATTCTTTGACCGATTATTTATTTGAACAAATAATGTAGTGTTTTAATTCTAAGTATTGTCTTCATTTTTCTGTGAGTAGTATATAACGAAGACTTTAATTAGCTTGAACGTTCAGAAAATCTAAAATTAGTTCCTACTACGTGATAAATTCTCATTAACTTGTTAGTACGGCTTTTTGATATAACTCTTAGCTACAAAAACATGAAAATTTACAAGGATTTATGTTACAAGTGTAAAATAACATAAAAATTCAAGTGAAGAGTTAGTATCTGGTGCAGCGCATCAGAATTGTCATACAGCGGTCTATTGCCATTCATACAGCGTCTTGGTAACGATTTCGACTGGATTAGATTGAGCCAACTCTAGACTAAAAGCAACCGTCTGCAGATAGCTCAATTGTGTCAGTTGTAAATACTAATTTAAATCAGGCTCAGCGCATCAGCATTGCCATACAGCGTGGTAATGCAGCCAGTGTCTTGGGGACGCTTCCGACTGGTATTGATATGGATCAATTGAGCTACCTTTAGACTGTTTGCAACCGTCTGCAGTTAGCTCAATGGTTTCAATTGTAAATACTAGTTGTAATTTTTCTATTCCTTTGCTTGTCATTTTCGTTGTTAATAAAGATATTTAAATCGCATTGTAATATTCTTTGTTAATATAACACAATAATACTTTGTTTGTCGTTTGATAATTTTGACAAAATTTGACTTCTCGATGATAAATTATTATTTTTGACAGTATTAGGTTCTTGACAAAAATAAAATACACATAACATTTTATTTATCTCCACAAAGAAACTATTGTGTATCCAAGTTCCATTTGAAGAATAAATAACAATTTCTTAAATTAAGTTTAATCTTAAATTTTCTAAATTCTAATTAGATATACAGTAATAATTATTAATTAATACTTTTATAATTATTTATTGATAAGCCAAGTTTGATGTTTGGCATAAATAATTTATATTTGATGTACAATAGGCCCCATGATCTATTTTAGATTTAAAGCTTAGATTTCAATATTAATTATTTATTTAATTTATTGGTACATATTTACATAAATTATAATATTTGGCCATTATTATCTACTTAGAGCTAGAAAAGAGAGAGGAAAATTTTAGATAGGGATAGCCTACTTAAAGTAATAATTAATAGGAAAGATTTTAAGGACGTTATCGATAGGGCAAACCTAATGATTTTGATGGTTTGTGAATTTACTTATCAAAATCTGGCCCATGACTAAACTAAAAAATAATAATATTAAAATTGAAATGTATTTACTAAGATAATGGGCTGTACGGACTTATTGTAAAAAATACTTTAAAAGAATCACCACACGATACATACATAATTAAATTATCTAATAATAATATGTTTTGGTTAAAATATTTTCTAATTATTCTGAAACTTGAGATAGATTTAGAGGATAATTAAGGGATTAATAGAAATCTACTAAGTCTTTTATGGATCAGTTGAGCTACCCCTAGATTGTTCGCAACAGTCTGCAGGCAGCTCAATAGTTTCTATTGTAAATACTAATTTTATTTTTTTTCTACTTAGTACTTGGGACGAAAATAGTTCATAACTAGAAATACATTCTTAAATTGTATTATTTTACAATTGATAATATTATTTATGTACAGACATCAAAATCTTAAATAAACACACTTAAAAACACGCCATTGACTTTTTTACATGAGCTTTACTTTAAACTTATTAGAGACGTGGTGTTATTTTTATGACATTCAACTTAAATAAATTTTGTTATTTTATTTTACAGACCGTTTATTCGGTCCGTCAAAACTACTTTTCAATTCTTTCAATCAACTCCATTGTTTGGCTAGGAGTGGCGAAAAAACTGCTCCAAAAGTTTTGATGAAACTAGTAGGTATTTTATCCAAACTTTGTGGCGGTATTTTCGCCGGAGAAATCATTGTGGGAAAACTACCAAGTCTCCAATTTATATTATGTTACTTCCGGGGTATGATTTTATTGAGCAATGAAGGCGGGAGATGTTTTGATCATTTACAATTCTATTTTTAATTGCTGGACGTCAAAAATCTGACGAACCTGTCAAAAGAATAAGATTAAGACAAGCTAGTCAGATTTTTGACTTCGGTACTTACAGCATAAATCTAAGAAGCTTTTCAGTATTCAGGAATAAGAGAGACTCTTGTGATCTTGTATTTTCTTTATCATTGCAATTATATTTTTTTTTTACTATAGCGATATTACTTAAGTTATGTTATGGTGCTTACGATTTTTGCATGACCAACTTTGTATTTAATACTTTTAAGTATTAAATAATGTTTAGTAATTTGCACTCATTCATATTATTATGACAAGCTTGACATCCGGTACTTACGGAAGCTTTAATTAATCAAAGAACAAAAATCAAAGTGAGGACTTTATTTCCTATTTTTAATTATTTATAACATTAATTTTATGACGTTTCCAAGAGTCCTGAAGGTCTAAAGGAATACAACACTGAGTTTGAGTTCAATCTAAGCATTTCAGTATTCAGGGATAAGCGAGTCGGTAGTATCTCCCACATTTTATTATACTTTTGTGATCTTGTTGTTTTTCTTTATTATTGTTGTTATAAATAAATGCTTCCTTTTTCAAATCAAACGTTGGTAATCGTCAACCGTCTAGGACTCCTAGGCTTATTGATATTCCCCCCCGATCCCCTCACGTGAATTTGCACATGTTGCGACATATCCATTGTAGAATGTAGACTGGCTGCTCTAGATGTCCTCGGTGAAGGCATCACTCGAAGATCCACAGCGCTGTGGAGACTGGTGGCTCGGGAGGAGCGGGGGGTGTGGGATTCAGAGGGGGGGATCAGAGCGGGGAGGTCGGCGGCGGAGCGGGAGCGGCGGGGAGGACTTTCGGGGATTAGAGCCATGCCTCCCATGCTGCCGACGAAGACTGAATTCTGTGGAGGAGGTTACTTATCAATTTATGAGGTTTTTGTGGAGCGTTGGCATTTTAAATTTTGAAAAAAGAACTGTTTTGAAAATAGAACAGAATGTGCTTGGTACACCTATGCCAAATTATTTTTCAAAATGAAGTAGTTAGGTTACCTACTGTTACAGTTTTGAAAAAAGAACAGAATATGCTGCAGAAGCAGAAGTAATAGAATTTTAGTATTACTAATTGAATGAAATCGTATGAAACTTCTCGCATGTTCGAAATTCATATATTGTATAACTGCATCTTCCAAGTGATTTTTATTATGCAAAAATCTGTTGGCTTAAATTTGTAGGTCCCTCCTACACAAAGATCTAGACATAAATGCTCTGAACAGTTGTCACAACTGGAGTAGTCTGTAGTTTAATAAAAAAATACTGCCTTATCGCTATGAGCGATCTTCTCCAAACGAGATAGATTTCTTATGAAGCGCAGATGGATAGGACTTCCCATCCATCCAATGATCAAGTGTTTGCTAATGATGTGGGAGTACAGGCTTCTAATGAGCATATAAATATTTTTCGGAGCTTGAGACGGTTGATATAGTACGGTACTAACCTGTCTAAGTCGATGCGGCGCGTACCCACAAGGCTGGTACGCAGGGAAGGAGGCTCCGCAGTCGTACGAGACGCAGCCTCGCGATAATGATGCTCGGTGCTGCAACATTTATATCATGTTACCCATGCTTCGTTTATGCACTTCTGTAGGGGTATTTTAAATCATTCGATTCGTTTCCGTAATCGAAACGTCAAATTCGAATTCGATTCCATTTCCATTTGACTGCTATTGCTATTATCTTGACTGCTATACTGCTGCTTGATTGACTGCTATAGCGATTGCTATTTTGATTTCATATCCAAACTAAGGATCCAAATTCAAATGGCAACTGTTTTCGAATACGCTCTTTTAAAATAGCAATCATAGTCAAGTTTCCGTTATCGAATCCCGATTGAATTGAGAAGATTCCCGATGAATTAAAATACCCCTCCTGGTATGTTCGCGGAGACGCGGACGTACGACTTTTACGCGATTATTCGCAAAAAAGTCGCATCCCTATCTCAGCGCCAGTAGCAATATGTAGATGATTGTATGCCATTTGGACTGTCTTAACTTTTAACTTATTAGCTTTATCGAAGATAGTAAAGCTAAGCTCATAAAAACTCATAAAATTCATTTGTGCAGGCTAAAAATTAATAAGGTGCGGTACATCGATTAAAAGTAACTGACATCTCACACTATGCCGAGCCTCGTTAGGTGCAGAGCGCGTCGGCGTGGGTTCTATTTATAAACTCAAACGTTCTATTTATAAACTCTACAAACTCCATTTTCAATTTTTAAATAACCAAAACAATCATAAATTATAATCAAATCCACTTCTTACTTCAACCAGAGCAAAACCGGTAGTGAATATACTCATAATTCAAACTTTCGGAACTTTTGATGAGCATTTCATGTAAAAACTTTTACACCAGAAATTATGCCTTTCCATATTTTTAATCGCTCTTAGCTGCATAACGGCTCTTCACTGCGCTCTAAGTACATGAATGTTCCGCAAAGTTAAAAACTATATCCATAATCAATAATGACTAGTTGTTTGTGCATATTAAAAACTTTAAACTAGGCAAGTAGTCGAGCCGTTTTCTACAACGGGTAGGGAAGTTTTCCATCAGAGCTATAGCTGTTTCGACTTCGAATGCATAGTTCATCAAACTATATTTCTAGGGTTCCGTACTCAAAGGGTAAAACAGGACCCTATTACTATGAGTCTGCTTTTTTTTAAGCGCAACGCACAAACACAGCGAAAAAGATGCAAGTTCCAATTCGATAACGCATGAGAGACTAATAAAATGATGAATGGAAGCTGTCAAAAACACGAATAGTTTGGAGCTCTTGCAGCTTACTCTGATGATAATGATGTCGTAAAATATTCCTTTGGTTTTGTAACTCATTTGCTAACAAAAATATCTGGGTATTTTTTTGAATCGCGGTATAGTTACGCCTCTACTCAGCGCCTCAGGGATGTTTGCGGCGGTTTGGGTGGACTGTTTTCAGATCACCATGCGCAAGTGCGCCGCCTCCCTGGTGCGCAGATTGCGAGCCAGCTCTAACACTGTCCTGGCAATGATAGATGGGAGGGTGGACTGTCCGTACACCAGGCACTGTTATGAGCGTCACCTTTCCAGCAGTCCTAATATTTTTTAAGGTCTCTCTTTTTGTATTTTATTTTTATGAGCTATAGCTTGAACTAAATATTTTTATTTATAGTTTTCTTGAACGTGGAACTTACAAGAGGAGGCGCAGAAATGGCATTTTCTAGGGCGCAGCTTTGTCGATGCTGCTGTTGGAATTTCGGTTGGTATGGCTCCAGCATCCTGGGAAAAAAATATAAGATAGTAGAAGTTTTCTACCGACTCATAACTGAGGCATCGTTTCCCTTTTCCTATAGTGATTTCATCGAAATAAGCCAATCAATCAAAAAACTGTAGTAATATGAAGAACACCCAGCGTTTTGGACTATCAGGTATTTATTATCACGTGGATACGGTGATAAGTCTCCATTCCAGAATGTTCATGCTAAAATTGAAGACAAATTGAGAAAACTATCATAGAGAAGCTGTATCAGATTTCTGGGATTTACTTAGTGAAATAAAAAAACCTTTCTATACCTACAGCTTCGATTAGCCTCAAGACAAGACATCAGACAAGACATCAGACGTGCAAAATTTCTTTCTATGTTCAAAAAACTCCTTCCTTAGCTTTATCCCTGTTAAAAGTTAGACAACCTTATTTTTATCTCTAAATAATGTATGTAACTTTCGTAGGATATGCGTATACATAACCTAGAAAAGGGGTGTAATGGTATAGGTATTATGCTACCTATGTACTTAGTGAAGTATTTGTTTACTTTCTATATTTTAATTAGTTATAATAAACCTGCGAAGATTATGTAAGTTTGTAGTGGTTTGTAGTGTAAGTTTATATTTGTTTGATATCTAGGTATTATCGATTTAGATATTTCTACAAAATAAATGGCACCTTTTCTCTTGTTTTTTTTTATTCTTTGTTTCTACATTGTATTGTTTCATATAATTATGACGATATATTTTCCATTTCCAAAGAACTTCATCCCAAGAAGGTCATCATTAAATCGAAATTTTCTAAAATTCTTCATTCCAAGAAGGTTATAATCAAATCACCATAAAGTTACATATAAAAACTATTCTAAACTAAAAAGGTTTCAAATAAAGAGACTACGTACAGCTTATAGACGCACCTGATCTTGCCCCAGCGGTTGAAGAACAGAGCGATGGCTGCCACCCACAGCAGCAGCACGAAGGCCACTATGAGAGCCTCCTCAGCTCTCACCACGACGCCGCCGCTGCCGTCTGATGAAGAAATTCAATATAAGGAGAATTCATTACTGAGGGGATCGTTAGAAGGGGTTCAAAAGTTTTATAGGGTCACTAAGGTGGCCTTTCATGTGAGATTGGGTCTTGAAAAATATAACGTATTATTTTCCAAAAATTTTTGCTTAAGTATTTTATTGTTATTGTTTCTCATTGTGATTCGTTAGTAAAATAAATTAGTTAAAATGTATAGGGGTCGCAAAATAACCAATAATTTCCGCACCTCTAAATACTGCCTGAATAAATGGCTAACCCCCACATAATGATGCCATATATGGCGCTCATTAGGAGAGGCCTATGTCCAGCAGTGGACTATTATAGGCTGGTGATGATGATGATGATGAAATGGCTAAACAAATAAGTCTTATTGACTTATTTAAATTTTTAAATGAGTTATTTCAACTCACGCTAAAGATTAATAAATAAGATAAGGCACAATGATAAAATTAACTTTCCTAGCATGCGCATTCTTATTTAAAAATGAATATACTGAATTATTTTTGAGCTGTGTTGAGTTTGGTTTGCGATAAATTGTTAATTATCATAAGTTTTTAATCTATTTCCTATTTTAATTGTAATGTAATTTATTCAAGCACATTTTTATGGTTAGGAGTTAGTTTTAAGATTAGGTAACATTTACGTGTGAACTGTTTGTTCTACGAAGGAACCAAAATAAACAAATTAAATAAACCAAACACTTTCAATTCCTCAGTTAAATTGAAAATCACCTCTTTTTTAAAGTGGTTTGAAAATACCAGCAGCGAGTTTTTTTCACTAGGTTACCTAAATCGTTCGAAGCATTCACCGCCTTAGGCTTGTATAAATGTATTCTTTTTGAGATATATTTGGTACAATGGAAGGTATCGAGTAGCAGATGTTCAAATCGAAATGAGTTATTTCATCTGGCCTTCACATTTACATGACGGCCTATTTTTAATCTACGATATATTTTGGTCAGAATGTTATTGATTTTGCTTGTGGACTCTAACGAAAGCTTAAAATAAACCATAATTGCGTCATAAAAGTCGTTTAAAAGTCGTCGCCAATTGTAATAACTAAAAATAAATGGAAATAAGGTGGGTTTAAATTTAAAACCCTTAATCACTTTATCCAATATTCCAGTATTATGAAATGAGCCTGCATCAATAAACAAAGAAATCCGCATAAGTTTTGGAAACTATTTTGTTTTAAATTAATTAGTTTTTAAAAAATATATAAAGGAGTTTGTTCATCATTAAAACTTATTGTCTATCATCACTACATAGTATAAAACAAAGTCGCTTTTTCTGTCCCTATATTATTATGTCCCTTTGCTTAAATCTTCAAAACTACACAACGGATTTTGATGCCTTTTTTTTAATAGATAGAGTGCTTCAAGAGGAAGGTTTATACGTATAATAAACCCGTGCGAAGCCGGGGCGGATCGCTAGTTTTAATAATAAAACTTAGATCTTTTAAGTACCTACTATGATACTTTACTAAAACAGATTAATAAATATAAAAAGTACCATGTTTTTAAACGTACTAAGTAGGTACCTGCGTTAGACAATATGGTCTATCAAAAATAATACTTATATATATAAAGGATATAAGAAGTGCCAATAATCCTACTAATATTATAAACGCAAAAGTTTGTAAGTACTGAACGGATATGGATCAAATTATAAATAATATAATATTTCAACCCGGAATTCCTACGGGAACGGGAATTACCACGGGTGAAACCACGAAGCGCTGCTAGTATAATAATACAGTACAATACTCAACACAAAGACGATATTCTATATGCCATATTCTCGAAGCCTACGTTTATTTTATTGATTTTACCTCACCTAGCTTTAATAAATAGTATGTAGGTACAGTCGGTTGCACTAATAAGTTTCCACTTAGATATGTAAAGAGGTTATTGGAACCTTCTTATAGGAATAAAGAGTCTTTACAAACAGATTTTGCAAATTGACTTACTAAGATGCTTGGTCTACGGGACACGACCTTATTCCATCTTCTCCTTTCCACCATCGGACCAGCTGTGCAATTACGCTAAAACCGCCCATCCAAAATTGACATTCGAAAGCCATTTCAATGGCCATCGCGCGCGTCCTTTCCATACAATTTCAAATTACGAAGGCCATCAAAATGGCTATCGTATGTCATGGATGGGTGGTTTTTGCGTAATTGCACAGCAGTGGACTTACAGAAAATACCACCCTTTCTTGGTTGATATTCCACAGTGTAGAATAAATATTCTGCTCTACCTTTATAATAAGCACGCTAGAGAGTGGACTGATAATTGAATTCATGCGTCTGTTTCTTGTTAAAGAACACTCATTGACACACTCAGCACTCAGCCATTGTGATTATGCCATACGATGTCGACTTCTTTTGTAAAATATTTCATTATTATTATTTTAAAATTATTGTTTAAGCTGGATAATTCAGACAGCATCATCTAACCCACAACTACCACAACTAAGTTCAGCTTGTGCGTAAATAGAGACAAATACCTACTTATTATATTACGTAGATATATGACAGATATGTATTTTGTTTTTTAATAATACAGAAAACACCCTCATCAAACATCTGCAGATACTACAAACATTTGTCGTAATAAAGGAATCGAACCCGCAACCTCCTGCATCGCAGGCGGACTTTTTCCCAATGCGCTACAGAGGTTGCTAATGAGTGCTCACTGGAAGAATGAACGCGATCGTTAATTACTTCATAATTTAGTCTACAAACTCTAACGTTAGAATGAAATGGATAAAATTATTTTTACCTACCAAATTATGAATATAAGACCTTCCATATGAAATTGATGTTTTACACAATGTATTTATTAATGAATAAATAATTATTATTTTCTAATTCTTATTCTCACATAGTAATAAAATATTACGAAGTTTACGAAATTAATGAAATACTAAATTCTTCTGAAGCCCTACAAATCCTTCAATACACCACACCACATCAGTATGGTTCTACCTTTATATCTCCATTTGCACTCTATTATATATATATATATTTAGTGCAATAAACGTGGTTTATGTGATAGAACATAAAAAACACAATTCCAACCGCAGAAGTGCAAAAGTCACTGTATTTTCCTGAGATTTTAATGGCAAAACAGATTGAAGTAGAATAGTTGAGAATTTCGTTCGTTCCCTGTGATAATTCCCTTAATTTCAGGAAAAGTAGCCCTAAAATTATAGGGATTGATAATGACTGACAGATTCTTTAGGCACGGGGTTGCCTGAGATAATATAAATTAGTATAAAGCGGTATGATTTTTTTAATTCACGCAAGGTGGCTATCGTTTCACTGCGGCCATGAGAGGCCTATTGTGATCGCCACTTAGTATGTTCACCTCTGAAGATGCGGCGTTCATAATTCACGACTTGCAGCTGCTAGGAAATGTAAGCAATGTTAGCTGAAGTACACTGAGCTAAGACGACTTTAGTATCATATCGATACTAAAGTCGTCTTAGCTCAGTGTACTTCAGCTAACATTGCTAACCTATGATTATTTGATCAACCCTAATGACGTTGCCTGTTGGTTCAAAGTCGCGACGCGGTCTACGACGTCTATAACGTTTATTTTCAATTCATATTCAAAGATTCAAAGATTCAAAGATATTTATTTGCAAAAAACATGTGTAAAAAAAAGGTGTACAATAAAATATTATGTGAAACAACATGCTTGACCGGCAAAGGTATGCAAATTGAGTGGAGAGATGGCATGCACATAGCCTAATCATGCAAAAACTTAACAGCTAATTAATATAATTCATCATTAAAAAATTCGTCAAGACTATAATAACATTTTGTAATTAATTTCTTTTTAAGATTTAACTTAAACATTTATAAATTCATGTCTCTAAATTGTCTAGGTAATTTATTATGGATTTTAATAGCAACACCAACGATACTTTTCTGCATTAGTGTTGTTTTTACAGGGTGTGTTCTTAGCCTAGTATTATCTCGTCTGTTTCGTCTTACAAAATCCGATAGCCGGGGGAACAGATGGGGATTGTTTTTTACAAAGAGAGCTACTTCTAATATGTAAAGGGACGGAAGTGTCAGAATTTTGTGTTTTAAAAATAATGGTCTACAGCTATCAGTGATTTTTATTTTAAACATGGCTCTCATACATCTTTTTTGTAGCCTAAAAATAATGTCTTTGTTGGTAGAGTTGCTCCAAAATATCAGTCCATATCGTAGAACAGACTCTACCATACCGTAATATGCTGTCAATAAGGCGCGTGTATTAACTGTTGATGACAATTTATACAGGGCATATGCTAGGCTGCTAACACGCTTACTTAGACCTTCTAAATGCGCTTTCCAATTGAGTCTTTTGTCTATGATGAGTCCTAAGAATCGTGTAGTTTCTACTTGATTAATTATAAAGTCATTAAATTGTATATTCATGTCAGATGGGTTTTGGGATCTTTGGTCAAAATGCATAATCATGGTCTTACTTAAATTGATTTTTAAATTATTATTGTCAAGCCATTTTATGATTGATTCAATTGATTCATTTATGTCGGTTTCATGAGAATTAATGTCATTGCAAGATATTGTTATTGTGCTATCATCAGCGAATAATGTCATGGGATTAGTTGTTGCTCTTGGCAGGTCATTAATATATATAATAAATAGCAGCGGTCCCAGCACACTACCTTGAGGTACGCCGTATTTAGTATGTCGTATTTTAGACTTGTGTACCACTTCAAGTTTAGTTTTAGCATCTATTCTTGATATCTCTGTGATTTGCTTTCTGTCACTAAGATAGGATTTTATTAAGTCTAAGACGTTTCCTCTAATTCCATAACTTTCGAGTTTTTTTAGTAGGATATTATGATCCACATAGTCAAACGCCTGTGTATATGATAATGTCTTCCAAATCCATTGTAAATTGATAGCAATCTGAAGTGGCCCGGCCATATCTCGGAAGAACTGACAACCGTTGCGTTGGAGTACCTAAACGTGTTCTTGAGTGGAGACCGCGACTTAGCAAACGTAGCACACCCTCCGGACAGGTGGGATGACGATCTGCGAAGGACTGCTGGCAGATGCTGAATGCGGCAAGTTGAAGACAGGGCGCTATGGCGCTCATTAGGGGAGGCCTATGTCTAGAAGTGGACCAATATAGGCTGATGAAGATGAAATTGATTTTCTCATAGTACTCATAAACAACCGATGTGGCGCGGCGGGCGAAGGTCCACCTGCGACGCAGGAGGTTGTGGATTCAGTTCCCGCCTTGGGACGAAGAACAATTTAAATTTAAAGAATTTGACCATTTTAAGTTTTCGGGAAGAAAACAGTTTTTGATTCTGTGGATTTGATTCTTGTAGCCACAATAGTAATTTTTAAAATGTGCCCATAAGCCTTTGCAACCGATCTTGGTCGCGATACGATCTCTTTTTCTCTTTTTCTTTCCTTCTAATTTTTCAAAACTGCATGCCTTGGGAGTTCTCAGTTAGATATTTATTAAAATAATGATAAGAACTTCCGTATAAGTATCATTACCTTTAATACCCCGACCGTTATGAAAGGATAAAGCTAAGCACTTTGCTAGGCTTAGGGAAATATGGATTGAAGGTATAACACTACACCTTGAGTACGAAATACCGCAAAAGTATCATAAACATAGCAGCGAGAAATTCCGTTTATCGCTAACTTTATCAGAGTTTTATGAGTCGTTTACATAAACAGTATGGACCGTAAACTTGCAGGTTTCAGAATTATCGTCGACGCGAGGGAATACAGGTACATAATTTAAGGTGTGAATGGCAATGAAGGTATCTTCATAATTTTATTTATTTCTTTTTAGGGATCTTTCCGCATACTTTATAAGAAGTGTATAAAAAATGCATGTTGCTTAAAAAATCCAACAAGAAATTAAATACATAGAATACAAGAAAAACAAACTTTTTATTTTTAGCAGCAGCGCCTCGCGGTTTCACCCGCGTAATTACCGGTCCCGTAGGAATTCCGAGATAAAATAGAGCCTATGTGTTATTCCAGACTATAATCTATCTCTGTGTCAAATTACATCCATATCCGTTCAGTAGTTTTTGCGTGAAAGAGTAACAAACATCCATACATCCATAGTTTCAAAATTTCGCGTTTATATAGAGGTATATATTAGTAGGATATCTACCGATGCATGCTTTTTAGCTTAGCTCACGTCAGGCTAGAAGTCGCTATATCATTTTTAAACGATGAATTATATTTTATTTCTATTATATCATTAATAAAAGAACAGTTTCTTTGTAAAGCTTTATCGTCACTTCATATTTTTTCAAAAAGTTGGTATATTCCTTCATGGATATTTTTATGGGTAGGATCGGTGGTAAAGTATTCAAGATTACTTAAATTTGGAGGTAGGAAGAGCTGCACTATAAATTAAGTAAATTTTTTTAACAAAGAATTGACCTTAAGATACCAGACTAGAGAGGTACCAGAGAGGTATGTTGACTAAAATAAAAGTAAATAAAAAGAAATCTAGATCTGTTGAGGACAATAACGTGAAAAAACAACATGTCCGGTCCGAATAATATGTAATGTTCGGATAAATACGAGAATAAGATGCTCACGCGTTGGGAACAACCGCGCGAGTGGGGCACACTGACATCGGGATCTGTGTAGCGTGCTGCGATCTAACGATTGTTATTCAAATCGGTTGTTTGATTTACACCCTTAAATCCCAATAGCACAACACACCTATGTCTATCGTCATAGTGTTCAAAGTTAGGTCCCCATTTTAGCTATAAGAGAATGTTGATAAAGCTCACCAATATCAGCTAAAGAGACATTCGTCCTTGGACTGCCTCCCGGAGGATGAAGCCTCAGAACGACTTCTGCAGGAGGACCTCCAGTCACACCTGTCCATTCTGAAACAAACACAGCATTCATCTAATAATGACATCTAATGACGACCGATGTGGCGCGGTGGGCGAAGGTCCGCCTGCGACGCAGGAGGTTGCGGGTTCGATTCCCGCCTCGGAACAAATTTGTGTACGATCTGCAGTAATTTTTTCCGTTGGTCTGTGTGTTTTCTATGTATAATAAAAAATATCTATCTGAGTATTATATTATACTAAAGACAGAAAGAAAGAAAGAAATATTATTTAAATATTAAGTATATCAGTCATCTAGTACCCATAACACAAGCTCTGCTTAGCGTGGACTGTCCGGAATTATTTATTTAATATGGTCTGGATGTTCTGTCTGACACAGAAAAGCATAACACAGACATAATAACGTCAACAACGGTATGAAATAGAAAATTAAATACAAAAATGTTACTACATTCGAAAACAGCATAACACTGATATTAATACGTCAATAACGGTAAGTATGAAATAATTAAATACAAAAACAATAAGTGACTAAGAAATATATATATTTCGTAGCAAAATATACTAGGTACACTAGAATTTGTTAAAAACGGCAAGTATGAAATAGAAACTTAAATAGAAAAATATTAAGTATGACAAACAAATACAAAAAGAATAGAAAAATTCCAAAACACAAAAGTCAATATTAAATAGAACAACAGTATGAAATAGAAAATTTAATACGAAAACAGTAAATTTGACAAACAAATACAAAAATGGCATGAAAGAATAACAGCATAGAATAGAAACATTCCACAACAATAACAGTATGAAATAGAAAATTAAATACGAAAACAGTAAGTATGACAAACAAATACAAAAATGGCATGAAAGAATAACAGCATAGAATAGAAACATTCCACAACAATAACAGTATGAAATAGAAAATTAAATTTACACAAAAACAGCAATTATAGCAAAAAAATACAAAAATGGAATGTAAGAGAAAAAAAAAATTGCATAGAATAGAAACATTCTACAACAATCACAGTATGAAAAAGACAATTAAATACATAAACAGTAAGTATGAGAAACAAATACAAAAATAGTATGAAAGAGACAAAAAACTAAACATTCCACAACACCGATAACAGTATCGCTTTACCGCTCTCACCCGCGGAGATTCTCGACGGGTGCGACGGCTGCACTAGCTTCGTGGACTGCTCTACGTCAGGCTCTTCTGTTCCCGGACTTGGACTTTCTGTTGACAAGGTTTTTATTTAATCCTTTTTTAATGAACAATCCACATATCTAGCCCCAAGATCAGCAGAGCTAGATTGAAAAACGATATACAGAGCGTCCCACCCACAGTCATGCTAATGAGAAAGCATCTTAAATATTGTAGACTAGCAGCGCCTCGTGGTTTCACCTGCGTAATTCCCGTCCCCGTGGGAATTCTGGAATAAAATATAGCCTATGTGTATTCCAAACTATAATCAGAAATCAGAAATCATCCATATCCGTTCAGTAGTTTTTGCGTGAAAGAGTGACAAACATTCATTCATCCATCCGTACTTACAAACTTTCGCGTTTATAATATTAGTATAGGATAGAAAATTTTACTGTAACAAGAGTTCATTTTGATTTTAAAAACAATTTAAATTCAAACCTTTTTAAGTAATCGCCTGTCTGAAAAAAACACACCTAATTTAACAATGTCGATCAAAAGGATCAATATTAAAGGTTTTTTTTCCAACTGCATAGCTGTGGGACGCCCTGTTTATCATCATCATCAACCTATATTAGTCCACTGCTGGACATAGTATATAATTTTCCTTTAATATAAAACAAAATTACAATCAATGAATAGAAACCCATTAAAACTAGGATTCCCAATTATAATAATTGAGCTTACTACAGGCGGTTGCAAACAGTCTAGAGATATCTCTACTGATTCATATAAATACCAGTCGTCCCGTCCTAAAGACGCATTACCACGCTGTATGGCTATGCTGAATATGCTGATGCGCTGCGCCAGATACTCACCAGCTTTCGGGTCACGCATTGCATCAACCAGACGGTAAAATATTTTTTAAAAACCCTTAGAGCCTCGGTATTCCACGAATCAATAGTTTTATTTCTTAATAACGTAACTTAATATTATTGGGGACGGTGAATATTAATTCGACCGGATTAATGAGTTAACCTTTATTCTTGATTCGTCGAACGTTCTTAATGAACGTATTTCTCCATTTCTCTCAGAGTTATTTCTATACTTCTCAGAAATTTCAAATCGGATTACTAGGTATTATAATGTACAAAGTAGCTTATAAGTCTCGATGCGTTTGAGCTCGGGTTACGCAAAGGATTTAGCCTTTACTAGCAGTGCCCCGCAGTTTCGCCCGCGTGGTAATTAATATATTATTATAGAGCAATAACAGGGAATACCTACAAGGTACATAGGTAATTTTTACATCAATTAATTTGATTTTTTACAAAACTTACACCAGACTTCAAATTTCATGCATTATTAGGGATAACTTATAGACGTCCGGTCATATTGATGAAATTTATTTCATCACGAAAACATCATATCTTAAACCAATAGAATAATCAAAATCGGTTCACGGAGAAAAAAGTTATGACTAGTATAACAAAAATATGACGGAAAAATACATTCGAATTTCGAACCTTTTCCTTTTTTGAAGTCTATAAAGCCATCCTTACTTAATTATATAGATGTATGGATGTTTCTTCCTCTTTCGCAAAGAAAAAACTTGAATGGATCGGGCTGAAATTTTGAATATACGTAAGTACTTTTTATCCCATAAATCAGTTCCCATAGTATAGAAATACCCTTGAAACGTTTCCATGGATATAACGCGCGTCAAGCCGCGGGTAGCTGCTAGTGAGTTACAATATAAAGCTGCTGCCTCATCAATGTCACTAAGGATGGGCAAATGGTCACACGAAATGTCTTATTATGGCACAGATATAATACTAGCTGCGCATTATGGCATCATCGGAATGCCATAAATTTGTCGATATGAGTCCCTTGGGCGGCATATTGCCTCGGACAATAGTTACAGCACGTCTATACACGATAGAGGCCACGATGCTTCGACAAGTTTTGGATGTATGGTCTAGTTTATAGGTAGCTAGCGACCCGCCCCGGCTTCGCACGGTTTTATTATACGTATAAAACTTCTTCTTGAATCACTCTATCTATTTAAAAAACCGCATCAAAATCCGTTGCGTAGTTTTAAAGATTAAAGCATATTTAGGGACAGAGAAAGCGACTTTGTTTTATACTATGTAGTGACAACCGTTTGTAGGACGACCGATGGGGCGCGGCAGGCGAAGGTCCGCCTGCGACGCAGTGGGGTTCGATTCCGTCTTGGGTTAAATGTTTGTTCGATTTGCAAATACTTTTTAGGCTTACGCGATCAGAACACATTATTACATATATCTATGAGCGGATATTTATCGCGTTTACTTACCTATGTCATCCTGTGATCATGACCAGTTTGTAAACCTGTCGAAACGTCGAGAAAAATAGGTAAATAAACGCGATAAATACCTACCCGTTCATAAATATCATCATCATCATCATCAGCCTATATTAGTCCACTGCTGGACATAGGCCTCCCCTAATAAATATATTATATAATAATTGCAAATATTTGTTCCGGGGTTTAGGGAGTTTTCTATATATTATAAAATTATCTATAAATGTAGAGTTATTGTATAAGGTTCAGTACCCATAACACAAGCTCTGCTTGGTTTGGGGCTAGATGATGCTGTGTGGATTGTCCAGCATTTTTTTTAATTAATTCATTTATTTATTTATAATCACCACGAATTGATTATCTACATAAAAACGAAATAATCACTAGAATCGAACAAAATTGTCAAACATTTAACTCATACCCATCCATCTTCCATAACTTTAAATATCAATAAGTCCCTGGCAAGAATAATACAGTTGCTAACTATTCAAGATGTGAAAACATAAGCCAAACATTATTAATGCAGTTTAGACTAAAATAGATACTAAAATGATACCAGAGATGAGCGAAGCACCTATTCAATTATGAATCTAAGCATGTCTAGACAGCTTGTGTAAATTTTGGAGCGCAAGATGTTAACATAAAAAATACAAGTCATATATACGAGTTCCGTTAAGAAAATAGTGAAAAATACCAACTATTTAGTTTGCAGTTACTAAAAGATATACGTATAGATACAGCCTAGATTTGGGTATTGGATAATCTATGGCGAACCCTTTGCAAGGCTTCTAGTTAGACCTACCCAAACCCTTGGGTCCCCTTTGGTACCCTTGGGTCTATGGGTCACTGAAGACTTCCATTAGTGAGTATGGTTTCGTTCGTGCAAGGGTTAAACCATAGAGGTACATAATGACACTAAAATTGATCAGTTGAGCTAACTCGAGACTATTTGCAACAATCTGCTGTTGGCTCAATTGTTTTAATTGTAAATACTAGTTTGAATTTGTTTTATTCTTTGATTGAGACTTATATCACATTTATGTAATGGGATATAAAATATTAAATTTACCTATTAATAATAAAAAAAAATAAATGACTGCATTAATAATATGTTCTATCCCGGGATATCCCTCTTCAAAAATAGTTAAAAATCAGGAAATAGGAAGTCGATGTATTTATCCTTGCGTTTCCATAGTGTTGCAGCGTTCGTACTCACGGGGTGACTGAACTCAACGGTTGCAACGCGAAGAGAATCATAGAGGAAATAAAAACACGATTCATAACTCAAAAATATAAATTAAAATAATAATCGTTGAAAACATCACGAAACCTTATAAAGTACTGATTCGAAGTCGTTTTATACTTTTTTCAAGACACACTGGCTAGAATAGCAAGGAGCGAATGGAAAAGTTTGGAGGAAGTTTTTACAGCCAAGGCCTTACCAGATAAAATCTGTAAATAGTTTAGTTATAGATTTATTTATTTATTATTTATCTAATTTTGGTACATGTTGGTAAGTAAGAAAGTGAACCTCTTCTTATTTTCTAATTATCTACATCATTCTTATTTACTTAAAAATATTATTTGAATGTTTTATACTAAAATTAACAACCAACCTCGAATTTAACGAATTATAAAGGATAACTCGCAGTTCGTACAAACATTTGTTGTAAAGCCGCGTACAGATTGCTGTAACGTAACATGCAATGTATCACGCAATGAAAGAATTTGCCGTCCACACTGTCGCAATGTATCATGCAATGTAACAGAAATCACACAGTGTGGACGCCTGGCGCGCACGAACCGCGCACACTACGCGCACGAACAGAGCATTTCAACATTTTCAACTCGTGCGCGCCGCGATCCGCCATTTGTCGGTTTTTTCGCCGAGCACAAAGGGGCGCGCAGCGTGCGCGGAGCGCCAGTGTGGACGGGATGTACTGCGGAACGCGCGCGAACGTTGAAAGAATGGAAGAAAACACAGCTACAGCAGAGCCGTTTACGTTACGTTTTTTTTCACATGATTGATGATAATCATAGAAGCATCGACAATCATCGTAGCCAGTAATAATTGTATAATAAATTCTCTCCGCGTGTTTTCGGCAGACTGAGCTATGTTCGCCGCGCGCATGCCGGAAAAGATGCGAACACGTACCTGCTCAGTTCGTGCGCGCGCTGCGTCCACACTTATGAAATGCTCCTTTCATGTTACATTGCATGTTACGTTACAGCAGTCTGTACGCGGCTTAAGAGAGGAAATGAACCCATCGTCATCGTTCTTACATCTATCATCGTGCTTACATCTAACATCGTTCTTCAAAATATGATGTTAGCATTTTGCTTTAAAGAATTAAAAGTTCGTTAATATATTTAAAAAAAATATTTATAAACAACGAAAATTACAAGCAAGGAATATAAAAATTACAACTAGTATTTACAATTGAAACCATTGAGCTAACTGCAGACGGTTGCAAACAGTCTAAAGGTAGCTCAATTGATCCATGTCAATACCAGTCGGAAGCGTCCCCAAGACACTGGCTGCATTACCATAAGTTTGTTAAAATGTTTTTAAAAACATACAATACAAAATATTTATTAAATAAACTTAACTTCAACTTTTCATTTTCATTTCATTACTTTTTTTAATTAATTTAGGAGTTTGGAATAATCTTTTAAGTATAGAGATAACTGTGTAAGAGGGTTCAGTTCTTCCATAATATACCAGGGGCTGAATTCCACTAATTTCAAAACAAAGTTCTCAAAAGCGTCATGTTATCAAGATGACTAAAATGACATTAATAATAAAATTGACGGTAATCGACTATTTTTGGGCTTCAAGAGAATTTCATTATTACTAGAATGTCAATTGGTAGTCATAAACGTAATCGTCACAGCTATGAATGAACCTCAAAAAGTTCGTGCTAGTAGAATACCAACCAAACAGAGTTTAACACTGTCATATTGACACGATCATAAATAATGGCAAAGCGATTTTTTTGGAATTCGGGCCCTGCTTCGTTTCACCAATTGGGACAGAATGGTGCTGTGTGGATTGTCCAGCATTATTTATTATTATTATCCACCAAAATACCTCCATTCGCTTTCGCTTTTAACTTGACTGGCTCCGCTTTTCGTTGTCGTTCGTGACCAATGACACACAAGTCGGTAGTGAGCCGCATATATTGATTGACCCTAGGCTAGCCACTTTATTGACTTCATGAATATTTGGTTGAGACTGTAAAAGGAAACTATGTACGAATCGACGATAGAAAAGCTACCTGAGTGTCTGTGACCTTTTCAACTGAATTTCAAAATAGGGAACGTTATTAATTAGACTCCCTATATCTGTTTTTGTGTGTTAGCATCATAACTTTCTGGATTAAACCGTTTTGATTTTTTTTTATAGTTTGAAGAATATTTAGTTCTATTCAAATTATAACGGGACCACCGGTAAAATTTGAATAGTAGTATCCCTAATCATCACTATCATCAGCCTTTAGTCCACTGCTGGAAATCGGCTTCCCCTAATTAATACCATAGCGCCCTGCTTGCCGCATCCAGCATCTGTCAGGAGTCCCGCGGGTACCCTCCTTGGTTATTAAGGAAATAGTACCTGCCCGCGGTTTTGCACGCTTTTTTTCTTTGGAAATGTGGCTATAACTCTATCTCATATGAACTGATTTACGGAATGAAAACTAGACTATGTTTTGTTTCAAGCCTAGATTTACGTTTATTCAGGAAATTTCAGCCGTGAAAGATTATATTAATTATACAAAACAAAAAAAAAACAATAGTAAATTAAAATTACCTTCCAGGCATCCCTTACGTTTCGAAGAACTTAGCAAATTTCGTTTCGTGGAACAAAGGTATTCGTGCATGAAATTCAAAACTTCAACTAAATTATTTTAATTACCGCTTGTGGCAAGTTTGAGCTATTTTGAAATTTAACCGGTGGCTTAATTATCGGGTTTTATAATGTTATCGCCAGATCTGAGCGTGTTGGAGCATAATAAATGTGAAACAGCCTGAAAAACTCTGAAACAGCCCCATTTCACGTCTAAATGAGAAAAAGTTTTCACATGCTCAGGACTTGTTAAAAGATTTCTTGATTTCTTTTTAAAAGTTTTGGGAAATGTGACGTTATTTGTCGTTGTTGCCTTTTTTTCAAATGAAAATTAGATTTAGATTTCTGTTATAAAGTTACAATTGCGAAACAAAGTTTTGAACAAAAAGTTCTTTAATTTTCTTATAGTCTTCCAAAATTAAACATTTTGTTCTACGATTTGATATGATGGAAAACAAGCAAAGAAAACTTCATGGTACACTTAGATGAAATTAATATTCTAATATTGGCATAATAATCTTCTCTTCTAATCTTAGATAGCCTGGAAGATTTCTTCCAGCAACTTTAAGCGGTAAGGCCGCCATTTCTTTCTTCTTTAGCATTAAAAATAAATGACGTACAAACTGTTTCAGAATAAAGAATTTTCTATCTATCTACCTATCTACAATCTAATAATTATAGAAATAGATTAAAGTGATTTAGTAGTAGTATTTAAACCGAAAACAGAATGTTTAATGTTCTTTTGAAAACGGTGTTTGTATTTAATATCTGAATACCTACAGGCGATGGAAAATGCTCACAAAATACAGATAAAGTGAGTCTTAATTAACTCGATAAACGGAATAGGATCCCCTCGGTGTTTGGGACGTAAAAACATTTTAATTGAAATGTGTTTCCGAGATCATTTGTCACGAGTCCCGTGGGTTTGCAGTGTACTTGTCATTTAAGGTCGATGAATGATAAATTCAGTGTCATTTATTTTGTGATTAAGGCTGTGTCCCAGTAGGCAAACTGTGAGCGGCCGACTGAGTGAGCCGCAAATATGTGGCGAACAGCTACAAACTCATCAGTTTGCGTGCGTATAGCAAGCACTGAACCTGCGAGTCGACCGCTAACTGAGACAGTCGGCGCACGTAACGGTGCAAACTGCGTGCAAACTGCGTACAGTGAGCGCAAACTAGCAAACTGTGGACACTCAATTTGAAATATATGGAAGGGCGTCCTGAACTGTTTGCCTTAAGGTACATCTGATCCCGCTTTACCAAAAAAGCCCTGGGTTCGGTTTGACGTTTTTTAGGGTTCCGTACCCAAAGGGTAAAAATGGGTCCTATCACTAAGACTTCGCTGTCTGCACGACTGTCCATCCGTCTGTATTTCACTAGGCTGTATCTCAAGAACCACGATAGCTAGACAGATGAAATTTTCACAACTTATGTATTTCTGTTGCCGCTATAACAACAAATACTCAAAACAAACTAAAATAAATATTTAGGGGGACATACAACAAACATGATTTTTTTGCCGTTTTTATATATACGATAATCCTTCGTTCGAGATTCCGACTCGCAATTTGGCCGTTTTTATTTTTAATTTTTCGCACTGTGGCTTTCGTGTCACGGACCTATTGTGATCGCCACTTTAAGTGTTTAACCCTGAAGTTGCGGCGTTCATAATTCGCCACTTACCCTTACGCTAGGAACTGTATGATTTTCTTCGGGGTGATGTCTCTTAACTATTCTGGGCTTAGGAGGTGTTAGCCCAGATGAATGCGCCTGCATTTAGTGCTCCACACATAACTAGCAGATGGAGAGGTGTTTCCACCGCCTCTTCACAGAGTCTGCATGATTGTGAGTCGCTTAACCCCAATTTGAACATGTGCTTGTTAAGGCGACAGTGTCCAGTTAGGCTATTGAATTGACGATCGTATCGACATCACGACATGTCTTATTTTCGTATGGGATTTGTGAAGTTTGTAATGATTATTACTTGTTTTCTACAATTAATACTTACGTGCTTATAAATACTTGTAAGATATGTTAGGAACTGCTTATTTCTTAAGCTAAGGCCACTTTTAAATCTCTTATAATGTGTTGAGGAGAAGTTGTGAACCTTAGTGCTTATTCTACCTACCTAAATTTGTGATTATATTTATGTATTCATACAAAAACTTACGTGGAACAGAAGATTTATGAGAGCTTTAAAAGTGGCCTAAGCTAAAGAATTAAGCAGTTCCTAACATATCTTACAAACACTTACAAGCAGGTAAGTATTAATCGTACAAAACAAGTACTATTCATTACATTTCAGGTTCACGACTTCTCAATTCAACACATTGTACGAGCTTTAAAAGTGGCCTAAGCTAAAGAATTAAGCAGTTCCTAACATCTTACAAGTACGTAAGACAAGTAATAATCATTACAAGTTCCATGATTGAGACGTCCCTGCT